>OY482673.1:148007840-148565621 GCA_960531455.1 Urophora cardui | reverse complement strand
AAAAATTTCCTTAAGCTGCGGACGGACGTTCACGATGTTGTTGTTGCCGCCATTCATGCCTCATTTGAAAAAAAAAAAAAAAAAAATTCATTAACCTGCGGCCGATATAGTTGATTTTGTTGTTGCCGCCATTCATGCAACATTTGAAAAAAACAAAAAAAAAAATTTCCTTAAGCTGCGGACGGACGTTCACGATGTTGTTGTTGCCGCCATTCATGCCTCATTTGAAAAAAAAAAAAAAAAAAATTCATTAACCTGCGGCCGATATAGTTGATTTTGTTGTTGCCGCCATTCATGCAACATTTGAAAAAAACAAAAAAAAAAATTTCCTTAAGCTGCGGACGGACGTTCACGATGTTGTTGTTGCCGCCATTCATGCCTCATTTGAAAAAAAAAAAAAAAAAAATTCATTAACCTGCGGCCGATATAGTTGATTTTGTTGTTGCCGCCATTCATGCAACATTTGAAAAAAACAAAAAAAAAAATTTCCTTAAGCTGCGGACGGACGTTCACGATGTTGTTGTTGCCGCCATTCATGCCTCATTTGAAAAAAAAAAAAAAAAAAATTCATTAACCTGCGGCCGATATAGTTGATTTTGTTGTTGCCGCCATTCATGCAACATTTGAAAAAAACAAAAAAAAAATTTCCTTAAGCTGCGGACGGACGTTCACGATGTTGTTGTTGCCGCCATTCATGCCTCATTTGAAAAAAAAAAAAAAAAAAATTCATTAACCTGCGGCCGATATAGTTGATTTTGTTGTTGCCGCCATTCATGCAACATTTGAAAAAAACAAAAAAAAAAATTTCCTTAAGCTGCGGACGGACGTTCACGATGTTGTTGTTGCCGCCATTCATGCCTCATTTGAAAAAAAAAAAAAAAAAAATTCATTAACCTGCGGCCGATATAGGATGTTGAACCATCCACAACCCCATCCACCACCCTAATCACTTACTATTTATATACATAATATATTCAATAAAATAAATGAGAATTATATACATTTTCATAAAATAACATAACAAAACATCAAAGAAAATTTCTAATAGTAATGTAGACCATTTGGTAGCAAAGCCACCTGTATACCAAAGCCTCCCTGCGAGCGCCGTCCCTAACCCCTCCTCCACCCTACTTTAGTCACTTTAATATTTAGATCACAAATCACTCAAAATATCTGAGAATTCTAAAAACACATTTCATTCGTAATACAAACTTCAATAGGTAAGTTCATGCAATTCACCATCAAAAAAATTCCCAAAAAACAAATACATTTCATTTGTAGCAGTTAGCAAAAAAGACACATTTCAATTGTAGTACAAATTTAATTTGTAGTAGAATGTTCAATAGGTAAGTTCATGCAATTGCCATTTACGTTTTTATTGCAAAAATCATTAAGGGGCAATTCTCATTTTAAGTCAATGTATAATATTTAAGGGCAATTCTCATATAGGTAATAATCCAAAAATGAGGAAAAAACACTATCACCACTGTGGAAGGGCGGGCAAAAATTCTGAAAAAATAATTAATTTAAAATGGTGGCTAATTTAATTTTTAGAAATTTCGGCCATTTTGGGCTACAATGACGGGTTTTTATATAACAAGGCTTTCAATAAATTTAAAGATGGACTAAAATAGTGTCTACCATCAGAAAGAGCACCTTCGAAACATTTGATAGAATTTTTCGAAATTTCGGCTATTTTGTGCTACAATGACGGGTTTTTAGTACAACAAGACTTTTAATAAATTTAAAGATGGACTAAAACGGTGTCTATCATTATTTGAAAAAAAAAAAAAAAAAAATTCATTAACCTGCGGCCGATATAGTTGATTTTGTTGTTGCCGCCATTCATGCAACATTTGAAAAAAACAAAAAAAAAAATTTCCTTAAGCTGCGGACGGACGTTCACGATGTTGTTGTTGCCGCCATTCATGCCTCATTTGAAAAAAAAAAAAAAAAAAATTCATTAACCTGCGGCCGATATAGTTGATTTTGTTGTTGCCGCCATTCATGCAACATTTGAAAAAAACAAAAAAAAAAATTTCCTTAAGCTGCGGACGGACGTTCACGATGTTGTTGTTGCCGCCATTCATGCCTCATTTGAAAAAAAAAAAAAAAAAAATTCATTAACCTGCGGCCGATATAGTTGATTTTGTTGTTGCCGCCATTCATGCAACATTTGAAAAAAACAAAAAAAAAAATTTCCTTAAGCTGCGGACGGACGTTCACGATGTTGTTGTTGCCGCCATTCATGCCTCATTTGAAAAAAAAAAAAAAAAAAATTCATTAACCTGCGGCCGATATAGTTGATTTTGTTGTTGCCGCCATTCATGCAACATTTGAAAAAAACAAAAAAAAAAATTTCCTTAAGCTGCGGACGGACGTTCACGATGTTGTTGTTGCCGCCATTCATGCCTCATTTGAAAAAAAAAAAAAAAAAAATTCATTAACCTGCGGCCGATATAGTTGATTTTGTTGTTGCCGCCATTCATGCAACATTTGAAAAAAACAAAAAAAAAAATTTCCTTAAGCTGCGGACGGACGTTCACGATGTTGTTGTTGCCGCCATTCATGCCTCATTTGAAAAAAAAAAAAAAAAAAATTCATTAACCTGCGGCCGATATAGTTGATTTTGTTGTTGCCGCCATTCATGCAACATTTGAAAAAAACAAAAAAAAAAATTTCCTTAAGCTGCGGACGGACGTTCACGATGTTGTTGTTGCCGCCATTCATGCCTCATTTGAAAAAAAAAAAAAAAAAAATTCATTAACCTGCGGCCGATATAGTTGATTTTGTTGTTGCCGCCATTCATGCAACATTTGAAAAAAACAAAAAAAAAAATTTCCTTAAGCTGCGGACGGACGTTCACGATGTTGTTGTTGCCGCCATTCATGCCTCATTTGAAAAAAAAAAAAAAAAAAATTCATTAACCTGCGGCCGATATAGTTGATTTTGTTGTTGCCGCCATTCATGCAACATTTGAAAAAAACAAAAAAAAAAATTTCCTTAAGCTGCGGACGGACGTTCACGATGTTGTTGTTGCCGCCATTCATGCCTCATTTGAAAAAAAAAAAAAAAAAAATTCATTAACCTGCGGCCGATATAGTTGATTTTGTTGTTGCCGCCATTCATGCAACATTTGAAAAAAACAAAAAAAAAAATTTCCTTAAGCTGCGGACGGACGTTCACGATGTTGTTGTTGCCGCCATTCATGCCTCATTTGAAAAAAAAAAAAAAAAAAATTCATTAACCTGCGGCCGATATAGTTGATTTTGTTGTTGCCGCCATTCATGCAACATTTGAAAAAAACAAAAAAAAAAATTTCCTTAAGCTGCGGACGGACGTTCACGATGTTGTTGTTGCCGCCATTCATGCCTCATTTGAAAAAAAAAAAAAAAAAAATTCATTAACCTGCGGCCGATATAGTTGATTTTGTTGTTGCCGCCATTCATGCAACATTTGAAAAAAACAAAAAAAAAAATTTCCTTAAGCTGCGGACGGACGTTCACGATGTTGTTGTTGCCGCCATTCATGCCTCATTTGAAAAAAAAAAAAAAAAAAATTCATTAACCTGCGGCCGATATAGTTGATTTTGTTGTTGCCGCCATTCATGCAACATTTGAAAAAAACAAAAAAAAAAATTTCCTTAAGCTGCGGACGGACGTTCACGATGTTGTTGTTGCCGCCATTCATGCCTCATTTGAAAAAAAAAAAAAAAAAAATTCATTAACCTGCGGCCGATATAGTTGATTTTGTTGTTGCCGCCATTCATGCAACATTTGAAAAAAACAAAAAAAAAAATTTCCTTAAGCTGCGGACGGACGTTCACGATGTTGTTGTTGCCGCCATTCATGCCTCATTTGAAAAAAAAAAAAAAAAAAATTCATTAACCTGCGGCCGATATAGTTGATTTTGTTGTTGCCGCCATTCATGCAACATTTGAAAAAAACAAAAAAAAAAATTTCCTTAAGCTGCGGACGGACGTTCACGATGTTGTTGTTGCCGCCATTCATGCCTCATTTGAAAAAAAAAAAAAAAAAAATTCATTAACCTGCGGCCGATATAGTTGATTTTGTTGTTGCCGCCATTCATGCAACATTTGAAAAAAACAAAAAAAAAAATTTCCTTAAGCTGCGGACGGACGTTCACGATGTTGTTGTTGCCGCCATTCATGCCTCATTTGAAAAAAAAAAAAAAAAAAATTCATTAACCTGCGGCCGATATAGTTGATTTTGTTGTTGCCGCCATTCATGCAACATTTGAAAAAAACAAAAAAAAAAATTTCCTTAAGCTGCGGACGGACGTTCACGATGTTGTTGTTGCCGCCATTCATGCCTCATTTGAAAAAAAAAAAAAAAAAAATTCATTAACCTGCGGCCGATATAGTTGATTTTGTTGTTGCCGCCATTCATGCAACATTTGAAAAAAACAAAAAAAAAAATTTCCTTAAGCTGCGGACGGACGTTCACGATGTTGTTGTTGCCGCCATTCATGCCTCATTTGAAAAAAAAAAAAAAAAAAATTCATTAACCTGCGGCCGATATAGTTGATTTTGTTGTTGCCGCCATTCATGCAACATTTGAAAAAAACAAAAAAAAAAATTTCCTTAAGCTGCGGACGGACGTTCACGATGTTGTTGTTGCCGCCATTCATGCCTCATTTGAAAAAAAAAAAAAAAAAAATTCATTAACCTGCGGCCGATATAGTTGATTTTGTTGTTGCCGCCATTCATGCAACATTTGAAAAAAACAAAAAAAAAAATTTCCTTAAGCTGCGGACGGACGTTCACGATGTTGTTGTTGCCGCCATTCATGCCTCATTTGAAAAAAAAAAAAAAAAAAATTCATTAACCTGCGGCCGATATAGTTGATTTTGTTGTTGCCGCCATTCATGCAACATTTGAAAAAAACAAAAAAAAAAATTTCCTTAAGCTGCGGACGGACGTTCACGATGTTGTTGTTGCCGCCATTCATGCCTCATTTGAAAAAAAAAAAAAAAAAAATTCATTAACCTGCGGCCGATATAGTTGATTTTGTTGTTGCCGCCATTCATGCAACATTTGAAAAAAACAAAAAAAAAAATTTCCTTAAGCTGCGGACGGACGTTCACGATGTTGTTGTTGCCGCCATTCATGCCTCATTTGAAAAAAAAAAAAAAAAAAATTCATTAACCTGCGGCCGATATAGTTGATTTTGTTGTTGCCGCCATTCATGCAACATTTGAAAAAAACAAAAAAAAAAATTTCCTTAAGCTGCGGACGGACGTTCACGATGTTGTTGTTGCCGCCATTCATGCCTCATTTGAAAAAAAAAAAAAAAAAAATTCATTAACCTGCGGCCGATATAGTTGATTTTGTTGTTGCCGCCATTCATGCAACATTTGAAAAAAACAAAAAAAAAAATTTCCTTAAGCTGCGGACGGACGTTCACGATGTTGTTGTTGCCGCCATTCATGCCTCATTTGAAAAAAAAAAAAAAAAAAATTCATTAACCTGCGGCCGATATAGTTGATTTTGTTGTTGCCGCCATTCATGCAACATTTGAAAAAAACAAAAAAAAAAATTTCCTTAAGCTGCGGACGGACGTTCACGATGTTGTTGTTGCCGCCATTCATGCCTCATTTGAAAAAAAAAAAAAAAAAAATTCATTAACCTGCGGCCGATATAGTTGATTTTGTTGTTGCCGCCATTCATGCAACATTTGAAAAAAACAAAAAAAAAAATTTCCTTAAGCTGCGGACGGACGTTCACGATGTTGTTGTTGCCGCCATTCATGCCTCATTTGAAAAAAAAAAAAAAAAAAATTCATTAACCTGCGGCCGATATAGTTGATTTTGTTGTTGCCGCCATTCATGCAACATTTGAAAAAAACAAAAAAAAAAATTTCCTTAAGCTGCGGACGGACGTTCACGATGTTGTTGTTGCCGCCATTCATGCCTCATTTGAAAAAAAAAAAAAAAAAAATTCATTAACCTGCGGCCGATATAGTTGATTTTGTTGTTGCCGCCATTCATGCAACATTTGAAAAAAACAAAAAAAAAAATTTCCTTAAGCTGCGGACGGACGTTCACGATGTTGTTGTTGCCGCCATTCATGCCTCATTTGAAAAAAAAAAAAAAAAAAATTCATTAACCTGCGGCCGATATAGTTGATTTTGTTGTTGCCGCCATTCATGCAACATTTGAAAAAAACAAAAAAAAAAATTTCCTTAAGCTGCGGACGGACGTTCACGATGTTGTTGTTGCCGCCATTCATGCCTCATTTGAAAAAAAAAAAAAAAAAAATTCATTAACCTGCGGCCGATATAGTTGATTTTGTTGTTGCCGCCATTCATGCAACATTTGAAAAAAACAAAAAAAAAAATTTCCTTAAGCTGCGGACGGACGTTCACGATGTTGTTGTTGCCGCCATTCATGCCTCATTTGAAAAAAAAAAAAAAAAAAATTCATTAACCTGCGGCCGATATAGTTGATTTTGTTGTTGCCGCCATTCATGCAACATTTGAAAAAAACAAAAAAAAAAATTTCCTTAAGCTGCGGACGGACGTTCACGATGTTGTTGTTGCCGCCATTCATGCCTCATTTGAAAAAAAAAAAAAAAAAAATTCATTAACCTGCGGCCGATATAGTTGATTTTGTTGTTGCCGCCATTCATGCAACATTTGAAAAAAACAAAAAAAAAAATTTCCTTAAGCTGCGGACGGACGTTCACGATGTTGTTGTTGCCGCCATTCATGCCTCATTTGAAAAAAAAAAAAAAAAAAATTCATTAACCTGCGGCCGATATAGTTGATTTTGTTGTTGCCGCCATTCATGCAACATTTGAAAAAAACAAAAAAAAAAATTTCCTTAAGCTGCGGACGGACGTTCACGATGTTGTTGTTGCCGCCATTCATGCCTCATTTGAAAAAAAAAAAAAAAAAAATTCATTAACCTGCGGCCGATATAGTTGATTTTGTTGTTGCCGCCATTCATGCAACATTTGAAAAAAACAAAAAAAAAAATTTCCTTAAGCTGCGGACGGACGTTCACGATGTTGTTGTTGCCGCCATTCATGCCTCATTTGAAAAAAAAAAAAAAAAAAATTCATTAACCTGCGGCCGATATAGTTGATTTTGTTGTTGCCGCCATTCATGCAACATTTGAAAAAAACAAAAAAAAAAATTTCCTTAAGCTGCGGACGGACGTTCACGATGTTGTTGTTGCCGCCATTCATGCCTCATTTGAAAAAAAAAAAAAAAAAAATTCATTAACCTGCGGCCGATATAGTTGATTTTGTTGTTGCCGCCATTCATGCAACATTTGAAAAAAACAAAAAAAAAAATTTCCTTAAGCTGCGGACGGACGTTCACGATGTTGTTGTTGCCGCCATTCATGCCTCATTTGAAAAAAAAAAAAAAAAAAATTCATTAACCTGCGGCCGATATAGTTGATTTTGTTGTTGCCGCCATTCATGCAACATTTGAAAAAAACAAAAAAAAAAATTTCCTTAAGCTGCGGACGGACGTTCACGATGTTGTTGTTGCCGCCATTCATGCCTCATTTGAAAAAAAAAAAAAAAAAAATTCATTAACCTGCGGCCGATATAGTTGATTTTGTTGTTGCCGCCATTCATGCAACATTTGAAAAAAACAAAAAAAAAAATTTCCTTAAGCTGCGGACGGACGTTCACGATGTTGTTGTTGCCGCCATTCATGCCTCATTTGAAAAAAAAAAAAAAAAAAATTCATTAACCTGCGGCCGATATAGTTGATTTTGTTGTTGCCGCCATTCATGCAACATTTGAAAAAAACAAAAAAAAAAATTTCCTTAAGCTGCGGACGGACGTTCACGATGTTGTTGTTGCCGCCATTCATGCCTCATTTGAAAAAAAAAAAAAAAAAAATTCATTAACCTGCGGCCGATATAGTTGATTTTGTTGTTGCCGCCATTCATGCAACATTTGAAAAAAACAAAAAAAAAAATTTCCTTAAGCTGCGGACGGACGTTCACGATGTTGTTGTTGCCGCCATTCATGCCTCATTTGAAAAAAAAAAAAAAAAAAATTCATTAACCTGCGGCCGATATAGTTGATTTTGTTGTTGCCGCCATTCATGCAACATTTGAAAAAAACAAAAAAAAAAATTTCCTTAAGCTGCGGACGGACGTTCACGATGTTGTTGTTGCCGCCATTCATGCCTCATTTGAAAAAAAAAAAAAAAAAAATTCATTAACCTGCGGCCGATATAGTTGATTTTGTTGTTGCCGCCATTCATGCAACATTTGAAAAAAACAAAAAAAAAAATTTCCTTAAGCTGCGGACGGACGTTCACGATGTTGTTGTTGCCGCCATTCATGCCTCATTTGAAAAAAAAAAAAAAAAAAATTCATTAACCTGCGGCCGATATAGTTGATTTTGTTGTTGCCGCCATTCATGCAACATTTGAAAAAAACAAAAAAAAAAATTTCCTTAAGCTGCGGACGGACGTTCACGATGTTGTTGTTGCCGCCATTCATGCCTCATTTGAAAAAAAAAAAAAAAAAAATTCATTAACCTGCGGCCGATATAGTTGATTTTGTTGTTGCCGCCATTCATGCAACATTTGAAAAAAACAAAAAAAAAAATTTCCTTAAGCTGCGGACGGACGTTCACGATGTTGTTGTTGCCGCCATTCATGCCTCATTTGAAAAAAAAAAAAAAAAAAATTCATTAACCTGCGGCCGATATAGTTGATTTTGTTGTTGCCGCCATTCATGCAACATTTGAAAAAAACAAAAAAAAAAATTTCCTTAAGCTGCGGACGGACGTTCACGATGTTGTTGTTGCCGCCATTCATGCCTCATTTGAAAAAAAAAAAAAAAAAAATTCATTAACCTGCGGCCGATATAGTTGATTTTGTTGTTGCCGCCATTCATGCAACATTTGAAAAAAACAAAAAAAAAAATTTCCTTAAGCTGCGGACGGACGTTCACGATGTTGTTGTTGCCGCCATTCATGCCTCATTTGAAAAAAAAAAAAAAAAAAATTCATTAACCTGCGGCCGATATAGTTGATTTTGTTGTTGCCGCCATTCATGCAACATTTGAAAAAAACAAAAAAAAAAATTTCCTTAAGCTGCGGACGGACGTTCACGATGTTGTTGTTGCCGCCATTCATGCCTCATTTGAAAAAAAAAAAAAAAAAAATTCATTAACCTGCGGCCGATATAGTTGATTTTGTTGTTGCCGCCATTCATGCAACATTTGAAAAAAACAAAAAAAAAAATTTCCTTAAGCTGCGGACGGACGTTCACGATGTTGTTGTTGCCGCCATTCATGCCTCATTTGAAAAAAAAAAAAAAAAAAATTCATTAACCTGCGGCCGATATAGTTGATTTTGTTGTTGCCGCCATTCATGCAACATTTGAAAAAAACAAAAAAAAAAATTTCCTTAAGCTGCGGACGGACGTTCACGATGTTGTTGTTGCCGCCATTCATGCCTCATTTGAAAAAAAAAAAAAAAAAAATTCATTAACCTGCGGCCGATATAGTTGATTTTGTTGTTGCCGCCATTCATGCAACATTTGAAAAAAACAAAAAAAAAAATTTCCTTAAGCTGCGGACGGACGTTCACGATGTTGTTGTTGCCGCCATTCATGCCTCATTTGAAAAAAAAAAAAAAAAAAATTCATTAACCTGCGGCCGATATAGTTGATTTTGTTGTTGCCGCCATTCATGCAACATTTGAAAAAAACAAAAAAAAAAATTTCCTTAAGCTGCGGACGGACGTTCACGATGTTGTTGTTGCCGCCATTCATGCCTCATTTGAAAAAAAAAAAAAAAAAAATTCATTAACCTGCGGCCGATATAGTTGATTTTGTTGTTGCCGCCATTCATGCAACATTTGAAAAAAACAAAAAAAAAAATTTCCTTAAGCTGCGGACGGACGTTCACGATGTTGTTGTTGCCGCCATTCATGCCTCATTTGAAAAAAAAAAAAAAAAAAATTCATTAACCTGCGGCCGATATAGTTGATTTTGTTGTTGCCGCCATTCATGCAACATTTGAAAAAAACAAAAAAAAAAATTTCCTTAAGCTGCGGACGGACGTTCACGATGTTGTTGTTGCCGCCATTCATGCCTCATTTGAAAAAAAAAAAAAAAAAAATTCATTAACCTGCGGCCGATATAGTTGATTTTGTTGTTGCCGCCATTCATGCAACATTTGAAAAAAACAAAAAAAAAAATTTCCTTAAGCTGCGGACGGACGTTCACGATGTTGTTGTTGCCGCCATTCATGCCTCATTTGAAAAAAAAAAAAAAAAAAATTCATTAACCTGCGGCCGATATAGTTGATTTTGTTGTTGCCGCCATTCATGCAACATTTGAAAAAAACAAAAAAAAAAATTTCCTTAAGCTGCGGACGGACGTTCACGATGTTGTTGTTGCCGCCATTCATGCCTCATTTGAAAAAAAAAAAAAAAAAAATTCATTAACCTGCGGCCGATATAGTTGATTTTGTTGTTGCCGCCATTCATGCAACATTTGAAAAAAACAAAAAAAAAAATTTCCTTAAGCTGCGGACGGACGTTCACGATGTTGTTGTTGCCGCCATTCATGCCTCATTTGAAAAAAAAAAAAAAAAAAATTCATTAACCTGCGGCCGATATAGTTGATTTTGTTGTTGCCGCCATTCATGCAACATTTGAAAAAAACAAAAAAAAAAATTTCCTTAAGCTGCGGACGGACGTTCACGATGTTGTTGTTGCCGCCATTCATGCCTCATTTGAAAAAAAAAAAAAAAAAAATTCATTAACCTGCGGCCGATATAGTTGATTTTGTTGTTGCCGCCATTCATGCAACATTTGAAAAAAACAAAAAAAAAAATTTCCTTAAGCTGCGGACGGACGTTCACGATGTTGTTGTTGCCGCCATTCATGCCTCATTTGAAAAAAAAAAAAAAAAAAATTCATTAACCTGCGGCCGATATAGTTGATTTTGTTGTTGCCGCCATTCATGCAACATTTGAAAAAAACAAAAAAAAAAATTTCCTTAAGCTGCGGACGGACGTTCACGATGTTGTTGTTGCCGCCATTCATGCCTCATTTGAAAAAAAAAAAAAAAAAAATTCATTAACCTGCGGCCGATATAGTTGATTTTGTTGTTGCCGCCATTCATGCAACATTTGAAAAAAACAAAAAAAAAAATTTCCTTAAGCTGCGGACGGACGTTCACGATGTTGTTGTTGCCGCCATTCATGCCTCATTTGAAAAAAAAAAAAAAAAAAATTCATTAACCTGCGGCCGATATAGTTGATTTTGTTGTTGCCGCCATTCATGCAACATTTGAAAAAAACAAAAAAAAAAATTTCCTTAAGCTGCGGACGGACGTTCACGATGTTGTTGTTGCCGCCATTCATGCCTCATTTGAAAAAAAAAAAAAAAAAAATTCATTAACCTGCGGCCGATATAGTTGATTTTGTTGTTGCCGCCATTCATGCAACATTTGAAAAAAACAAAAAAAAAAATTTCCTTAAGCTGCGGACGGACGTTCACGATGTTGTTGTTGCCGCCATTCATGCCTCATTTGAAAAAAAAAAAAAAAAAAATTCATTAACCTGCGGCCGATATAGTTGATTTTGTTGTTGCCGCCATTCATGCAACATTTGAAAAAAACAAAAAAAAAAATTTCCTTAAGCTGCGGACGGACGTTCACGATGTTGTTGTTGCCGCCATTCATGCCTCATTTGAAAAAAAAAAAAAAAAAAATTCATTAACCTGCGGCCGATATAGTTGATTTTGTTGTTGCCGCCATTCATGCAACATTTGAAAAAAACAAAAAAAAAAATTTCCTTAAGCTGCGGACGGACGTTCACGATGTTGTTGTTGCCGCCATTCATGCCTCATTTGAAAAAAAAAAAAAAAAAAATTCATTAACCTGCGGCCGATATAGTTGATTTTGTTGTTGCCGCCATTCATGCAACATTTGAAAAAAACAAAAAAAAAAATTTCCTTAAGCTGCGGACGGACGTTCACGATGTTGTTGTTGCCGCCATTCATGCCTCATTTGAAAAAAAAAAAAAAAAAAATTCATTAACCTGCGGCCGATATAGTTGATTTTGTTGTTGCCGCCATTCATGCAACATTTGAAAAAAACAAAAAAAAAAATTTCCTTAAGCTGCGGACGGACGTTCACGATGTTGTTGTTGCCGCCATTCATGCCTCATTTGAAAAAAAAAAAAAAAAAAATTCATTAACCTGCGGCCGATATAGTTGATTTTGTTGTTGCCGCCATTCATGCAACATTTGAAAAAAACAAAAAAAAAAATTTCCTTAAGCTGCGGACGGACGTTCACGATGTTGTTGTTGCCGCCATTCATGCCTCATTTGAAAAAAAAAAAAAAAAAAATTCATTAACCTGCGGCCGATATAGTTGATTTTGTTGTTGCCGCCATTCATGCAACATTTGAAAAAAACAAAAAAAAAATTTCCTTAAGCTGCGGACGGACGTTCACGATGTTGTTGTTGCCGCCATTCATGCCTCATTTGAAAAAAAAAAAAAAAAAAATTCATTAACCTGCGGCCGATATAGTTGATTTTGTTGTTGCCGCCATTCATGCAACATTTGAAAAAAACAAAAAAAAAAATTTCCTTAAGCTGCGGACGGACGTTCACGATGTTGTTGTTGCCGCCATTCATGCCTCATTTGAAAAAAAAAAAAAAAAAAATTCATTAACCTGCGGCCGATATAGGATGTTGAACCATCCACAACCCCATCCACCACCCTAATCACTTACTATTTATATACATAATATATTCAATAAAATAAATGAGAATTATATACATTTTCATAAAATAACATAACAAAACATCAAAGAAAATTTCTAATAGTAATGTAGACCATTTGGTAGCAAAGCCACCTGTATACCAAAGCCTCCCTGCGAGCGCCGTCCCTAACCCCTCCTCCACCCTACTTTAGTCACTTTAATATTTAGATCACAAATCACTCAAAATATCTGAGAATTCTAAAAACACATTTCATTCGTAATACAAACTTCAATAGGTAAGTTCATGCAATTCACCATCAAAAAAATTCCCAAAAAACAAATACATTTCATTTGTAGCAGTTAGCAAAAAAGACACATTTCAATTGTAGTACAAATTTAATTTGTAGTAGAATGTTCAATAGGTAAGTTCATGCAATTGCCATTTACGTTTTTATTGCAAAAATCATTAAGGGGCAATTCTCATTTTAAGTCAATGTATAATATTTAAGGGCAATTCTCATATAGGTAATAATCCAAAAATGAGGAAAAAACACTATCACCACTGTGGAAGGGCGGGCAAAAATTCTGAAAAAATAATTAATTTAAAATGGTGGCTAATTTAATTTTTAGAAATTTCGGCCATTTTGGGCTACAATGACGGGTTTTTATATAACAAGGCTTTCAATAAATTTAAAGATGGACTAAAATAGTGTCTACCATCAGAAAGAGCACCTTCGAAACATTTGATAGAATTTTTCGAAATTTCGGCTATTTTGTGCTACAATGACGGGTTTTTAGTACAACAAGACTTTTAATAAATTTAAAGATGGACTAAAACGGTGTCTATCATTATTTGAAAAAAAAAAAAAAAAAAATTCATTAACCTGCGGCCGATATAGTTGATTTTGTTGTTGCCGCCATTCATGCAACATTTGAAAAAAACAAAAAAAAAAATTTCCTTAAGCTGCGGACGGACGTTCACGATGTTGTTGTTGCCGCCATTCATGCCTCATTTGAAAAAAAAAAAAAAAAAAATTCATTAACCTGCGGCCGATATAGTTGATTTTGTTGTTGCCGCCATTCATGCAACATTTGAAAAAAACAAAAAAAAAAATTTCCTTAAGCTGCGGACGGACGTTCACGATGTTGTTGTTGCCGCCATTCATGCCTCATTTGAAAAAAAAAAAAAAAAAAATTCATTAACCTGCGGCCGATATAGTTGATTTTGTTGTTGCCGCCATTCATGCAACATTTGAAAAAAACAAAAAAAAAAATTTCCTTAAGCTGCGGACGGACGTTCACGATGTTGTTGTTGCCGCCATTCATGCCTCATTTGAAAAAAAAAAAAAAAAAAATTCATTAACCTGCGGCCGATATAGTTGATTTTGTTGTTGCCGCCATTCATGCAACATTTGAAAAAAACAAAAAAAAAAATTTCCTTAAGCTGCGGACGGACGTTCACGATGTTGTTGTTGCCGCCATTCATGCCTCATTTGAAAAAAAAAAAAAAAAAAATTCATTAACCTGCGGCCGATATAGTTGATTTTGTTGTTGCCGCCATTCATGCAACATTTGAAAAAAACAAAAAAAAAAATTTCCTTAAGCTGCGGACGGACGTTCACGATGTTGTTGTTGCCGCCATTCATGCCTCATTTGAAAAAAAAAAAAAAAAAAATTCATTAACCTGCGGCCGATATAGTTGATTTTGTTGTTGCCGCCATTCATGCAACATTTGAAAAAAACAAAAAAAAAAATTTCCTTAAGCTGCGGACGGACGTTCACGATGTTGTTGTTGCCGCCATTCATGCCTCATTTGAAAAAAAAAAAAAAAAAAATTCATTAACCTGCGGCCGATATAGTTGATTTTGTTGTTGCCGCCATTCATGCAACATTTGAAAAAAACAAAAAAAAAAATTTCCTTAAGCTGCGGACGGACGTTCACGATGTTGTTGTTGCCGCCATTCATGCCTCATTTGAAAAAAAAAAAAAAAAAAATTCATTAACCTGCGGCCGATATAGTTGATTTTGTTGTTGCCGCCATTCATGCAACATTTGAAAAAAACAAAAAAAAAAATTTCCTTAAGCTGCGGACGGACGTTCACGATGTTGTTGTTGCCGCCATTCATGCCTCATTTGAAAAAAAAAAAAAAAAAAATTCATTAACCTGCGGCCGATATAGTTGATTTTGTTGTTGCCGCCATTCATGCAACATTTGAAAAAAACAAAAAAAAAAATTTCCTTAAGCTGCGGACGGACGTTCACGATGTTGTTGTTGCCGCCATTCATGCCTCATTTGAAAAAAAAAAAAAAAAAAATTCATTAACCTGCGGCCGATATAGTTGATTTTGTTGTTGCCGCCATTCATGCAACATTTGAAAAAAACAAAAAAAAAAATTTCCTTAAGCTGCGGACGGACGTTCACGATGTTGTTGTTGCCGCCATTCATGCCTCATTTGAAAAAAAAAAAAAAAAAAATTCATTAACCTGCGGCCGATATAGTTGATTTTGTTGTTGCCGCCATTCATGCAACATTTGAAAAAAACAAAAAAAAAAATTTCCTTAAGCTGCGGACGGACGTTCACGATGTTGTTGTTGCCGCCATTCATGCCTCATTTGAAAAAAAAAAAAAAAAAAATTCATTAACCTGCGGCCGATATAGTTGATTTTGTTGTTGCCGCCATTCATGCAACATTTGAAAAAAACAAAAAAAAAAATTTCCTTAAGCTGCGGACGGACGTTCACGATGTTGTTGTTGCCGCCATTCATGCCTCATTTGAAAAAAAAAAAAAAAAAAATTCATTAACCTGCGGCCGATATAGTTGATTTTGTTGTTGCCGCCATTCATGCAACATTTGAAAAAAACAAAAAAAAAAATTTCCTTAAGCTGCGGACGGACGTTCACGATGTTGTTGTTGCCGCCATTCATGCCTCATTTGAAAAAAAAAAAAAAAAAAATTCATTAACCTGCGGCCGATATAGTTGATTTTGTTGTTGCCGCCATTCATGCAACATTTGAAAAAAACAAAAAAAAAAATTTCCTTAAGCTGCGGACGGACGTTCACGATGTTGTTGTTGCCGCCATTCATGCCTCATTTGAAAAAAAAAAAAAAAAAAATTCATTAACCTGCGGCCGATATAGTTGATTTTGTTGTTGCCGCCATTCATGCAACATTTGAAAAAAACAAAAAAAAAAATTTCCTTAAGCTGCGGACGGACGTTCACGATGTTGTTGTTGCCGCCATTCATGCCTCATTTGAAAAAAAAAAAAAAAAAAATTCATTAACCTGCGGCCGATATAGTTGATTTTGTTGTTGCCGCCATTCATGCAACATTTGAAAAAAACAAAAAAAAAAATTTCCTTAAGCTGCGGACGGACGTTCACGATGTTGTTGTTGCCGCCATTCATGCCTCATTTGAAAAAAAAAAAAAAAAAAATTCATTAACCTGCGGCCGATATAGTTGATTTTGTTGTTGCCGCCATTCATGCAACATTTGAAAAAAACAAAAAAAAAAATTTCCTTAAGCTGCGGACGGACGTTCACGATGTTGTTGTTGCCGCCATTCATGCCTCATTTGAAAAAAAAAAAAAAAAAAATTCATTAACCTGCGGCCGATATAGTTGATTTTGTTGTTGCCGCCATTCATGCAACATTTGAAAAAAACAAAAAAAAAAATTTCCTTAAGCTGCGGACGGACGTTCACGATGTTGTTGTTGCCGCCATTCATGCCTCATTTGAAAAAAAAAAAAAAAAAAATTCATTAACCTGCGGCCGATATAGTTGATTTTGTTGTTGCCGCCATTCATGCAACATTTGAAAAAAACAAAAAAAAAAATTTCCTTAAGCTGCGGACGGACGTTCACGATGTTGTTGTTGCCGCCATTCATGCCTCATTTGAAAAAAAAAAAAAAAAAAATTCATTAACCTGCGGCCGATATAGTTGATTTTGTTGTTGCCGCCATTCATGCAACATTTGAAAAAAACAAAAAAAAAAATTTCCTTAAGCTGCGGACGGACGTTCACGATGTTGTTGTTGCCGCCATTCATGCCTCATTTGAAAAAAAAAAAAAAAAAAATTCATTAACCTGCGGCCGATATAGTTGATTTTGTTGTTGCCGCCATTCATGCAACATTTGAAAAAAACAAAAAAAAAAATTTCCTTAAGCTGCGGACGGACGTTCACGATGTTGTTGTTGCCGCCATTCATGCCTCATTTGAAAAAAAAAAAAAAAAAAATTCATTAACCTGCGGCCGATATAGTTGATTTTGTTGTTGCCGCCATTCATGCAACATTTGAAAAAAACAAAAAAAAAATTTCCTTAAGCTGCGGACGGACGTTCACGATGTTGTTGTTGCCGCCATTCATGCCTCATTTGAAAAAAAAAAAAAAAAAAATTCATTAACCTGCGGCCGATATAGTTGATTTTGTTGTTGCCGCCATTCATGCAACATTTGAAAAAAACAAAAAAAAAAATTTCCTTAAGCTGCGGACGGACGTTCACGATGTTGTTGTTGCCGCCATTCATGCCTCATTTGAAAAAAAAAAAAAAAAAAATTCATTAACCTGCGGCCGATATAGGATGTTGAACCATCCACAACCCCATCCACCACCCTAATCACTTACTATTTATATACATAATATATTCAATAAAATAAATGAGAATTATATACATTTTCATAAAATAACATAACAAAACATCAAAGAAAATTTCTAATAGTAATGTAGACCATTTGGTAGCAAAGCCACCTGTATACCAAAGCCTCCCTGCGAGCGCCGTCCCTAACCCCTCCTCCACCCTACTTTAGTCACTTTAATATTTAGATCACAAATCACTCAAAATATCTGAGAATTCTAAAAACACATTTCATTCGTAATACAAACTTCAATAGGTAAGTTCATGCAATTCACCATCAAAAAAATTCCCAAAAAACAAATACATTTCATTTGTAGCAGTTAGCAAAAAAGACACATTTCAATTGTAGTACAAATTTAATTTGTAGTAGAATGTTCAATAGGTAAGTTCATGCAATTGCCATTTACGTTTTTATTGCAAAAATCATTAAGGGGCAATTCTCATTTTAAGTCAATGTATAATATTTAAGGGCAATTCTCATATAGGTAATAATCCAAAAATGAGGAAAAAACACTATCACCACTGTGGAAGGGCGGGCAAAAATTCTGAAAAAATAATTAATTTAAAATGGTGGCTAATTTAATTTTTAGAAATTTCGGCCATTTTGGGCTACAATGACGGGTTTTTATATAACAAGGCTTTCAATAAATTTAAAGATGGACTAAAATAGTGTCTACCATCAGAAAGAGCACCTTCGAAACATTTGATAGAATTTTTCGAAATTTCGGCTATTTTGTGCTACAATGACGGGTTTTTAGTACAACAAGACTTTTAATAAATTTAAAGATGGACTAAAACGGTGTCTATCATTATTTGAAAAAAAAAAAAAAAAAAATTCATTAACCTGCGGCCGATATAGTTGATTTTGTTGTTGCCGCCATTCATGCAACATTTGAAAAAAACAAAAAAAAAAATTTCCTTAAGCTGCGGACGGACGTTCACGATGTTGTTGTTGCCGCCATTCATGCCTCATTTGAAAAAAAAAAAAAAAAAAATTCATTAACCTGCGGCCGATATAGTTGATTTTGTTGTTGCCGCCATTCATGCAACATTTGAAAAAAACAAAAAAAAAAATTTCCTTAAGCTGCGGACGGACGTTCACGATGTTGTTGTTGCCGCCATTCATGCCTCATTTGAAAAAAAAAAAAAAAAAAATTCATTAACCTGCGGCCGATATAGTTGATTTTGTTGTTGCCGCCATTCATGCAACATTTGAAAAAAACAAAAAAAAAAATTTCCTTAAGCTGCGGACGGACGTTCACGATGTTGTTGTTGCCGCCATTCATGCCTCATTTGAAAAAAAAAAAAAAAAAAATTCATTAACCTGCGGCCGATATAGTTGATTTTGTTGTTGCCGCCATTCATGCAACATTTGAAAAAAACAAAAAAAAAAATTTCCTTAAGCTGCGGACGGACGTTCACGATGTTGTTGTTGCCGCCATTCATGCCTCATTTGAAAAAAAAAAAAAAAAAAATTCATTAACCTGCGGCCGATATAGTTGATTTTGTTGTTGCCGCCATTCATGCAACATTTGAAAAAAACAAAAAAAAAAATTTCCTTAAGCTGCGGACGGACGTTCACGATGTTGTTGTTGCCGCCATTCATGCCTCATTTGAAAAAAAAAAAAAAAAAAATTCATTAACCTGCGGCCGATATAGTTGATTTTGTTGTTGCCGCCATTCATGCAACATTTGAAAAAAACAAAAAAAAAAATTTCCTTAAGCTGCGGACGGACGTTCACGATGTTGTTGTTGCCGCCATTCATGCCTCATTTGAAAAAAAAAAAAAAAAAAATTCATTAACCTGCGGCCGATATAGTTGATTTTGTTGTTGCCGCCATTCATGCAACATTTGAAAAAAACAAAAAAAAAAATTTCCTTAAGCTGCGGACGGACGTTCACGATGTTGTTGTTGCCGCCATTCATGCCTCATTTGAAAAAAAAAAAAAAAAAAATTCATTAACCTGCGGCCGATATAGTTGATTTTGTTGTTGCCGCCATTCATGCAACATTTGAAAAAAACAAAAAAAAAAATTTCCTTAAGCTGCGGACGGACGTTCACGATGTTGTTGTTGCCGCCATTCATGCCTCATTTGAAAAAAAAAAAAAAAAAAATTCATTAACCTGCGGCCGATATAGTTGATTTTGTTGTTGCCGCCATTCATGCAACATTTGAAAAAAACAAAAAAAAAAATTTCCTTAAGCTGCGGACGGACGTTCACGATGTTGTTGTTGCCGCCATTCATGCCTCATTTGAAAAAAAAAAAAAAAAAAATTCATTAACCTGCGGCCGATATAGTTGATTTTGTTGTTGCCGCCATTCATGCAACATTTGAAAAAAACAAAAAAAAAAATTTCCTTAAGCTGCGGACGGACGTTCACGATGTTGTTGTTGCCGCCATTCATGCCTCATTTGAAAAAAAAAAAAAAAAAAATTCATTAACCTGCGGCCGATATAGTTGATTTTGTTGTTGCCGCCATTCATGCAACATTTGAAAAAAACAAAAAAAAAAATTTCCTTAAGCTGCGGACGGACGTTCACGATGTTGTTGTTGCCGCCATTCATGCCTCATTTGAAAAAAAAAAAAAAAAAAATTCATTAACCTGCGGCCGATATAGTTGATTTTGTTGTTGCCGCCATTCATGCAACATTTGAAAAAAACAAAAAAAAAAATTTCCTTAAGCTGCGGACGGACGTTCACGATGTTGTTGTTGCCGCCATTCATGCCTCATTTGAAAAAAAAAAAAAAAAAAATTCATTAACCTGCGGCCGATATAGTTGATTTTGTTGTTGCCGCCATTCATGCAACATTTGAAAAAAACAAAAAAAAAAATTTCCTTAAGCTGCGGACGGACGTTCACGATGTTGTTGTTGCCGCCATTCATGCCTCATTTGAAAAAAAAAAAAAAAAAAATTCATTAACCTGCGGCCGATATAGTTGATTTTGTTGTTGCCGCCATTCATGCAACATTTGAAAAAAACAAAAAAAAAAATTTCCTTAAGCTGCGGACGGACGTTCACGATGTTGTTGTTGCCGCCATTCATGCCTCATTTGAAAAAAAAAAAAAAAAAAATTCATTAACCTGCGGCCGATATAGTTGATTTTGTTGTTGCCGCCATTCATGCAACATTTGAAAAAAACAAAAAAAAAAATTTCCTTAAGCTGCGGACGGACGTTCACGATGTTGTTGTTGCCGCCATTCATGCCTCATTTGAAAAAAAAAAAAAAAAAAATTCATTAACCTGCGGCCGATATAGTTGATTTTGTTGTTGCCGCCATTCATGCAACATTTGAAAAAAACAAAAAAAAAAATTTCCTTAAGCTGCGGACGGACGTTCACGATGTTGTTGTTGCCGCCATTCATGCCTCATTTGAAAAAAAAAAAAAAAAAAATTCATTAACCTGCGGCCGATATAGTTGATTTTGTTGTTGCCGCCATTCATGCAACATTTGAAAAAAACAAAAAAAAAATTTCCTTAAGCTGCGGACGGACGTTCACGATGTTGTTGTTGCCGCCATTCATGCCTCATTTGAAAAAAAAAAAAAAAAAAATTCATTAACCTGCGGCCGATATAGTTGATTTTGTTGTTGCCGCCATTCATGCAACATTTGAAAAAAACAAAAAAAAAAATTTCCTTAAGCTGCGGACGGACGTTCACGATGTTGTTGTTGCCGCCATTCATGCCTCATTTGAAAAAAAAAAAAAAAAAAATTCATTAACCTGCGGCCGATATAGGATGTTGAACCATCCACAACCCCATCCACCACCCTAATCACTTACTATTTATATACATAATATATTCAATAAAATAAATGAGAATTATATACATTTTCATAAAATAACATAACAAAACATCAAAGAAAATTTCTAATAGTAATGTAGACCATTTGGTAGCAAAGCCACCTGTATACCAAAGCCTCCCTGCGAGCGCCGTCCCTAACCCCTCCTCCACCCTACTTTAGTCACTTTAATATTTAGATCACAAATCACTCAAAATATCTGAGAATTCTAAAAACACATTTCATTCGTAATACAAACTTCAATAGGTAAGTTCATGCAATTCACCATCAAAAAAATTCCCAAAAAACAAATACATTTCATTTGTAGCAGTTAGCAAAAAAGACACATTTCAATTGTAGTACAAATTTAATTTGTAGTAGAATGTTCAATAGGTAAGTTCATGCAATTGCCATTTACGTTTTTATTGCAAAAATCATTAAGGGGCAATTCTCATTTTAAGTCAATGTATAATATTTAAGGGCAATTCTCATATAGGTAATAATCCAAAAATGAGGAAAAAACACTATCACCACTGTGGAAGGGCGGGCAAAAATTCTGAAAAAATAATTAATTTAAAATGGTGGCTAATTTAATTTTTAGAAATTTCGGCCATTTTGGGCTACAATGACGGGTTTTTATATAACAAGGCTTTCAATAAATTTAAAGATGGACTAAAATAGTGTCTACCATCAGAAAGAGCACCTTCGAAACATTTGATAGAATTTTTCGAAATTTCGGCTATTTTGTGCTACAATGACGGGTTTTTAGTACAACAAGACTTTTAATAAATTTAAAGATGGACTAAAACGGTGTCTATCATTATTTGAAAAAAAAAAAAAAAAAAATTCATTAACCTGCGGCCGATATAGTTGATTTTGTTGTTGCCGCCATTCATGCAACATTTGAAAAAAACAAAAAAAAAAATTTCCTTAAGCTGCGGACGGACGTTCACGATGTTGTTGTTGCCGCCATTCATGCCTCATTTGAAAAAAAAAAAAAAAAAAATTCATTAACCTGCGGCCGATATAGTTGATTTTGTTGTTGCCGCCATTCATGCAACATTTGAAAAAAACAAAAAAAAAAATTTCCTTAAGCTGCGGACGGACGTTCACGATGTTGTTGTTGCCGCCATTCATGCCTCATTTGAAAAAAAAAAAAAAAAAAATTCATTAACCTGCGGCCGATATAGTTGATTTTGTTGTTGCCGCCATTCATGCAACATTTGAAAAAAACAAAAAAAAAAATTTCCTTAAGCTGCGGACGGACGTTCACGATGTTGTTGTTGCCGCCATTCATGCCTCATTTGAAAAAAAAAAAAAAAAAAATTCATTAACCTGCGGCCGATATAGTTGATTTTGTTGTTGCCGCCATTCATGCAACATTTGAAAAAAACAAAAAAAAAAATTTCCTTAAGCTGCGGACGGACGTTCACGATGTTGTTGTTGCCGCCATTCATGCCTCATTTGAAAAAAAAAAAAAAAAAAATTCATTAACCTGCGGCCGATATAGTTGATTTTGTTGTTGCCGCCATTCATGCAACATTTGAAAAAAACAAAAAAAAAAATTTCCTTAAGCTGCGGACGGACGTTCACGATGTTGTTGTTGCCGCCATTCATGCCTCATTTGAAAAAAAAAAAAAAAAAAATTCATTAACCTGCGGCCGATATAGTTGATTTTGTTGTTGCCGCCATTCATGCAACATTTGAAAAAAACAAAAAAAAAAATTTCCTTAAGCTGCGGACGGACGTTCACGATGTTGTTGTTGCCGCCATTCATGCCTCATTTGAAAAAAAAAAAAAAAAAAATTCATTAACCTGCGGCCGATATAGTTGATTTTGTTGTTGCCGCCATTCATGCAACATTTGAAAAAAACAAAAAAAAAAATTTCCTTAAGCTGCGGACGGACGTTCACGATGTTGTTGTTGCCGCCATTCATGCCTCATTTGAAAAAAAAAAAAAAAAAAATTCATTAACCTGCGGCCGATATAGTTGATTTTGTTGTTGCCGCCATTCATGCAACATTTGAAAAAAACAAAAAAAAAAATTTCCTTAAGCTGCGGACGGACGTTCACGATGTTGTTGTTGCCGCCATTCATGCCTCATTTGAAAAAAAAAAAAAAAAAAATTCATTAACCTGCGGCCGATATAGTTGATTTTGTTGTTGCCGCCATTCATGCAACATTTGAAAAAAACAAAAAAAAAAATTTCCTTAAGCTGCGGACGGACGTTCACGATGTTGTTGTTGCCGCCATTCATGCCTCATTTGAAAAAAAAAAAAAAAAAAATTCATTAACCTGCGGCCGATATAGTTGATTTTGTTGTTGCCGCCATTCATGCAACATTTGAAAAAAACAAAAAAAAAAATTTCCTTAAGCTGCGGACGGACGTTCACGATGTTGTTGTTGCCGCCATTCATGCCTCATTTGAAA
The DNA here is from genome assembly GCA_960531455.1 of Urophora cardui. Lineage (NCBI taxonomy): Eukaryota > Metazoa > Arthropoda > Insecta > Diptera > Tephritidae > Urophora > Urophora cardui. The sequence goes on along the minus strand of OY482673.1, from coordinate 148,542,059 downwards.
AAAAAAAAAAAAAAAATTCATTAACCTGCGGCCGATATAGTTGATTTTGTTGTTGCCGCCATTCATGCAACATTTGAAAAAAACAAAAAAAAAAATTTCCTTAAGCTGCGGACGGACGTTCACGATGTTGTTGTTGCCGCCATTCATGCCTCATTTGAAAAAAAAAAAAAAAAAAATTCATTAACCTGCGGCCGATATAGTTGATTTTGTTGTTGCCGCCATTCATGCAACATTTGAAAAAAACAAAAAAAAAAATTTCCTTAAGCTGCGGACGGACGTTCACGATGTTGTTGTTGCCGCCATTCATGCCTCATTTGAAAAAAAAAAAAAAAAAAATTCATTAACCTGCGGCCGATATAGTTGATTTTGTTGTTGCCGCCATTCATGCAACATTTGAAAAAAACAAAAAAAAAAATTTCCTTAAGCTGCGGACGGACGTTCACGATGTTGTTGTTGCCGCCATTCATGCCTCATTTGAAAAAAAAAAAAAAAAAAATTCATTAACCTGCGGCCGATATAGTTGATTTTGTTGTTGCCGCCATTCATGCAACATTTGAAAAAAACAAAAAAAAAAATTTCCTTAAGCTGCGGACGGACGTTCACGATGTTGTTGTTGCCGCCATTCATGCCTCATTTGAAAAAAAAAAAAAAAAAAATTCATTAACCTGCGGCCGATATAGTTGATTTTGTTGTTGCCGCCATTCATGCAACATTTGAAAAAAACAAAAAAAAAAATTTCCTTAAGCTGCGGACGGACGTTCACGATGTTGTTGTTGCCGCCATTCATGCCTCATTTGAAAAAAAAAAAAAAAAAAATTCATTAACCTGCGGCCGATATAGTTGATTTTGTTGTTGCCGCCATTCATGCAACATTTGAAAAAAACAAAAAAAAAAATTTCCTTAAGCTGCGGACGGACGTTCACGATGTTGTTGTTGCCGCCATTCATGCCTCATTTGAAAAAAAAAAAAAAAAAAATTCATTAACCTGCGGCCGATATAGTTGATTTTGTTGTTGCCGCCATTCATGCAACATTTGAAAAAAACAAAAAAAAAAATTTCCTTAAGCTGCGGACGGACGTTCACGATGTTGTTGTTGCCGCCATTCATGCCTCATTTGAAAAAAAAAAAAAAAAAAATTCATTAACCTGCGGCCGATATAGTTGATTTTGTTGTTGCCGCCATTCATGCAACATTTGAAAAAAACAAAAAAAAAAATTTCCTTAAGCTGCGGACGGACGTTCACGATGTTGTTGTTGCCGCCATTCATGCCTCATTTGAAAAAAAAAAAAAAAAAAATTCATTAACCTGCGGCCGATATAGTTGATTTTGTTGTTGCCGCCATTCATGCAACATTTGAAAAAAACAAAAAAAAAAATTTCCTTAAGCTGCGGACGGACGTTCACGATGTTGTTGTTGCCGCCATTCATGCCTCATTTGAAAAAAAAAAAAAAAAAAATTCATTAACCTGCGGCCGATATAGTTGATTTTGTTGTTGCCGCCATTCATGCAACATTTGAAAAAAACAAAAAAAAAAATTTCCTTAAGCTGCGGACGGACGTTCACGATGTTGTTGTTGCCGCCATTCATGCCTCATTTGAAAAAAAAAAAAAAAAAAATTCATTAACCTGCGGCCGATATAGTTGATTTTGTTGTTGCCGCCATTCATGCAACATTTGAAAAAAACAAAAAAAAAAATTTCCTTAAGCTGCGGACGGACGTTCACGATGTTGTTGTTGCCGCCATTCATGCCTCATTTGAAAAAAAAAAAAAAAAAAATTCATTAACCTGCGGCCGATATAGTTGATTTTGTTGTTGCCGCCATTCATGCAACATTTGAAAAAAACAAAAAAAAAAATTTCCTTAAGCTGCGGACGGACGTTCACGATGTTGTTGTTGCCGCCATTCATGCCTCATTTGAAAAAAAAAAAAAAAAAAATTCATTAACCTGCGGCCGATATAGTTGATTTTGTTGTTGCCGCCATTCATGCAACATTTGAAAAAAACAAAAAAAAAAATTTCCTTAAGCTGCGGACGGACGTTCACGATGTTGTTGTTGCCGCCATTCATGCCTCATTTGAAAAAAAAAAAAAAAAAAATTCATTAACCTGCGGCCGATATAGTTGATTTTGTTGTTGCCGCCATTCATGCAACATTTGAAAAAAACAAAAAAAAAAATTTCCTTAAGCTGCGGACGGACGTTCACGATGTTGTTGTTGCCGCCATTCATGCCTCATTTGAAAAAAAAAAAAAAAAAAATTCATTAACCTGCGGCCGATATAGTTGATTTTGTTGTTGCCGCCATTCATGCAACATTTGAAAAAAACAAAAAAAAAAATTTCCTTAAGCTGCGGACGGACGTTCACGATGTTGTTGTTGCCGCCATTCATGCCTCATTTGAAAAAAAAAAAAAAAAAAATTCATTAACCTGCGGCCGATATAGTTGATTTTGTTGTTGCCGCCATTCATGCAACATTTGAAAAAAACAAAAAAAAAAATTTCCTTAAGCTGCGGACGGACGTTCACGATGTTGTTGTTGCCGCCATTCATGCCTCATTTGAAAAAAAAAAAAAAAAAAATTCATTAACCTGCGGCCGATATAGTTGATTTTGTTGTTGCCGCCATTCATGCAACATTTGAAAAAAACAAAAAAAAAAATTTCCTTAAGCTGCGGACGGACGTTCACGATGTTGTTGTTGCCGCCATTCATGCCTCATTTGAAAAAAAAAAAAAAAAAAATTCATTAACCTGCGGCCGATATAGTTGATTTTGTTGTTGCCGCCATTCATGCAACATTTGAAAAAAACAAAAAAAAAAATTTCCTTAAGCTGCGGACGGACGTTCACGATGTTGTTGTTGCCGCCATTCATGCCTCATTTGAAAAAAAAAAAAAAAAAAATTCATTAACCTGCGGCCGATATAGTTGATTTTGTTGTTGCCGCCATTCATGCAACATTTGAAAAAAACAAAAAAAAAAATTTCCTTAAGCTGCGGACGGACGTTCACGATGTTGTTGTTGCCGCCATTCATGCCTCATTTGAAAAAAAAAAAAAAAAAAATTCATTAACCTGCGGCCGATATAGTTGATTTTGTTGTTGCCGCCATTCATGCAACATTTGAAAAAAACAAAAAAAAAAATTTCCTTAAGCTGCGGACGGACGTTCACGATGTTGTTGTTGCCGCCATTCATGCCTCATTTGAAAAAAAAAAAAAAAAAAATTCATTAACCTGCGGCCGATATAGTTGATTTTGTTGTTGCCGCCATTCATGCAACATTTGAAAAAAACAAAAAAAAAAATTTCCTTAAGCTGCGGACGGACGTTCACGATGTTGTTGTTGCCGCCATTCATGCCTCATTTGAAAAAAAAAAAAAAAAAAATTCATTAACCTGCGGCCGATATAGTTGATTTTGTTGTTGCCGCCATTCATGCAACATTTGAAAAAAACAAAAAAAAAAATTTCCTTAAGCTGCGGACGGACGTTCACGATGTTGTTGTTGCCGCCATTCATGCCTCATTTGAAAAAAAAAAAAAAAAAAATTCATTAACCTGCGGCCGATATAGTTGATTTTGTTGTTGCCGCCATTCATGCAACATTTGAAAAAAACAAAAAAAAAAATTTCCTTAAGCTGCGGACGGACGTTCACGATGTTGTTGTTGCCGCCATTCATGCCTCATTTGAAAAAAAAAAAAAAAAAAATTCATTAACCTGCGGCCGATATAGTTGATTTTGTTGTTGCCGCCATTCATGCAACATTTGAAAAAAACAAAAAAAAAAATTTCCTTAAGCTGCGGACGGACGTTCACGATGTTGTTGTTGCCGCCATTCATGCCTCATTTGAAAAAAAAAAAAAAAAAAATTCATTAACCTGCGGCCGATATAGTTGATTTTGTTGTTGCCGCCATTCATGCAACATTTGAAAAAAACAAAAAAAAAAATTTCCTTAAGCTGCGGACGGACGTTCACGATGTTGTTGTTGCCGCCATTCATGCCTCATTTGAAAAAAAAAAAAAAAAAAATTCATTAACCTGCGGCCGATATAGTTGATTTTGTTGTTGCCGCCATTCATGCAACATTTGAAAAAAACAAAAAAAAAAATTTCCTTAAGCTGCGGACGGACGTTCACGATGTTGTTGTTGCCGCCATTCATGCCTCATTTGAAAAAAAAAAAAAAAAAAATTCATTAACCTGCGGCCGATATAGTTGATTTTGTTGTTGCCGCCATTCATGCAACATTTGAAAAAAACAAAAAAAAAAATTTCCTTAAGCTGCGGACGGACGTTCACGATGTTGTTGTTGCCGCCATTCATGCCTCATTTGAAAAAAAAAAAAAAAAAAATTCATTAACCTGCGGCCGATATAGTTGATTTTGTTGTTGCCGCCATTCATGCAACATTTGAAAAAAACAAAAAAAAAAATTTCCTTAAGCTGCGGACGGACGTTCACGATGTTGTTGTTGCCGCCATTCATGCCTCATTTGAAAAAAAAAAAAAAAAAAATTCATTAACCTGCGGCCGATATAGTTGATTTTGTTGTTGCCGCCATTCATGCAACATTTGAAAAAAACAAAAAAAAAAATTTCCTTAAGCTGCGGACGGACGTTCACGATGTTGTTGTTGCCGCCATTCATGCCTCATTTGAAAAAAAAAAAAAAAAAAATTCATTAACCTGCGGCCGATATAGTTGATTTTGTTGTTGCCGCCATTCATGCAACATTTGAAAAAAACAAAAAAAAAAATTTCCTTAAGCTGCGGACGGACGTTCACGATGTTGTTGTTGCCGCCATTCATGCCTCATTTGAAAAAAAAAAAAAAAAAAATTCATTAACCTGCGGCCGATATAGTTGATTTTGTTGTTGCCGCCATTCATGCAACATTTGAAAAAAACAAAAAAAAAAATTTCCTTAAGCTGCGGACGGACGTTCACGATGTTGTTGTTGCCGCCATTCATGCCTCATTTGAAAAAAAAAAAAAAAAAAATTCATTAACCTGCGGCCGATATAGTTGATTTTGTTGTTGCCGCCATTCATGCAACATTTGAAAAAAACAAAAAAAAAAATTTCCTTAAGCTGCGGACGGACGTTCACGATGTTGTTGTTGCCGCCATTCATGCCTCATTTGAAAAAAAAAAAAAAAAAAATTCATTAACCTGCGGCCGATATAGTTGATTTTGTTGTTGCCGCCATTCATGCAACATTTGAAAAAAACAAAAAAAAAAATTTCCTTAAGCTGCGGACGGACGTTCACGATGTTGTTGTTGCCGCCATTCATGCCTCATTTGAAAAAAAAAAAAAAAAAAATTCATTAACCTGCGGCCGATATAGTTGATTTTGTTGTTGCCGCCATTCATGCAACATTTGAAAAAAACAAAAAAAAAAATTTCCTTAAGCTGCGGACGGACGTTCACGATGTTGTTGTTGCCGCCATTCATGCCTCATTTGAAAAAAAAAAAAAAAAAAATTCATTAACCTGCGGCCGATATAGTTGATTTTGTTGTTGCCGCCATTCATGCAACATTTGAAAAAAACAAAAAAAAAAATTTCCTTAAGCTGCGGACGGACGTTCACGATGTTGTTGTTGCCGCCATTCATGCCTCATTTGAAAAAAAAAAAAAAAAAAATTCATTAACCTGCGGCCGATATAGTTGATTTTGTTGTTGCCGCCATTCATGCAACATTTGAAAAAAACAAAAAAAAAAATTTCCTTAAGCTGCGGACGGACGTTCACGATGTTGTTGTTGCCGCCATTTTCACGATGTTGTTGTTGCCGCCATTCATGCCTCATTTGAAAAAAAAAAAAAAAAAAATTCATTAACCTGCGGCCGATATAGTTGATTTTGTTGTTGCCGCCATTCATGCAACATTTGAAAAAAACAAAAAAAAAAATTTCCTTAAGCTGCGGACGGACGTTCACGATGTTGTTGTTGCCGCCATTCATGCCTCATTTGAAAAAAAAAAAAAAAAAATTCATTAACCTGCGGCCGATATAGTTGATTTTGTTGTTGCCGCCATTCATGCAACATTTGAAAAAAACAAAAAAAAAAATTTCCTTAAGCTGCGGACGGACGTTCACGATGTTGTTGTTGCCGCCATTCATGCCTCATTTGAAAAAAAAAAAAAAAAATTCATTAACCTGCGGCCGATATAGTTGATTTTGTTGTTGCCGCCATTCTTGCAACATTTGAAAAAAACAAAAAAAAAATTTCCTTAAGCTGCGGACGGACGTTCACGATGTTGTTGTTGCCGCCATTCATGCCTCATTTGAAAAAAAAAAAAAAAAAATTCATTAACCTGCGGCCGATATAGTTGATTTTGTTGTTGCCGCCATTCATGCAACATTTGAAAAAAACAAAAAAAAAATTTCCTTAAGCTGCGGACGGACGTTCACGATGTTGTTGTTGCCGCCATTCATGCCTCATTTGAAAAAAAAAAAAAAAAAATTCATTAACCTGCGGCCGATATAGTTGATTTTGTTGTTGCCGCCATTCATGCAACATTTGAAAAAAACAAAAAAAAAAATTTCCTTAAGCTGCGGACGGACGTTCACGATGTTGTTGTTGCCGCCATTTATGCCTCATTTGAAAAAAAAAAAAAAAAAATTCATTAACCTGCGGCCGATATAGTTGATTTTGTTGTTGCCGCCATTCATGCAACATTTGAAAAAAACAAAAAAAAAAATTTCCTTAAGCTGCGGACGGACGTTCACGATGTTGTTGTTGCCGCCATTCATGCCTCATTTGAAAAAAAAAAAAAAAAAATGCATTAACCTGCGGCCGATATAGTTGATTTTGTTGTTGCCGCCATTCATGCAACATTTGAAAAAAACAAAAAAAAAAATTTCCTTAAGCTGCGGACGGACGTTCACGATGTTGTTGTTGCCGCCATTCATGCCTCATTTGAAAAAAAAAAAAAAAAAATTCATTAACCTGCGGCCGATATAGTTGATTTTGTTGTTGCCGCCATTCATGCAACATTTGAAAAAAACAAAAAAAAAAATTTCCTTAAGCTGCGGACGGACGTTCACGATGTTGTTGTTGCCGCCATTCATGCCTCATTTGAAAAAAAAAAAAAAAAAAATTCATTAACCTGCGGCCGATATAGTTGATTTTGTTGTTGCCGCCATTCATGCAACATTTGAAAAAAACAAAAAAAAAAATTTCCTTAAGCTGCGGACGGACGTTCACGATGTTGTTGTTGCCGCCATTCATGCCTCATTTGAAAAAAAAAAAAAAAAAATTCATTAACCTGCGGCCGATATAGTTGATTTTGTTGTTGCCGCCATTCATGCAACATTTGAAAAAAACAAAAAAAAAAATTTCCTTAAGCTGCGGACGGACGTTCACGATGTTGTTGTTGCCGCCATTCATGCCTCATTTGAAAAAAAAAAAAAAAAAATTCATTAACCTGCGGCCGATATAGTTGATTTTGTTGTTGCCGCCATTCATGCAACATTTGAAAAAACAAAAAAAAAAATTTCCTTAAGCTGCGGACGGACGTTCACGATGTTGTTGTTGCCGCCATTCATGCCTCATTTGAAAAAAAAAAAAAAAAAATTCATTAACCTGCGGCCGATATAGTTGATTTTGTATTTGAAAAAAACAAAAAAAAAAATTTCCTTAAGCTGCGGACGGACGTTCACGATGTTGTTGTTGCCGCCATTCATGCCTCATTTGAAAAAAAAAAAAAAAAAAATTCATTAACCTGCGGCCGATATAGTTGATTTTGTTGTTGCCGCCATTCATGCAACATTTGAAAAAAACAAAAAAAAAAATTTCCTTAAGCTGCGGACGGACGTTCACGATGTTGTTGTTGCCGCCATTCATGCCTCATTTGAAAAAAAAAAAAAAAAAAATTCATTAACCTGCGGCCGATATAGTTGATTTTGTTGTTGCCGCCATTCATGCAACATTTGAAAAAAACAAAAAAAAAAATTTCCTTAAGCTGCGGACGGACGTTCACGATGTTGTTGTTGCCGCCATTCATGCCTCATTTGAAAAAAAAAAAAAAAAAAATTCATTAACCTGCGGCCGATATAGTTGATTTTGTTGTTGCCGCCATTCATGCAACATTTGAAAAAAACAAAAAAAAAAATTTCCTTAAGCTGCGGACGGACGTTCACGATGTTGTTGTTGCCGCCATTCATGCCTCATTTGAAAAAAAAAAAAAAAAAAATTCATTAACCTGCGGCCGATATAGTTGATTTTGTTGTTGCCGCCATTCATGCAACATTTGAAAAAAACAAAAAAAAAAATTTCCTTAAGCTGCGGACGGACGTTCACGATGTTGTTGTTGCCGCCATTCATGCCTCATTTGAAAAAAAAAAAAAAAAAAATTCATTAACCTGCGGCCGATATAGTTGATTTTGTTGTTGCCGCCATTCATGCAACATTTGAAAAAAACAAAAAAAAAAATTTCCTTAAGCTGCGGACGGACGTTCACGATGTTGTTGTTGCCGCCATTCATGCCTCATTTGAAAAAAAAAAAAAAAAAAATTCATTAACCTGCGGCCGATATAGTTGATTTTGTTGTTGCCGCCATTCATGCAACATTTGAAAAAAACAAAAAAAAAAATTTCCTTAAGCTGCGGACGGACGTTCACGATGTTGTTGTTGCCGCCATTCATGCCTCATTTGAAAAAAAAAAAAAAAAAAATTCATTAACCTGCGGCCGATATAGTTGATTTTGTTGTTGCCGCCATTCATGCAACATTTGAAAAAAACAAAAAAAAAAATTTCCTTAAGCTGCGGACGGACGTTCACGATGTTGTTGTTGCCGCCATTCATGCCTCATTTGAAAAAAAAAAAAAAAAAAATTCATTAACCTGCGGCCGATATAGTTGATTTTGTTGTTGCCGCCATTCATGCAACATTTGAAAAAAACAAAAAAAAAAATTTCCTTAAGCTGCGGACGGACGTTCACGATGTTGTTGTTGCCGCCATTCATGCCTCATTTGAAAAAAAAAAAAAAAAAAATTCATTAACCTGCGGCCGATATAGTTGATTTTGTTGTTGCCGCCATTCATGCAACATTTGAAAAAAACAAAAAAAAAAATTTCCTTAAGCTGCGGACGGACGTTCACGATGTTGTTGTTGCCGCCATTCATGCCTCATTTGAAAAAAAAAAAAAAAAAAATTCATTAACCTGCGGCCGATATAGTTGATTTTGTTGTTGCCGCCATTCATGCAACATTTGAAAAAAACAAAAAAAAAAATTTCTTAAGCTGCGGACGGACGTTCACGATGTTGTTGTTGCCGCCATTCATGCCTCATTTGAAAAAAAAAAAAAAAAAAATTCATTAACCTGCGGCCGATATAGTTGATTTTGTTGTTGCCGCCATTCATGCAACATTTGAAAAAAACAAAAAAAAAAATTTCCTTAAGCTGCGGACGGACGTTCACGATGTTGTTGTTGCCGCCATTCATGCCTCATTTGAAAAAAAAAAAAAAAAAAATTCATTAACCTGCGGCCGATATAGTTGATTTTGTTGTTGCCGCCATTCATGCAACATTTGAAAAAAACAAAAAAAAAAATTTCCTTAAGCTGCGGACGGACGTTCACGATGTTGTTGTTGCCGCCATTCATGCCTCATTTGAAAAAAAAAAAAAAAAAAATTCATTAACCTGCGGCCGATATAGTTGATTTTGTTGTTGCCGCCATTCATGCAACATTTGAAAAAAACAAAAAAAAAAATTTCCTTAAGCTGCGGACGGACGTTCACGATGTTGTTGTTGCCGCCATTCATGCCTCATTTGAAAAAAAAAAAAAAAAAAATTCATTAACCTGCGGCCGATATAGTTGATTTTGTTGTTGCCGCCATTCATGCAACATTTGAAAAAAACAAAAAAAAAAATTTCCTTAAGCTGCGGACGGACGTTCACGATGTTGTTGTTGCCGCCATTCATGCCTCATTTGAAAAAAAAAAAAAAAAAATTCATTAACCTGCGGCCGATATAGTTGATTTTGTTGTTGCCGCCATTCATGCAACATTTGAAAAAAACAAAAAAAAAAATTTCCTTAAGCTGCGGACGGACGTTCACGATGTTGTTGTTGCCGCCATTCATGCCTCATTTGAAAAAAAAAAAAAAAAAAATTCATTAACCTGCGGCCGATATAGTTGATTTTGTTGTTGCCGCCATTCATGCAACATTTGAAAAAAACAAAAAAAAAAATTTCCTTAAGCTGCGGACGGACGTTCACGATGTTGTTGTTGCCGCCATTTATGCCTCATTTGAAAAAAAAAAAAAAAAAAATTCATTAACCTGCGGCCGATATAGTTGATTTTGTTGTTGCCGCCATTCATGCAACATTTGAAAAAAACAAAAAAAAAAATTTCCTTAAGCTGCGGACGGACGTTCACGATGTTGTTGTTGCCGCCATTCATGCCTCATTTGAAAAAAAAAAAAAAAAAAATTCATTAACCTGCGGCCGATATAGTTGATTTTGTTGTTGCCGCCATTCATGCAACATTTGAAAAAAACAAAAAAAAAAATTTCCTTAAGCTGCGGACGGACGTTCACGATGTTGTTGTTGCCGCCATTCATGCCTCATTTGAAAAAAAAAAAAAAAAAAATTCATTAACCTGCGGCCGATATAGTTGATTTTGTTGTTGCCGCCATTCATGCAACATTTGAAAAAAACAAAAAAAAAAATTTCCTTAAGCTGCGGACGGACGTTCACGATGTTGTTGTTGCCGCCATTCATGCCTCATTTGAAAAAAAAAAAAAAAAAAATTCATTAACCTGCGGCCGATATAGTTGATTTTGTTGTTGCCGCCATTCATGCAACATTTGAAAAAAACAAAAAAAAAAATTTCCTTAAGCTGCGGACGGACGTTCACGATGTTGTTGTTGCCGCCATTCATGCCTCATTTGAAAAAAAAAAAAAAAAAAATTCATTAACCTGCGGCCGATATAGTTGATTTTGTTGTTGCCGCCATTCATGCAACATTTGAAAAAAACAAAAAAAAAAATTTCCTTAAGCTGCGGACGGACGTTCACGATGTTGTTGTTGCCGCCATTCATGCCTCATTTGAAAAAAAAAAAAAAAAAAATTCATTAACCTGCGGCCGATATAGTTGATTTTGTTGTTGCCGCCATTCATGCAACATTTGAAAAAAACAAAAAAAAAAATTTCCTTAAGCTGCGGACGGACGTTCACGATGTTGTTGTTGCCGCCATTCATGCCTCATTTGAAAAAAAAAAAAAAAAAATTCATTAACCTGCGGCCGATATAGTTGATTTTGTTGTTGCCGCCATTCATGCAACATTTGAAAAAAACAAAAAAAAAAATTTCCTTAAGCTGCGGACGGACGTTCACGATGTTGTTGTTGCCGCCATTCATGCCTCATTTGAAAAAAAAAAAAAAAAAATTCATTAACCTGCGGCCGATATAGTTGATTTTGTTGTTGCCGCCATTCATGCAACATTTGAAAAAAAACAAAAAAAAAAATTTCCTTAAGCTGCGGACGGACGTTCACGATGTTGTTGTTGCCGCCATTTATGCCTCATTTGAAAAAAAAAAAAAAAAAATTCATTAACCTGCGGCCGATATAGTTGATTTTGTTGTTGCCGCCATTCATGCAACATTTGAAAAAAACAAAAAAAAAAATTTCCTTAAGCTGCGGACGGACGTTCACGATGTTGTTGTTGCCGCCATTCATGCCTCATTTGAAAAAAAAAAAAAAAAAAATTCATTAACCTGCGGCCGATATAGTTGATTTTGTTGTTGCCGCCATTCATGCAACATTTGAAAAAAACAAAAAAAAAAATTTCCTTAAGCTGCGGACGGACGTTCACGATGTTGTTGTTGCCGCCATTCATGCCTCATTTGAAAAAAAAAAAAAAAAAATTCATTAACCTGCGGCCGATATAGTTGATTTTGTTGTTGCCGCCATTCATGCAACATTTGAAAAAAAACAAAAAAAAAAATTTCCTTAAGCTGCGGACGGACGTTCACGATGTTGTTGTTGCCGCCATTCATGCCTCATTTGAAAAAAAAAAAAAAAAAAATTCATTAACCTGCGGCCGATATAGTTGATTTTGTTGTTGCCGCCATTCATGCAACATTTGAAAAAAACAAAAAAAAAAATTTCCTTAAGCTGCGGACGGACGTTCACGATGTTGTTGTTGCCGCCATTTATGCCTCATTTGAAAAAAAAAAAAAAAAAAATTCATTAACCTGCGGCCGATATAGTTGATTTTGTTGTTGCCGCCATTCATGCAACATTTGAAAAAAACAAAAAAAAAAATTTCCTTAAGCTGCGGACGGACGTTCACGATGTTGTTGTTGCCGCCATTCATGCCTCATTTGAAAAAAAAAAAAAAAAAATTCATTAACCTGCGGCCGATATAGTTGATTTTGTTGTTGCCGCCATTCATGCAACATTTGAAAAAAACAAAAAAAAAAATTTCCTTAAGCTGCGGACGGACGTTCACGATGTTGTTGTTGCCGCCATTTATGCCTCATTTGAAAAAAAAAAAAAAAAAAATTCATTAACCTGCGGCCGATATAGTTGATTTTGTTGTTGCCGCCATTCATGCAACATTTGAAAAAAACAAAAAAAAAAATTTCCTTAAGCTGCGGACGGACGTTCACGATGTTGTTGTTGCCGCCATTCATGCCTCATTTGAAAAAAAAAAAAAAAAAAATTCATTAACCTGCGGCCGATATAGTTGATTTTGTTGTTGCCGCCATTCATGCAACATTTGAAAAAAACAAAAAAAAAAATTTCCTTAAGCTGCGGACGGACGTTCACGATGTTGTTGTTGCCGCCATTCATGCCTCATTTGAAAAAAAAAAAAAAAAAAATTCATTAACCTGCGGCCGATATAGTTGATTTTGTTGTTGCCGCCATTCATGCAACATTTGAAAAAAACAAAAAAAAAAATTTCCTTAAGCTGCGGACGGACGTTCACGATGTTGTTGTTGCCGCCATTCATGCCTCATTTGAAAAAAAAAAAAAAAAAAATTCATTAACCTGCGGCCGATATAGTTGATTTTGTTGTTGCCGCCATTCATGCAACATTTGAAAAAAACAAAAAAAAAAATTTCCTTAAGCTGCGGACGGACGTTCACGATGTTGTTGTTGCCGCCATTCATGCCTCATTTGAAAAAAAAAAAAAAAAAATTCATTAACCTGCGGCCGATATAGTTGATTTTGTTGTTGCCGCCATTCATGCAACATTTGAAAAAAACAAAAAAAAAAATTTCCTTAAGCTGCGGACGGACGTTCACGATGTTGTTGTTGCCGCCATTCATGCCTCATTTGAAAAAAAAAAAAAAAAAAATTCATTAACCTGCGGCCGATATAGTTGATTTTGTTGTTGCCGCCATTCATGCAACATTTGAAAAAAACAAAAAAAAAAATTTCCTTAAGCTGCGGACGGACGTTCACGATGTTGTTGTTGCCGCCATTTATGCCTCATTTGAAAAAAAAAAAAAAAAAAATTCATTAACCTGCGGCCGATATAGTTGATTTTGTTGTTGCCGCCATTCATGCAACATTTGAAAAAAACAAAAAAAAAAATTTCCTTAAGCTGCGGACGGACGTTCACGATGTTGTTGTTGCCGCCATTCATGCCTCATTTGAAAAAAAAAAAAAAAAAAAATTCATTAACCTGCGGCCGATATAGTTGATTTTGTTGTTGCCGCCATTCATGCAACATTTGAAAAAAACAAAAAAAAAAATTTCCTTAAGCTGCGGACGGACGTTCACGATGTTGTTGTTGCCGCCATTCATGCCTCATTTGAAAAAAAAAAAAAAAAAAATTCATTAACCTGCGGCCGATATAGTTGATTTTGTTGTTGCCGCCATTCATGCAACATTTGAAAAAAACAAAAAAAAAAATTTCCTTAAGCTGCGGACGGACGTTCACGATGTTGTTGTTGCCGCCATTCATGCCTCATTTGAAAAAAAAAAAAAAAAAAATTCATTAACCTGCGGCCGATATAGTTGATTTTGTTGTTGCCGCCATTCATGCAACATTTGAAAAAAACAAAAAAAAAAATTTCCTTAAGCTGCGGACGGACGTTCACGATGTTGTTGTTGCCGCCATTCATGCCTCATTTGAAAAAAAAAAAAAAAAAAATTCATTAACCTGCGGCCGATATAGTTGATTTTGTTGTTGCCGCCATTCATGCAACATTTGAAAAAAACAAAAAAAAAAATTTCCTTAAGCTGCGGACGGACGTTCACGATGTTGTTGTTGCCGCCATTCATGCCTCATTTGAAAAAAAAAAAAAAAAAATTCATTAACCTGCGGCCGATATAGTTGATTTTGTTGTTGCCGCCATTCATGCAACATTTGAAAAAAACAAAAAAAAAAATTTCCTTAAGCTGCGGACGGACGTTCACGATGTTGTTGTTGCCGCCATTCATGCCTCATTTGAAAAAAAAAAAAAAAAAAATTCATTAACCTGCGGCCGATATAGTTGATTTTGTTGTTGCCGCCATTCATGCAACATTTGAAAAAAACAAAAAAAAAAATTTCCTTAAGCTGCGGACGGACGTTCACGATGTTGTTGTTGCCGCCATTCATGCCTCATTTGAAAAAAAAAAAAAAAAAAATTCATTAACCTGCGGCCGATATAGTTGATTTTGTTGTTGCCGCCATTCATGCAACATTTGAAAAAAACAAAAAAAAAAATTTCCTTAAGCTGCGGACGGACGTTCACGATGTTGTTGTTGCCGCCATTCATGCCTCATTTGAAAAAAAAAAAAAAAAAAATTCATTAACCTGCGGCCGATATAGTTGATTTTGTTGTTGCCGCCATTCATGCAACATTTGAAAAAAACAAAAAAAAAAATTTCCTTAAGCTGCGGACGGACGTTCACGATGTTGTTGTTGCCGCCATTCATGCCTCATTTGAAAAAAAAAAAAAAAAATTCATTAACCTGCGGCCGATATAGTTGATTTTGTTGTTGCCGCCATTCATGCAACATTTGAAAAAAACAAAAAAAAAAATTTCCTTAAGCTGCGGACGGACGTTCACGATGTTGTTGTTGCCGCCATTCATGCCTCATTTGAAAAAAAAAAAAAAAAATTCATTAACCTGCGGCCGATATAGTTGATTTTGTTGTTGCCGCCATTCATGCAACATTTGAAAAAAACAAAAAAAAAAATTTCCTTAAGCTGCGGACGGACGTTCACGATGTTGTTGTTGCCGCCATTCATGCCTCATTTGAAAAAAAAAAAAAAAAAAATTCATTAACCTGCGGCCGATATAGTTGATTTTGTTGTTGCCGCCATTCATGCAACATTTGAAAAAAACAAAAAAAAAAATTTCCTTAAGCTGCGGACGGACGTTCACGATGTTGTTGTTGCCGCCATTCATGCCTCATTTGAAAAAAAAAAAAAAAAAAATTCATTAACCTGCGGCCGATATAGTTGATTTTGTTGTTGCCGCCATTCATGCAACATTTGAAAAAAAACAAAAAAAAAAATTTCCTTAAGCTGCGGACGGACGTTCACGATGTTGTTGTTGCCGCCATTCATGCCTCATTTGAAAAAAAAAAAAAAAAAAAATTCATTAACCTGCGGCCGATATAGTTGATTTTGTTGTTGCCGCCATTCATGCAACATTTGAAAAAAACAAAAAAAAAAATTTCCTTAAGCTGCGGACGGACGTTCACGATGTTGTTGTTGCCGCCATTCATGCCTCATTTGAAAAAAAAAAAAAAAAAAATTCATTAACCTGCGGCCGATATAGTTGATTTTGTTGTTGCCGCCATTCATGCAACATTTGAAAAAAACAAAAAAAAAAATTTCCTTAAGCTGCGGACGGACGTTCACGATGTTGTTGTTGCCGCCATTCATGCCTCATTTGAAAAAAAAAAAAAAAAAAATTCATTAACCTGCGGCCGATATAGTTGATTTTGTTGTTGCCGCCATTCATGCAACATTTGAAAAAAAACAAAAAAAAAAATTTCCTTAAGCTGCGGACGGACGTTCACGATGTTGTTGTTGCCGCCATTCATGCCTCATTTGAAAAAAAAAAAAAAAAAAATTCATTAACCTGCGGCCGATATAGTTGATTTTGTTGTTGCCGCCATTCATGCAACATTTGAAAAAAACAAAAAAAAAAATTTCCTTAAGCTGCGGACGGACGTTCACGATGTTGTTGTTGCCGCCATTCATGCCTCATTTGAAAAAAAAAAAAAAAAATTCATTAACCTGCGGCCGATATAGTTGATTTTGTTGTTGCCGCCATTCATGCAACATTTGAAAAAAACAAAAAAAAAAATTTCCTTAAGCTGCGGACGGACGTTCACGATGTTGTTGTTGCCGCCATTCATGCCTCATTTGAAAAAAAAAAAAAAAAAAATTCATTAACCTGCGGCCGATATAGTTGATTTTGTTGTTGCCGCCATTCATGCAACATTTGAAAAAAACAAAAAAAAAAATTTCCTTAAGCTGCGGACGGACGTTCACGATGTTGTTGTTGCCGCCATTCATGCCTCATTTGAAAAAAAAAAAAAAAAAAATTCATTAACCTGCGGCCGATATAGTTGATTTTGTTGTTGCCGCCATTCATGCAACATTTGAAAAAAACAAAAAAAAAAATTTCCTTAAGCTGCGGACGGACGTTCACGATGTTGTTGTTGCCGCCATTCATGCCTCATTTGAAAAAAAAAAAAAAAAATTCATTAACCTGCGGCCGATATAGTTGATTTTGTTGTTGCCGCCATTCATGCAACATTTGAAAAAAACAAAAAAAAAAATTTCCTTAAGCTGCGGACGGACGTTCACGATGTTGTTGTTGCCGCCATTCATGCCTCATTTGAAAAAAAAAAAAAAAAAAAATTCATTAACCTGCGGCCGATATAGTTGATTTTGTTGTTGCCGCCATTCATGCAACATTTGAAAAAAACAAAAAAAAAAATTTCCTTAAGCTGCGGACGGACGTTCACGATGTTGTTGTTGCCGCCATTCATGCCTCATTTGAAAAAAAAAAAAAAAAAAATTCATTAACCTGCGGCCGATATAGTTGATTTTGTTGTTGCCGCCATTCATGCAACATTTGAAAAAAAACAAAAAAAAAAATTTCCTTAAGCTGCGGACGGACGTTCACGATGTTGTTGTTGCCGCCATTCATGCCTCATTTGAAAAAAAAAAAAAAAAAAATTCATTAACCTGCGGCCGATATAGTTGATTTTGTTGTTGCCGCCATTCATGCAACATTTGAAAAAAACAAAAAAAAAAATTTCCTTAAGCTGCGGACGGACGTTCACGATGTTGTTGTTGCCGCCATTCATGCCTCATTTGAAAAAAAAAAAAAAAAATTCATTAACCTGCGGCCGATATAGTTGATTTTGTTGTTGCCGCCATTCATGCAACATTTGAAAAAAACAAAAAAAAAAATTTCCTTAAGCTGCGGACGGACGTTCACGATGTTGTTGTTGCCGCCATTCATGCCTCATTTGAAAAAAAAAAAAAAAAAAAATTCATTAACCTGCGGCCGATATAGTTGATTTTGTTGTTGCCGCCATTCATGCAACATTTGAAAAAAACAAAAAAAAAAATTTCCTTAAGCTGCGGACGGACGTTCACGATGTTGTTGTTGCCGCCATTCATGCCTCATTTGAAAAAAAAAAAAAAAAAAATTCATTAACCTGCGGCCGATATAGTTGATTTTGTTGTTGCCGCCATTCATGCAACATTTGAAAAAAAACAAAAAAAAAAATTTCCTTAAGCTGCGGACGGACGTTCACGATGTTGTTGTTGCCGCCATTCATGCCTCATTTGAAAAAAAAAAAAAAAAAAATTCATTAACCTGCGGCCGATATAGTTGATTTTGTTGTTGCCGCCATTCATGCAACATTTGAAAAAAACAAAAAAAAAAATTTCCTTAAGCTGCGGACGGACGTTCACGATGTTGTTGTTGCCGCCATTCATGCCTCATTTGAAAAAAAAAAAAAAAATTCATTAACCTGCGGCCGATATAGGATGTTGAACCATCCACAACCCCATCCACCACCCTAATCACTTACTATTTATATACATAATATATTCAATAAAATAAATGAGAATTATATACATTTTCATAAAATAACATAACAAAACATCAAAGAAATATATAGTAATGTAGACCATTTGGTAGCAAAGCCACCTGTATACCAAAGCCTCCCTGCGAGCGCCGTCCCTAACCCCTCCTACACCCTACTTTAGTCACTTTAATATTTAGATCACAAATCACTCAAAATATCTGAGAATTCTAAAAACACATTTCATTCGTAATACAAACTTCAATAGGTAAGTTCATGCAATTCACCATCAAAAAAATTCCCAAAAAAGAAATACATTTCATTTGTAGCAGTTAGCAAAAAAGACACATTTCAATTGTAGTACAAATTTCATTTGTAGTAGAATGTTCAATAGATAAGTTCATGCAATTTCCATTTACGTTTTTATTGCAAAAATCATTAAGGGGCAATTCTCATTTTAAGTCAATGTATAATATTTAAGGGCAATTCTCATATAGGTAATAATCCAAAAATGAGGAAAAAACACTATCACCACTGTGGAAGGGCGGGCAAAAATTCTGAAAAAATAATTAATTTAAAATGGTGGCTAATTTAATTTTTAGAAATTTCGGCCATTTTGGGCTACAATGACGGGTTTTTATATAACAAGGCTTTCAATAAATTTAAAGATGGACTAAAATAGTGTCTACCATCAGAAAGAGCACCTTCGAAACATTTGATAGAATTTTTCGAAATTTCGGCTATTTTGGGCTACAATGACGGGTTTTTAGTACAACAAGACTTTTAATAAATTTAAAGATGGACTAAAACGGTGTCTATCATTAGAAAGAGCACCTTCGAAACATTTGGTTGAATTTTTAGAAATTTCGGCTATTTTGGGGTACAATGACGTGTCTACCATTTTAATTGAATTGAATGCATAATAAGTGCGACCACGCCTACTATTTAACAAAGATATTTCTCGAACACCCTTTGGAAATATGTAACGTGACATCTTTGTAACTAGAAGTCATAAAGGAATGCAATTTTGCACTAACAATAATATTCATATGCTGAGTTGGATGACTGATAAAAATTTTGAAAATGGGCGTGGCTACGCCCCCTTCATGCGGCACTCGCTTTATTTAAAATACACCGTGTTTCCATCAAACGCAAACAAACTAAGAAAGCATACAGCTGAGTATCTAATGTTCGATTCCACTCGAACTTAGGCTTCCTTACTTGTTTTATATACTCAAATTTTTAAAAGGTAAATTTAAACAAGAATTGCGAAATGCCTCTGAAAATGGCAATTTCTCACACGATTCAGTCAACTGGCTTGTTCGGGTAGCAGGATTTGTACTTCTTCGTAGGGTTGATAAAGGACAGCATCATCTGGTCATGGTTCGGCGTTCATATCCTGTTCGGATTTTAATTGTTTTGGTAATTGAAATTTTATTGCAATTTTCTTTATTTTCTTACACAACAATTTTTATTATTTACATATATTTTCAGCAGATAAGCTCAGCTCACAAAATTTTTTTTTCAAAATTGAAGTGATGACAAATAGAAATTTTCTTGTAGGAAAACAATTTAAAATATTTTGGCATATCTGCACGAAATCGGTCCGATATCTGTAAGATTTGTCGGATGAGAAAAAAATTAATTTCCCCAGACATTTCTGATAGAAATACCTAAGAAATCGGAAAGACTTGTCCAAATACTCAAATTTTTACTCAGAATATTTTCAGAATTGTCTGAATCAGAAATTGTCTGGTAAAATTGTTAGCGGGGTACATACATACATACCTACATGTACATACATACATATAATTTTTCCCAAATGAATCAAGTCATTGACTAATCCAAGAGACGGGCGATCGAGCCTCACCTTGACCAGGTCATATTTTTGAAATTTGTTTTTTCGTTTTTTTTTTTTTTTTTTGTTATATTTTGCAAAAATTCATTTGAAAATAAGGAAAATTTGGAAAATTCAATTGAATCAAGTCATTGACTAATCCAAGAGTCTTGTGATCGGGCCTCATCTTGACCAGGTCATATTTTTTAAATTTGTTTTTTCGTTTTTATACTCAGCTGTACTAGTACACAGAGTATTATAGTTTTGATTTCATAACGGTGGATTGTAACAGAATGAAATAATTGAGATAGATATAGACTTATATATATCAAAATGATCAGGGTGAAAAGAGAAACCGATTGAGCCATGTCCGTCCGTCCGTCCGTACGCACTCTAACTCGCGCAAAAATTGAGATATTTTGATGAAATTTGGAATGCAAGTTGGTATCCAGACTGGGAAGGTTGGTATTGAAAATGGGCGAAATCGGACCATGACCACGCCCACTTTTCCTATATAGAAAAAATCGGAGATTTGGTATCTCAGCTACTAATATAGCTAGAGTGATAAAATTTTACCCACATATTGAGATCAGACATATTGAGGTGCCACGCCTATTTATTAGGGGGCAAACATTGAAAGGTTTATAAGCCATAACTTAGAAACCGTAGTAGATATATCGATGAAATTTGGTACGCGTAACTTACTTAATTAGGAAAATGTTTGGACGAAAAATTTACAAAATCGGTTGACGACCACGCCCAAATTTATATATGGGAACTATTAAGGGGCCTAATAAAAACATTTTAAGCGATATCTTTGTCAAATATAAAGATATGTCATTGAAATTTGTGTCATGAGTCCAACTATAGACATAAAACAAAAAATAGAAAAATGTTGGAAATTGGGCGTGGCACCGCCGCTTTTCTGTCAAAGGAATCTACCAGATTTCGGAACCCATAACTCTACAAATAATTAAGATGTTATGACGAAAATCAGTTTATACACTTTCATAACTTGTGGTAATACATGCTAAAAAATTTAGCGAAATCGGTTTATGACCACGCCTACTTTTTAATAATGATATTTCTGGAAAACCCTTTGGCAATTTGTAATGTGACATCTTTGTAATTAGAAGTCATAAAGGGTTGCAAATTTGCACTAACAATAATATTTATATGCTTAGTTGGATGATTGATAAAAATTTAAAAAATGGGCGTGGCTGCGCCCACTTTATGCGGCACTCGATTCATATAAAATACACCCTAATCGAATGCAAACAAACCATGAAAATATACAGCTGAGTATCTAATGTTCGATTCTACTCGAACTTAGGCTTCCTTACTTGTTAATTTTAGTTTAAATACAGAGAAAATTCAATGAATTGAGATTTAAAAGGTGTCTTTGTTTAATGTGTGCATACGTAGGTCCACTCCCCAAACATAAATTTAAGTAAAAATTTTCTGGACGAGTTTTAAGTATTTTTTATTTTAATTTTCCGTTGGATATTGAAAACCCCCCCCAAAATATTTTTCTGTGTGCGCCACTGTATGTATGTAGCAGAATTGGGCATTATTCGAATAAATTTTTATTTAGATACATAATTACATATGTATGTATTGCAATAAAATTTTATTTTTCAAACTTTTATTCAGGTAAATTCCCTACGAATAAATTATTCGGAAATTTATTTTTTATTTCAAATTTATTTTTAATATGTACAATGTACATACTTAATTATTTTCTGGTTTTTATTTTTTGGTTAAAAATAATTTTTTTTTACCATAAAATAATCGTTACGGTTCCTGCAAATTTTAAATTTATTTGTTTAACAATTATAAAAATAATCCATGGATAATAAAAGGCACACATTTTTTCATGTTCATAAAAAATCATATTAAAAAAATAATAAAAAAATATTCAAAGCAAACAAAAAATGATAATACATAATTCAAAAGTATGTACCTTTAAAATAATCTTATTTTATTTCCAATGCAAAGGTAAGTGAATTTTTTAATTTGCCACAAATCCCATACGATTTGCGTTCGCACATGCCAACACAAAAACATAAGTACAATATACGTTCTTTGCTCGACCACTGAGACTCTGTGAAAGCTGTTGAATTTTTTCCACTTTTGCCTTATTCATTTTCGTGAAACAGCTATATATCCAACATTCGCTGGAAATAGTTTTTGAATTTTTTCCATTTACCCCCAACAATAAATTATTTTCAATTTGATAAAAAAAAAATACAACAAAACAATTTGGATAACAAATCAGAATGAATAATAAAAATGTATATGTAATTTATTTAATTTAACGAGCACAGGCCCAGGTTATATTTAATTTTCTATTTTTTAGAAACTAGAAAAAAACTTTTTAAGCATGGCTGTAACTACAGCACATGCCAACACAAAAACATAAGTACAATATACGTTCTTTGCTCGACCACTGAGACTCTGTGAAAGCTGTTGAATTTTTTCCACTTTTGCCTTATTCATTTTCGTGAAACAGCTATACATCCAACATTCGCTGGAAATAGTTTTTGAATTTTTTCCATTTACCCCCAACAATAAATTATTTTCAATTTGATAAAAAAAAAATACAACAAAACAATTTGGATAACAAATCAGAATGAATAATAAAAATGTATATGTAATTTATTTAATTTAACGAGCACAGGCCCAGGTTATATTTAATTTTCTATTTTTTAGAAACTAAAAAAAAACTTTTTAAGCATGGATGTAACTACAGCTGGTTTTTTTCTAGTTTCTAAAAAATAAAAAAAATAAAAAAAAAAATAAAAATTTATTCTTTAATCAAAATTTTCTGAATGGATAACTAAAATTTATTTTTTATTTGAATAAAAATTCATCCAAAACCGTTGGTGGTCACCAACATCTTAGTAAATTTTCTTGCATGACTTATGATGATGGTTGATGGCTGTTGGTCATCAACAAATGTATAAGAAAATAATTTTAGGGACAACATAATATTTTTATATGCTAAAAATTGCTTAAAATTAATTAAAATGGATAATTCGACAAAAAATAGAAATTGCATAAAATTGATAATTCGATAAAAAATACATACATACTTACCGGTTGTTGTGTACACACCAACATCTTCTTCAATGATTTTTAGTTTAGAAAATTCCATGATGGTTGATAGTTGGTCATCAACAAATGGACAAGAAATTATTTTTATGGACAACATAATTTTATATATGTTCAAAATTTCGTAAATTTAATTACAATTGATAATTCGATAAAAAACATTCACCAGTTTCATCTAATTGGTGCTTTGTTCTATACACACCAACATCTTATTTAATAATTTTTAGTATAGAAAATGCTAGGGGTCGCGGGTTCGAGTCCCAGCAAAGGAACTTTTAAAAGTATCTTTAAATTAATTTTTATCGTTTTTTTTTAGTTCCTAAATTAAAACTCGATAGGAAATTTTTGGAAAAAATTAGCGGTTGTAAGAAATTGATGCATTGATGGCATCGGTGCATCGCATATAAAGGCAAATAAATTCATAAATAAATTCGCGATTAAACTCCCCACGAATTTAACTATTGGCACAACGAGTGCGCAAGAGTGAATCAACGAGTAAATTGACTTCGATACGGAAAAGCAACTCTGAGTGGCTAAATCGGTACGTTCACTCTTAAATTCTGTTAAATTCGCGCGACGCAACATTTGCTCCTTCTCTACTATCTACGTTCTCTGACAAAGCCCTTATGGACGCGCGGGCAACGGTACATTGAAATAAAAATCATGGCTGACAATAAGAGCAAAAAAATTGCGACCGCCCACTTCCTCCATTTTTAAAAGTACACCCGAAAAATTTCGAAAATTTATAAATTGATAATTGTTTGTGAGGGGTAGCTAAAGAGAATAAATTTATTTCTGGGTATTTTTTTTTTTAAATATTTTATATATTTTTTAATTTTATTTTAATTGTTAAATTTTTATAATTTTTTAATTTTCTTCTCGGTCTTAAAAAAAAACGAATAAATTTCACATAATTCAGTGAATGGTAATAGTGATCGAAATCGAAAATGTTCAAACAATTATTACTAAATTTTTCCTTCGATTTTTATCATAGCAGCGCATTGTTTAATTTTTTATATTCTATCGATTTCTTCTGCAGATCGTGCTGGTGTTGTGCGTTTTTATATTTTTCATTATTAGCGCACGATTTAATAATTAAAGTTTAATTTATAGCTAAAACAGCGCCATCTGATTGAATTAATCTCATTAGTAAATATGTTATAATTTATAAGTTCTCTGGTTGCTGTCAAAGAAGACCAGTAATTTTTTTTTTGTTTTTATTTAAAAAATGTAAAAATATCTTAAAAAAAAAAAACAAATGAAAAAAACAATGAGGGATCGGGAAACCTAATTAGTCAACTAAAATTTTCCTAGGTCTTGCTCAGACAAATAGCAAAATTTAATTTCACATACGTACATATGTACCTAGATATGTATGTATGTAGCAGAATTGGGCATTATTCGAATAAATTTTTATTTAGATACATAATTACATATGTATGTATTGCAATAAAATTTTATTTTTCAAATTTTTATTCAGGTAAATTCCCTACGAATAAATTATTCGGAAATTTATTTTTTATTTCAAATTTATTTTTAATATGTACAATGTACATACCTAATTATTTTCTGGTTTTTATTTTTTGGTTAAAAATAATTTTTTTTTACCATAAAATAATCGTTACGGTTCCTGCAAATTTTAAATTTATTTGTTTAACAATTATAAAAATAATCCATGGATAATAAAAGGCACACATTTTTTCATGTTCATAAAAAATCATATTAAAAAATAATAAAAAAATATTCAAAGCAAACAAAAAATGATAATACATAATTCAAAAGTATGTACCTTTAAAATAATCTTATTTTATTTCCAATGCAAAGGTAAGTGAATTTTTTAATTTGCCACAAATCCCATACGATTTGCGTTCGCACATGCCAACACAAAAACATAAGTACAATATACGTTCTTTGCTCGACCACTGAGACTCTGTGAAAGCTGTTGAATTTTTTCCACTTTTGCCTTATTCATTTTCGTGAAACAGCTATACATCCAACATTCGCTGGAAATAGTTTTTGAATTTTTTCCATTTACCCCCAACAATAAATTATTTTCAATTTGATAAAAAAAAAAATACAACAAAACAATTTGGATAACAAATCAGAATGAATAATAAAAATGTATATGTAATTTATTTAATTTAACGAGCACAGGCCCAGGTTATATTTAATTTTCTATTTTTTAGAAACTAGAAAAAAACTTTTTAAGCATGGATGTAACTACAGCTGGTTTTTTTCTAGTTTCTAAAAAATAAAAAAAATAAAAAAAAAATAAAAATTTATTCTTTAATCAAAATTTTCTGAATGGGTAACTAAAATTTATTTTTTATTTGAATAAAAATTCATCCAAAACCGTTGGTGGTCACCAACATCTTAGTAAATTTTCTTGCATGACTTATGATGATGGTTGATGGCTGTTGGTCATCAACAAATGTATAAGAAAATAATTTTAGGGACAACATAATATTTTTATATGCTAAAAATTGCTTAAAATTAATTAAAATGGATAATTCGACAAAAAATAGAAATTGCATAAAATTGATAATTCGATAAAAAATACATACATACTTACCGGTTGTTGTGTACACACCAACATCTTCTTCAATGATTTTTAGTTTAGAAAATTCCATGATGGTTGATAGTTGGTCATCAACAAATGGACAAGAAATTATTTTTATGGACAACATAATTTTATATATGTTCGAAATTTCGTAAATTTAATTACAATTGATAATTCGATAAAAAACATTCACCAGTTTCATCTAATTGGTGCTTTGTTCTATACACACCAACATCTTATTTAATAATTTTTAGTATAGAAAATGCTAGGGGTCGCGGGTTCGAGTCCCAGCAAAGGAACTTTCAAAAGTATCTTTAAATTAATTTTTATCGTTTTTTTTTAGTTCCTAAATTAAAACTCGATAGGAAATTTTTGGAAAAAATTAGCGGTTGTAAGAAATTGATGCATTGATGGCATCGGTGCATCGCATATAAAGGCAAATAAATTCATAAATAAATTCGCGATTAAACTCCCCACGAATTTAACTATTGGCACAACGAGTGCGCAAGAGTGAATCAACGAGTAAATTGACTTCGATACGGAAAAGCAACTCTGAGTGGCTAAATCGGTACGTTCACTCTTAGGTGTGCACGCAAATTCTGTTAAATTCGCGCGACGCAACCAGACCTTGCTCCTTGTTCCTTCTGGTTTGCGAAATATGACATACAAATCTAACCGCCTCTATGCAATGGCTTGCTGACAGTGCGCAGGCCCGATTATTGCAAGTGGCCGCGCTTGTTCATATGAATGCGCACATAAGCAGGTGTTGAACCATTGCCATTGGGCGCGAGGTTCATCACTTTTGAATTACCCGCATGTCCACTGACTTGATCTGAAAGCTATTTGGAGTTAAAATTTTACAAAATTGCTTCGTTTTGTGAAAAATGATGGACAACAGCGAAATGTAGAGGGGCAAGGAAACGCAGCACTTGTTAAAGCAATGATCTCCACAAAGCCCTTATGGACGCGCGGGCAACGGTACATTGAAATAAAAATCATGGCTGACAATAAGAGCAAAAAAATTGCGACCGCCCACTTCCTCCATTTTTAAAAGTACACCCGAAAAATTTCGAAAATTTATAAATTGATAATTGTTTGTGAGGGGTAGCTAAAGAGAATAAATTTATTTCTGGGTATTTTTTTTTTAAATATTTTATATATATTTTAATTTTATTTTAATTGTTTAATTTTTATAATTTTTTAATTTTCTTCTCGGTCTTAAAAAAAAAAACGAATAAATTTCACATAATTCAGTGAATGGTAATAGTGATCGAAATCGAAAATGTTCAAACAATTATTACTAAATTTTTCCTTCGATTTTTATCATAGCAGCGCATTGTTTAATTTTTTATATTCTATCGATTTCTTCTGCAGATCGTGCTGGTGTTGTGCGTTTTTATATTTTTCATTATTAGCGCACGATTTAATAATTAAAGTTTAATTTATAGCTAAAACAGCGCCATCTGATTGAATTAATCTCATTAGTAAATATGTTATAATTTATAAGTTCTCTGGTTGCTGTCAAAGAAGACCAGTAATTTTTTTTTTGTTTTTATTTAAAAAATGTAAAAATATCTTAAAAAAAAAAAACAAATGAAAAAAACAATGAGGGATCGGGAAACCTAATTAGTCAACTAAAATTTTCCTAGGTCTTGCTCAGACAAATAGCAAAATTTAATTTCACATACGTACATATGTACCTATATATGTATGTATGTAGCAGAATTGGGCATTATTCGAATAAATTTTTATTTAGATACATAATTACATATGTATGTATTGCAATAAAATTTTATTTTTCAAATTTTTATTCAGGTAAATTCCCTACGAATAAATTATTCGGAAATTTATTTTTTATTTCAAATTTATTTTTAATATGTACAATGTACATACTTAATTATTTTCTGGTTTTTATTTTTTGGTTAAAAATAATTTTTTTTTACCATAAAATAATCGTTACGGTTCCTGCAAATTTTAAATTTATTTGTTTAACAATTATAAAAATAATCCATGGATAATAAAAGGCACACATTTTTTCATGTTCATAAAAAATCATATTAAAAAAATAATAAAAAAAATATTCAAAGCAAACAAAAAATGATAATACATAATTCAAAAGTATGTACCTTTAAAATAATCTTATTTTATTTCCAATGCAAAGGTAAGTGAATTTTTTAATTTGCCACAAATCCCATACGATTTGCGTTCGCACATGCCAACACAAAAACATAAGTACAATATACGTTCTTTGCTCGACCACTGAGACTCTGTGAAAGCTGTTGAATTTTTTCCACTTTTGCCTTATTCATTTTCGTGAAACAGCTATACATCCAACATTCGCTGGAAATAGTTTTTGAATTTTTTCCATTTACCCCCAACAATAAATTATTTTCAATTTGATAAAAAAAAAAATACAACAAAACAATTTGGATAACAAATCAGAATGAATAATAAAAATGTATATGTAATTTATTTAATTTAACGAGCACAGGCCCAGGTTATATTTAATTTTCTATTTTTTAGAAACTAGAAAAAAACTTTTTAAGCATGGATGTAACTACAGCTGGTTTTTTTCTAGTTTCTAAAAAATAAAAAAAATAAAAATTTATTCTTTAATCAAAATTTTCTGAATGGATAACTAAAATTTATTTTTTATTTGAATAAAAATTCATCCAAAACCGTTGGTGGTCACCAACATCTTAGTAAATTTTCTTGCATGACTTATGATGATGGTTGATGGCTGTTGGTCATCAACAAATGTATAAGAAAATAATTTTAGGGACAACATAATATTTTTATATGCTAAAAATTGCTTAAAATTAATTAAAATGGATAATTCGACAAAAAATAGAAATTGCATAAAATTGATAATTCGATAAAAAATACATACATACTTACCGGTTGTTGTGTACACACCAACATCTTCTTCAATGATTTTTAGTTTAGAAAATTCCATGATGGTTGATAGTTGGTCATCAACAAATGGACAAGAAATTATTTTTATGGACAACATAATTTTATATATGTTCAAAATTTCGTAAATTTAATTACAATTGATAATTCGATAAAAAACATTCACCAGTTTCATCTAATTGGTGCTTTGTTCTATACACACCAACATCTTATTTAATAATTTTTAGTATAGAAAATGCTAGGGGTCGCGGGTTCGAGTCCCAGCAAAGGAACTTTTAAAAGTATCTTTAAATTAATTTTTATCGTTTTTTTTTAGTTCCTAAATTAAAACTCGATAGGAAATTTTTGGAAAAAATTAGCGGTTGTAAGAAATTGATGCATTGATGGCATCGGTGCATCGCATATAAAGGCAAATAAATTCATAAATAAATTCGCGATTAAACTCCCCACGAATTTAACTATTGGCACAACGAGTGCGCAAGAGTGAATCAACGAGTAAATTGACTTCGATACGGAAAAGCAACTCTGAGTGGCTAAATCGGTACGTTCACTCTTAGGTGTGCACGCAAATTCTGTTAAATTCGCGCGACGCAACATTTGCTCCTTCTCTACTATCTACGTTCTCTGGTTGCGTCGCGCGAATTTAACAGAATTTGCGTGCACACCTAAGAGTGAACGTACCGATTTAGCCACTCAGAGTTGCTTTTCCGTATCGAAGTCAATTTACTCGTTGATTCACTCTTGCGCACTCGTTGTGCCAATAGTTAAATTCGTGGGGAGTTTAATCGCGAATTTATTTATGAATTTATTTGCCTTTATATGCGATGCACCGATGCCATCAATGCATCAATTTCTTACAACCGCTAATTTTTTCCAAAAATTTCCTATCGAGTTTTAATTTAGGAACTAAAAAAAAACGATAAAAATTAATTTAAAGATACTTTTAAAAGTTCCTTTGCTGGGACTCGAACCCGCGACCCCTAGCATTTTCTACACTAAAAATTATTAAATAAGATGTTGGTGTGTATAGAACAAAGCACCAATTAGATGAAACTGGTGAATGTTTTTTATCGAATTATCAATTGTAATTAAATTTACGAAATTTTGAACATATATAAAATTATGTTGTCCATAAAAATAATTTCTTGTCCATTTGTTGATGACCAACTATCAACCATCATGGAATTTTCTAAACTAAAAATCATTGAAGAAGATGTTGGTGTGTACACAACAACCGGTAAGTATGTATGTATTTTTTATCGAATTATCAATTTTATGCAATTTCTATTTTTTGTCGAATTATCCATTTTAATTAATTTTAAGCAATTTTTAGCATATAAAAATATTATGTTGTCCCTAAAATTATTTTCTTATACATTTGTTGATGACCAACAGCCATCAACCATCATCATAAGTCATGCAAGAAAATTTACTAAGATGTTGGTGACCACCAACGGTTTTGGATGAATTTTTATTCAAATAAAAAATAAATTTTAGTTATCCATTCAGAAAATTTTGATTAAAGAATAAATTTTTATTTTTTTTTTATTTTTTTTATTTTTTAGAAACTAGAAAAAAACAAGCTGTAGTTACATCCATGCTTAAAAAGTTTTTTTTCTAGTTTCTAAAAAATAGAAAATTAAATATAACCTGGGCCTGTGCTCGTTAAATTAAATAAATTACATATACATTTTTATTATTCATTCTGATTTGTTATCCAAATTGTTTTGTTGTATTTTTTTTTTATCAAATTGAAAATAATTTATTGTTGGGGGTAAATGGAAAAAATTCAAAAACTATTTCCAGCGAATGTTGGATGTATAGCTGTTTCACGAAAATGAATAAGGCAAAAGTGGAAAAAATTCAACAGCTTTCACAGAGTCTCAGTGGTCGAGCAAAGAACGTATATTGTACTTATGTTTTTGTGTTGGCATGTGCGAACGCAAATCGTATGGGATTTGTGGCAAATTAAAAAATTCACTTACCTTTGCATTGGAAATAAAATAAGATTATTTTAAAGGTACATACTTTTGAATTATGTATTATCATTTTTTGTTTGCTTTGAATATTTTTTTATTATTTTTTTAATATGATTTTTTATGAACATGAAAAAATGTGTGCCTTTTATTATCCATGGATTATTTTTATAATTGTTAAACAAATAAATTTAAAATTTGCAGGAACCGTAACGATTATTTTATGGTAAAAAAAAATTATTTTTAACCAAAAAATAAAAACCAGAAAATAATTAAGTATGTACATTGTACATATTAAAAATAAATTTGAAATAAAAAATAAATTTCCGAATAATTTATTCGTAGGGAATTTACCTGAATAAAAATTTGAAAAATAAAATTTTATTGCAATACATACATATGTAATTATGTATCTAAATAAAAATTTATTCGAATAATGCCCAATTCTGCTACATACATACATATCTAGGTACATATGTACGTATGTGAAATTAAATTTTGCTATTTGTCTGAGCAAGACCTAGGAAAATTTTAGTTGACTAATTAGGTTTCCCGATCCCTCATTGTTTTTTTCATTTGTTTTTTTTTTTTTTAAGATATTTTTACATTTTTTAAATAAAAACAAAAAAAAAAATTACTGGTCTTCTTTGACAGCAACCAGAGAACTTATAAATTATAACATATTTACTAATGAGATTAATTCAATCAGATGGCGCTGTTTTAGCTATAAATTAAACTTTAATTATTAAATCGTGCGCTAATAATGAAAAATATAAAAACGCACAACACCAGCACGATCTGCAGAAGAAATCGATAGAATATAAAAAATTAAACAATGCGCTGCTATGATAAAAATCGAAGGAAAAATTTAGTAATAATTGTTTGAACATTTTCGATTTCGATCACTATTACC
This sequence comes from Urophora cardui, assembly GCA_960531455.1. Lineage (NCBI taxonomy): Eukaryota > Metazoa > Arthropoda > Insecta > Diptera > Tephritidae > Urophora > Urophora cardui. Next base: position 148,510,768 of record OY482673.1, on the reverse strand, counting down.
ATTCACTGAATTATGTGAAATTTATTCGTTTTTTTTTTAAGACCGAGAAGAAAATTAAAAAATTATAAAAATTAAACAATTAAAATAAAATTAAAAAATATATAAAATATTTAAAAAAAAAAATACCCAGAAATAAATTTATTCTCTTTAGCTACCCCTCACAAACAATTATCAATTTATAAATTTTCGAAATTTTTCGGGTGTACTCTTAAAAATGGAGGAAGTGGGCGGTCGCAATTTTTTTGCTCTTATTGTCAGCCATGATTTTTATTTCAATGTACCGTTGCCCGCGCGTCCATAAGGGCTTTGTGGAGATCATTGCTTTAACAAGTGCTGTGTTTCCTTGCCCCTCTACATTTCGCTGTTGTCCATCATTTTTCACAAAACGAAGCAATTTTGTAAAATTTTAACTCCAAATAGCTTTCAGATCAAGTCAGTGGACATGCGGGTAATTCAAAAGTGATGAACCTCGCGCCCAATGGCAATGGTTCAACACCTGCTTATGTGCGCATTCATATGAACAAGCGCGGCCACTTGCAATAATCGGGCCTGCGCACTGTCAGCAAGCCATTGCATAGAGGCGGTTAGATTTGTATGTCATATTTCGCAAACCAGAAGGAACAAGGAGCAAGGTGAATGGAACACCGCGCAACGAAATCGCTGTTGACAGTGAACAGGCCGCAATCAGAGAACGTAGATAGTAGATACTATCTACGTTCTCTGAACATACATACATATGTATGTATGTACATATGCATTTCATATGTTCATCCTCAACGGAGTGGCACATGTACGTGCGCAGGACACATACATGCACAAAAGACTTTTATTTTTTCTCTGCCCGAAATATCCGTCCTTTCGCGACAGAAATTTTTCTCTGCTCAACGATAACCGTCACTGTCCAACAGTGACGGAAAAAAATTGAAAATAAAGGTTTCCCACTGACGGAAACAGCTAGTCTGTAAACAATAACTGTCATCGGCGTTGCTCAACTGTTATGCTTTTGTGTTTACATGAAACTGTTATTTTAGGACACTTAGAAAAAACCAGAGAACGTAGATAGTAGAGAAGGAGCAAATGTTGCGTCGCGCGAATGTAACAGAATTTGCGTGCACACCTAAGAGTGAACGTACCGATTTAGCCACTCAGAGTTGCTTTTCCGTATCGAAGTCAATTTACTCGTTGATTCACTCTTGCGCACTCGTTGTGCCAATAGTTAAATTCGTGGGGAGTTTAATCGCGAATTTATTTATGAATTTATTTGCCTTTATATGCGATGCACCGATGCCATCAATGCATCAATTTCTTACAACCGCTAATTTTTTCCAAAAATTTCCTATCGAGTTTTAATTTAGGAACTAAAAAAAACGATAAAAATTAATTTAAAGATACTTTTAAAAGTTCCTTTGCTGGGACTCGAACCCGCGACCCCTAGCATTTTCTATACTAAAAATTATTAAATAAGATGTTGGTGTGTATAGAACAAAGCACCAATTAGATGAAACTGGTGAATGTTTTTTTATCGAATTATCAATTGTAATTAAATTTACGAAATTTTGAACATATATAAAATTATGTTGTCCATAAAAATAATTTCTTGTCCATTTGTTGATGACCAACTATCAACCATCATGGAATTTTCTAAACTAAAAATCATTGAAGAAGATGTTGGTGTGTACACAACAACCGGTAAGTATGTATGTATTTTTTATCGAATTATCAATTTTATGCAATTTCTATTTTTTGTCGAATTATCCATTTTAATTAATTTTAAGCAATTTTTAGCATAAAAAAATACTATGTTGTCCCTAAAATTATTTTCTTATACATTTGTTGATGACCAACAGCCATCAACCATCATCATAAGTCATGCAAGAAAATTTACTAAGATGTTGGTGACCACCAACGGTTTTGGATGAATTTTTATTCAAATAAAAAATAAATTTATCCATTCAGAAAATTTTGATTAAAGAATAAATTTTTATTTTTTTTTTATTTTTTTTATTTTTTAGAAACTAGAAAAAAACAAGCTGTAGTTACATCCATGCTTAACAAGTTTTTTTCTAGTTTCTAAAAAATAGAAAATTAAATATAACCTGGGCCTGTGCTCGTTAAATTAAATAAATTACATATACATTTTTATTATTCATTCTGATTTGTTATCCAAATTGTTTTGTTGTATTTTTTTTTTTATCAAATTGAAAATAATTTATTGTTGGGGGTAAATGGAAAAAATTCAAAAACTATTTCCAGCGAATGTTGGATGTATAGCTGTTTCACGAAAATGAATAAGGCAAAAGTGGAAAAAATTCAACAGCTTTCACAGAGTCTCAGTGGTCGAGCAAAGAACGTATATTGTACTTATGTTTTTGTGTTGGCATGTGCGAACGCAAATCGTATGGGATTTGTGGCAAATTAAAAAATTCACTTACCTTTGCATTGGAAATAAAATAAGATTATTTTAAAGGTACATACTTTTGAATTATGTATTATCATTTTTTGTTTGCTTTGAATATTTTTTTATTATTTTTTTAATATGATTTTTTATGAACATGAAAAAATGTGTGCCTTTTATTATCCATGGATTATTTTTATAATTGTTAAACAAATAAATTTAAAATTTGCAGGAACCGTAACGATTATTTTATGGTAAAAAAAAATTATTTTTAACCAAAAAATAAAAACCAGAAAATAATTAAGTATGTACATTGTACATATTAAAAATAAATTTGAAATAAAAAATAAATTTCCGAATAATTTATTCGTAGGGAATTTACCTGAATAAAAATTTGAAAAAATAAAATTTTATTGCAATACATACATATGTAATTATGTATCTAAATAAAAATTAATTCGAATAATGCCCAATTCTGCTACATACATACATATCTAGGTACATATGTACGTATGTGAAATTAAATTTTGCTATTTGTCTGAGCAAGACCTAGGAAAATTTTAGTTGACTAATTAGGTTTCCCGATCCCTCATTGTTTTTTTCATTTGTTTTTTTTTTTAAGATATTTTTACATTTTTTAAATAAAAACAAAAAAAAAAATTACTGGTCTTCTTTGACAGCAACCAGAGAACTTATAAATTATAACATATTTACTAATGAGATTAATTCAATCAGATGGCGCTGTTTTAGCTATAAATTAAACTTTAATTATTAAATCGTGCGCTAATAATGAAAAATATAAAAACGCACAACACCAGCACGATCTGCAGAAGAAATCGATAGAATATAAAAAATTAAACAATGCGGTGCTATGATAAAAATCGAAGGAAAAATTTAGTAATAATTGTTTGAACATTTTCGATTTCGATCACTATTACCATTCACTGAATTATGTGAAATTTATTCGTTTTTTTTTTTTAAGACCGAGAAGAAAATTAAAAAATTATAAAAATTAAACAATTAAAATAAAATTAAAAAATATATAAAATATTTAAAAAAAAAATACCCAGAAATAAATTTATTCTCTTTAGCTACCCCTCACAAACAATTATCAATTTATAAATTTTCGAAATTTTTCGGGTGTACTTTTAAAAATGGAGGAAGTGGGCGGTCGCAATTTTTTTGCTCTTATTGTCAGCCATGATTTTTATTTCAATGCACCGTTGCCCGCGCGTCCATAAGGGCTTTGTGGAGATCATTGCTTTAACAAGTGCTGCGTTTCCTTGCCCCTCTACATTTCGCTGTTGTCCATCATTTTTCACAAAACGAAGCAATTTTGTAAAATTTTAACTCCAAATAGCTTTCAGATCAAGTCAGTGGACATGCGGGTAATTCAAAAGTGATGAACCTCGCGCCCAATGGCAATGGTTCAACACCTGCTTATGTGCGCATTCATATGAACAAGCGCGCCACTTGCAATAATCGGGCCTGCGCACTGTCAGCAAGCCATTGCATAGAGGCGGTTAGATTTGTATGTCATATTTCGCAAACCAGAAGGAACAAGGAGCAAGGTCAGAGAACGTAGATAGTAGAGAAGGAGCAAATGTTGCGTCGCGCGAATTTAACAGAATTTGCGTGCACACCTAAGAGTGAACGTACCGATTTAGCCACTCAGAGTTGCTTTTCCGTATCGAAGTCAATTTACTCGTTGATTCACTCTTGCGCACTCGTTGTGCCAATAGTTAAATTCGTGGGGAGTTTAATCGCGAATTTATTTATGAATTTATTTGCCTTTATATGCGATGCACCGATGCCATCAATGCATCAATTTCTTACAACCGCTAATTTTTTCCAAAAATTTCCTATCGAGTTTTAATTTAGGAACTAAAAAAAAACGATAAAAATTAATTTAAAGATACTTTTAAAAGTTCCTTTGCTGGGACTCGAACCCGCGACCCCTAGCATTTTCTATACTAAAAATTATTAAATAAGATGTTGGTGTGTATAGAACAAAGCACCAATTAGATGAAACTGGTGAATGTTTTTTATCGAATTATCAATTGTAATTAAATTTACGAAATTTTGAACATATATAAAATTATGTTGTCCATAAAAATAATTTCTTGTCCATTTGTTGATGACCAACTATCAACCATCATGGAATTTTCTAAACTAAAAATCATTGAAGAAGATGTTGGTGTGTACACAACAACCGGTAAGTATGTATGTATATTTTATCGAATTATCAATTTTATGCAATTTCTATTTTTTGTCGAATTATCCATTTTAATTAATTTTAAGCAATTTTTAGCATATAAAAATATTATGTTGTCCCTAAAATTATTTTCTTATACATTTGTTGATGACCAACAGCCATCAACCATCATCATAAGTCATGCAAGAAAATTTACTAAGATGTTGGTGACCACCAACGGTTTTGGATGAATTTTTATTCAAATAAAAAATAAATTTTAGTTATCCATTCAGAAAATTTTGATTAAAGAATAAATTTTTATTTTTTTTTTTATTTTTTTTATTTTTTAGAAACTAGAAAAAAACCAGCTGTAGTTACATCCATGCTTAAAAAGTTTTTTTCTAGTTTCTAAAAAATAGAAAATTAAATATAACCTGGGCCTGTGCTCGTTAAATTAAATAAATTACATATACATTTTTATTATTCATTGTGATTTGTTATCCAAATTGTTTTGTTGTATTTTTTTTTTATCAAATTGAAAATAATTTATTGTTGGGGGTAAATGGAAAAAATTCAAAAACTATTTCCAGCGAATGTTGGATGTATAGCTGTTTCACGAAAATGAATAAGGCAAAAGTGGAAAAAATTCAACAGCTTTCACAGAGTCTCAGTGGTCGAGCAAAGAACGTATATTGTACTTATGTTTTTGTGTTGGCATGTGCGAACGCAAATCGTATGGGATTTGTGGCAAATTAAAAAATTCACTTACCTTTGCATTGGAAATAAAATAAGATTATTTTAAAGGTACATACTTTTGAATTATGTATTATCATTTTTTGTTTGCTTTGAATATTTTTTTATTATTTTTTTAATATGATTTTTTATGAACATGAAAAAATGTGTGCCTTTTATTATCCATGGATTATTTTTATAATTGTTAAACAAATAAATTTAAAATTTGCAGGAACCGTAACGATTATTTTATGGTAAAAAAAAATTATTTTTAACCAAAAAATAAAAACCAGAAAATAATTAAGTATGTACATTGTACATATTAAAAATAAATTTGAAATAAAAAATAAATTTCCGAATAATTTATTCGTAGGGAATTTACCTGAATAAAAATTTGAAAAATAAAATTTTATTGCAATACATACATATGTAATTATGTATCTAAATAAAAATTTATTCGAATAATGCCCAATTCTGCTACATACATGCATATCTAGGTACATATGTACGTATGTGAAATTAAATTTTGCTATTTGTCTGAGCAAGACCTAGGAAAATTTTAGTTGACTAATTAGGTTTCCCGATCCCTCATTGTTTTTTTCATTTGTTTTTTTTTTTTTAAGATATTTTTACATTTTTTAAATAAAAACAAAAAAAAAATTACTGGTCTTCTTTGACAGCAACCAGAGAACTTATAAATTATAACATATTTACTAATGAGATTAATTCAATCAGATGGCGCTGTTTTAGCTATAAATTAAACTTTAATTATTAAATCGTGCGCTAATAATGAAAAATATAAAAACGCACAACACCAGCACGATCTGCAGAAGAAATCGATAGAATATAAAAAATTAAACAATGCGCTGCTATGATAAAAATCGAAGGAAAAATTTAGTAATAATTGTTTGAACATTTTCGATTTCGATCACTATTACCATTCACTGAATTATGTGAAATTTATTCGTTTTTTTTTTTTAAGACCGAGAAGAAAATTAAAAAATTATAAAAATTAAACATTTAAAATAAATTTAAAAAATATATAAAATATTTAAAAAAAAAAATACCCAGAAATAAATTTATTCTCTTTAGCTACCCCTCACAAACAATTATCAATTTATAAATTTTCGAAATTTTTCGGGTGTACTTTTAAAAATGGAGGAAGTGGGCGGTCGCAATTTTTTTGCTCTTATTGTCAGCCATGATTTTTATTTCAATGTACCGTTGCCCGCGCGCCATAAGGGCTTTGTGGAGATCATTGCCAGAGAACGTAGATAGTAGAGAAGGAGCAAATGTTGCGTCGCGCGAATTTAACAGAATTTGCGTGCACACCTAAGAGTGAACGTACCGATTTAGCCTCTCAGAGTTGCTTTTACGTATCGAAGTCAATTTTCTCGTTGATTCACTCTTGCGCACTCGTTGTGCCAATAGTTAAATTCGTAGGGAGTTTAATCGCGAATTTATTTATGAATTTATTTGCCTTTATATGCGATGCACCGATGCCATCAATGCATCAATTTCTTACAACCGCTAATTTTTTCCAAAAATTTCCTATCGAGTTTTAATTTAGGAACTAAAAAAAAACGATAAAAATTAATTTAAAGATACTTTTAAAAGTTCCTTTGCTGGGACTCGAACCCGCGACCCCTAGCATTTTCTATACTAAAAATTATTAAATAAGATGTTGGTGTGTATAGAACAAAGCACCAATTAGATGAAACTGGTGAATGTTTTTTATCGAATTATCAATTGTAATTAAATTTACGAAATTTTGAACATATATAAAATTATGTTGTCCATAAAAATAATTTCTTGTCCATTTGTTGATGACCAACTATCAACCATCATGGAATTTTCTAAACTAAAAATCATTGAAGAAGATGTTGGTGTGTACACAACAACCGGTAAGTATGTATGTATTTTTTATCGAATTATCAATTTTATGCAATTTCTATTTTTTGTCGAATTATCCATTTTAATTAATTTTAAGCAGTTTTTAGCATATAAAAATATTATGTTGTCCCTAAAATTATTTTCTTATACATTTGTTGATGACCAACAGCCATCAACCATCATCATAAGTCATGCAAGAAAATTTACTAAGATGTTGGTGACCACCAACGGTTTTGGATGAATTTTTATTCAAATAAAAAATAAATTTTAGTTATCCATTCAGAAAATTTTGATTAAAGAATAAATTTTTATTTTTTTTTTTATTTTTTTTATTTTTTAGAAACTAGAAAAAAACCAGCTGTAGTTACATCCATGCTTAAAAAGTTTTTTTCTAGTTTCTAAAAAATAGAAAATTAAATATAACCTGGGCCTGTGCTCGTTAAATTAAATAAATTACATATACATTTTTATTATTCATTCTGATTTGTTATCCAAATTGTTTTGTTGTATTTTTTTTTTTTATCAAATAGAAAATAATTTATTGTTGGGGGTAAATGGAAAAAATTCAAAAACTATTTCCAGCGAATGTTGGATGTATAGCTGTTTCACGAAAATGAATAAGGCAAAAGTGGAAAAAATTCAACAGCTTTCACAGAGTCTCAGTGGTCGAGCAAAGAACGTATATTGTACTTATGTTTTTGTGTTGGCATGTGCGAACGCAAATCGTATGGGATTTGTGGCAAATTAAAAAATTCACTTACCTTTGCATTGGAAATAAAATAAGATTATTTTAAAAGTACATACTTTTGAATTATGTATTATCATTTTTTGTTTGCTTTGAATATTTTTTTATTATTTTTTTAATATTAATTTTTATTAACATGAAAAAATGTGAGCCATTGCCATTGGGCGCGAGGTTCATCACTTTTGAATTACCCGCATGTCCACTGACTTGATCTGAAAGCTATTTGGAGTTAAAATTTTACAAAATTGCTTCGTTTTGTGAAAAATGATGGACAACAGCGAAATGTAGAGGGGCAAGGAAACGCAGCACTTGTTAAAGCAATGATCTCCACAAAGCCCTTATGGACGCGCGGGCAACGGTACATTGAAATAAAAATCATGGCTGACAATAAGAGCAAAAAAATTGCGACCGCCCACTTCCTCCATTTTTAAAAGTATACCCGAAAAATTCCGAAAATTTATAAATTGATAATTGTTTGTGAGGGGTAGCTAAAGAGAATAAATTTATTTCTGGGTATTTTTTTTTTTAAATATTTTATATATTTTTTAATTTTATTTTAATTGTTTAATTTTTATAATTTTTTAATTTTCTTCTCGGTCTTAAAAAAAAAACGAATAAATTTCACATAATTCAGTGAATGGTAATAGTGATCGAAATCGAAAATGTTCAAACAATTATTACTAAATTTTTCCTTCGATTTTTATCATAGCAGCGCATTGTTTAATTTTTTATATTCTATCGATTTCTTCTGCAGATCGTGCTGGTGTTGTGCGTTTTTATATTTTTCATTATTAGCGCACGATTTAATAATTAAAGTTTAATTTATAGCTAAAACAGCGCCATCTGATTGAATTAATCTCATTAGTAAATATGTTATAATTTATAAGTTCTCTGGTTGCTGTCAAAGAAGACCAGTAATTTTTTTTTTTGTTTTTATTTAAAAAATGTAAAAATATCTTAAAAAAAAAAAACAAATGAAAAAAACAATGATGGATCGGGAAACCTAATTAGTCAACTAAAATTTTCCTAGGTCTTGCTCAGACAAATAGCAAAATTTAATTTCACATACGTACATATGTACCTAGATATGCATGTATGTAGCAGAATTGGGCATTATTCGAATAAATTTTTATTTAGATACATAATTACATATGTATGTATTGCAATAAAATTTTATTTTTCAAATTTTTATTCAGGTAAATTCCCTACGAATAAATTATTCGGAAATTTATTTTTTATTTCAAATTTATTTTTAATATGTACAATGTACATACTTAATTATTTTCTGGTTTTTATGTTTTGGTTAAAAATAATTTTTTTTTACCATAAAATAATCGTTACGGTTCCTGCAAATTTTAAATTTATTTGTTTAACAATTATAAAAATAATCCATGGATAATAAAAGGCACACATTTTTTCATGTTCATAAAAAATCATATTAAAAAAATAATAAAAAAATATTCAAAGCAAACAAAAAATGATAATACATAATTCAAAAGTATGTACCTTTAAAATAATCTTATTTTATTTCCAATGCAAAGGTAAGTGAATTTTTTAATTTGCCACAAATCCCATACGATTTGCGTTCGCACATGCCAACACAAAAACATAAGTACAATATACGTTCTTTGCTCGACCACTGAGACTCTGTGAAAGCTGTTGAATTTTTTCCACTTTTGCCTTATTCATTTTCGTGAAACAGCTATACATCCAACATTCGCTGGAAATAGTTTTTGAATTTTTTCCATTTACCCCCAACAATAAATTATTTTCAATTTGATAAAAAAAAAAATACAACAAAACAATTTGGATAACAAATCAGAATGAATAATAAAAATGTATATGTAATTTATTTAATTTAACGAGCACAGGCCCAGGTTATATTTAATTTTCTATTTTTTAGAAACTAGAAAAAAACTTTTTAAGCATGGATGTAACTACAGCTGGTTTTTTTCTAGTTTCTAAAAAATAAAAAAAATAAAAAAAAATAAAAATTTATTCTTTAATCAAAATTTTCTGAATGGATAACTAAAATTTATTTTTTATTTGAATAAAAATTCATCCAAAACCGTTGGTGGTCACCAACATCTTAGTAAATTTTCTTGCATGACTTATGATGATGGTTGATGGCTGTTGGTCATCAACAAATGTATAAGAAAATAATTTTAGGGACAACATAATATTTTTATATGCTAAAAATTGCTTAAAATTAATTAAAATGGATAATTCGACAAAAAATAGAAATTGCATAAAATTGATAATTCGATAAAAAATACATACATACTTACCGGTTGTTGTGTACACACCAACATCTTCTTCAATGATTTTTAGTTTAGAAAATTCCATGATGGTTGATAGTTGGTCATCAACAAATGGACAAGAAATTATTTTTATGGACAACATAATTTTATATATGTTCAAAATTTCGTAAATTTAATTACAATTGATAATTCGATAAAAAACATTCACCAGTTTCATTTAATTGGTGCTTTGTTCTATACACACCAACATCTTATTTAATAATTTTTAGTATAGAAAATGCTAGGGGTCGCGGGTTCGAGTCCCAGCAAAGGAACTTTTAAAAGTATCTTTAAATTAATTTTTATCGTTTTTTTTAGTTCCTAAATTAAAACTCGATAGGAAATTTTTGGAAAAAATTAGCGGTTGTAAGAAATTGATGCATTGATGGCATCGGTGCATCGCATATAAAGGCAAATATAAATTCATAAATAAATTCGCGATTAAACTCCCCACGAATTTAACTATTGGCACAACGAGTGCGCAAGAGTGAATCAACGAGTAAATTGACTTCGATACGGAAAAGCAACTCTGAGTGGCTAAATCGGTACGTTCACTCTTAGGTGTGCACGCAAATTCTGTTAAATTCGCGCGACGCAACATTTGCTCCTTCTCTACTATCTACGTTCTCTGACCTTGCTCCTTGTTCCTTCTGGTTTGCGAAATATGACATACAAATATAACCGCCTCTATGCAATGGCTTGCTGACAGTGCGCAGGCCCGATTATTGCAAGTGGCCGCGCTTGTTCATATGAATGCGCACATAAGCAGGTGTTGAACCATTGCCATTGGGCGCGAGGTTCATCACTTTTGAATTACCCGCATGTCGACTGACTTGATCTGAAAGCTATTTGGAGTTAAAATTTTACAAAATTGCTTCGTTTTGTGAAAAATGATGGACAACAGCGAAATGTAGAGGGGCAAGGAAACGCAGCACTTGTTAAAGCAATGATCTCCACAAAGCCCTTATGGACGCGCGGGCAACGGTACATTGAAATAAAAATCATGGCTGACAATAAGAGCAAAAAAATTGCGACCGCCCACTTCCTCCATTTTTAAAAGTACACCCGAAAAATTTCGAAAATTTATAAATTGATAATTGTTTGTGAGGGGTAGCTAAAGAGAATAAATTTATTTCTGGGTATTTTTTTTTTAAATATTTTATATATTTTTTAATTTTATTTTAATTGTTTAATTTTTATAATTTTTTAATTTTCTTCTCGGTCTTAAAAAAAAAAAACGAATAAATTTCACATAATTCAGTGAATGGTAATAGTGATCGAAATCGAAAATGTTCAAACAATTTTTACTAAATTTTTCCTTCGATTTTTATCATAGCAGCGCATTGTTTAATTTTTTATATTCTATCGATTTCTTCTGCAGATCGTGCTGGTGTTGTGCGTTTTTATATTTTTCATTATTAGCGCACGATTTAATAATTAAAGTTTAATTTATAGCTAAAACAGCGCCATCTGATTGAATTAATCTCATTAGTAAATATGTTATAATTTATAAGTTCTCTGGTTGCTGTCAAAGAAGACCAGTAATTTTTTTTTTTGTTTTTATTTAAAAAATGTAAAAATATCTTAAAAAAAAAAAACAAATGAAAAAAACAATGAGGGATCGGGAAACCTAATTAGTCAACTAAAATTTTCCTAGGTCTTGCTCAGACAAATAGCAAAATTTAATTTCACATACGTACATATGTACCTAGATATGCATGTATGTAGCAGAATTGGGCATTATTCGAATAAATTTTTATTTAGATACATAATTACATATGTATGTATTGCAATAAAATTTTATTTTTCAAATTTTTATTCAGGTAAATTCCCTACGAATAAATTATTCGGAAATTTATTTTTTATTTCAAATTTATTTTTAATATGTACAATGTACATACTTAATTATTTTCTGGTTTTTATTTTTTGGTTAAAAATAATTTTTTTTTTACCATAAAATAATCGTTACGGTTCCTGCAAATTTTAAATTTATTTGTTTAACAATTATAAAAATAATCCATGGATAATAAAAGGCACACATTTTTTCATGTTCATAAAAAATCATATTAAAAAAATAATAAAAAAATATTCAAAGCAAACAAAAAAATGATAATACATAATTCAAAAGTATGTACTTTTAAAATAATCTTATTTTATTTCCAATGCAAAGGTAAGTGAATTTTTTAATTTGCCACAAATCCCATACGATTTGCGTTCGCACATGCCAACACAAAAACATAAGTACAATATACGTTCTTTGCTCGACCACTGAGACTCTGTGAAAGCTGTTGAATTTTTTCCACTTTTGCCTTATTCATTTTCGTGAAACAGCTATACATCCAACATTCGCTGGAAATAGTTTTTGAATTTTTTCCATTTACCCCCAACAATAAATTATTTTCAATTTGATAAAAAAAAAAATACAACAAAACAATTTGGATAACAAATCAGAATGAATAATAAAAATGTATATGTAATTTATTTAATTTAACGAGCACAGGCCCAGGTTATATTTAATTTTCTATTTTTTAGAAACTAGAAAAAAACTTTTTAAGCATGGATGTAACTACAGCTGGTTTTTTTCTAGTTTCTAAAAAATAAAAAAAATAAAAAAAAAATAAAAATTTATTCTTTAATCAAAATTTTCTGAATGGATAACTAAAATTTATTTTTTATTTGAATAAAAATTCATCCAAAACCGTTGGTGGTCACCAACATCTTAGTAAATTTTCTTGCATGACTTATGATGATGGTTGATGGCTGTTGGTCATCAACAAATGTATAAGAAAATAATTTTAGGGACAACATAATATTTTTATATGCTAAAAATTGCTTAAAATTAATTAAAATGGATAATTCGACAAAAAATAGAAATTGCATAAAATTGATAATTCGATAAAAAATACATACATACTTACCGGTTGTTGTGTACACACCAACATCTTCTTCAATGATTTTTAGTTTAGAAAATTCCATGATGGTTGATAGTTGGTCATCAACAAATGGACAAGAAATTATTTTTATGGACAACATAATTTTATATATGTTCAAAATTTCGTAAATTTAATTACAATTGATAATTCGATAAAAAACATTCACCAGTTTCATCTAATTGGTGCTTTGTTCTATACACACCAACATCTTATTTAATAATTTTTAGTATAGAAAATGCTAGGGGTCGCGGGTTCGAGTCCCAGCAAAGGAACTTTTAAAAGTATCTTTAAATTAATTTTTATCGTTTTTTAGTTCCTAAATTAAAACTCGATAGGAAATTTTTGGAAAAAATTAGCGGTTGTAAGAAATTGATGCATTGATGGCATCGGTGCATCGCATATAAAGGCAAATATAAATTCATAAATAAATTCGCGATTAAACTCCCCACGAATTTAACTATTGGCACAACGAGTGCGCAAGAGTGAATCAACGAGTAAATTGACTTCGATACGGAAAAGCAACTCTGAGTGGCTAAATCGGTACGTTCACTCTTAGGTGTGCACGCAAATTCTGTTAAATTCGCCCGACGCAACATTTGCTCCTTCTCTACCAGAGAACGTAGATAGTAGAGAAGGAGCAAATGTTGCGTCGCGCGAATTTAACAGAATTTGCGTGCACACCTAAGAGTGAACGTACCGATTTAGCCACTCAGAGTTGCTTTTCCGTATCGAAGTCAATTTACTCGTTGATTCACTCTTGCGCACTCGTTGTGCCAATAGTTAAATTCGTGGGGAGTTTAATCGCGAATTTATTTATGAATTTATTTGCCTTTATATGCGATGCACCGATGCCATCAATGCATCAATTTCTTACACCGCTAATTTTTTCCAAAAATTTCCTATCGAGTTTTAATTTAGGAACTAAAAAAAAACGATAAAAATTAATTTAAAGATACTTTTAAAAGTTCCTTTGCTGGGACTCGAACCCGCGACCCCTAGCATTTTCTATACTAAAAATTATTAAATAAGATGTTGGTGTGTATAGAACAAAGCACCAATTAGATGAAACTGGTGAATGTTTTTTATCGAATTATCAATTGTAATTAAATTTACGAAATTTTGAACATATATAAAATTATGTTGTCCATAAAAATAATTTCTTGTCCATTTGTTGATGACCAACTATCAACCATCATGGAATTTTCTAAACTAAAAATCATTGAAGAAGATGTTGGTGTGTACACAACAACCGGTAAGTATGTATGTATTTTTTATCGAATTATCAATTTTATGCAATTTCTATTTTTTGTCGAATTATCCATTTTAATTAATTTTAAGCAATTTTTAGCATATAAAAATATTATGTTGTCCCTAAAATTATATTCTTATACATTTGTTGATGACCAACAGCCATCAACCATCATCATAAGTCATGCAAGAAAATTTACTAAGATGTTGGTGACCACCAACGGTTTTGGATGAATTTTTATTCAAATAAAAAATAAATTTTAGTTATCCATTCAGAAAATTTTGATTAAAGAATAAATTTTTATTTTTTTTTTATTTTTTTTATTTTTTAGAAACTAGAAAAAAACCAGCTGTAGTTACATCCATGCTTAAAAAGTTTTTTTCTAGTTTCTAAAAAATAGAAAATTAAATATAACCTGGGCCTGTGCTCGTTAAATTAAATAAATTACATATACATTTTTATTATTCATTCTGATTTGTTATCCAAATTGTTTTGTTGTATTTTTTTTTTTATCAAATTGAAAATAATTTATTGTTGGGGGTAAATGGAAAAAATTCAAAAACTATTTCCAGCGAATGTTGGATGTATAGCTGTTTCACGAAAATGAATAAGGCAAAAGTGGAAAAAATTCAACAGCTTTCACAGAGTCTCAGTGGTCGAGCAAAGAACGTATATTGTACTTATGTTTTTGTGTTGGCATGTGCGAACGCAAATCGTATGGGATTTGTGGCAAATTAAAAAATTCACTTACCTTTGCATTGGAAATAAAATAAGATTATTTTAAAGGTACATACTTTTGAATTATGTATTATCATTTTTTGTTTGCTTTGAATATTTTTTTATTATTTTTTTAATATGATTTTTTATGAACATGAAAAAATGTGTGCCTTTTATTATCCATGGATTATTTTTATAATTGTTAAACAAATAAATTTAAAATTTGCAGGAACCGTAACGATTATTTTATGGTAAAAAAAAATTATTTTTAACCAAAAAATAAAAACCAGAAAATAATTAAGTATGTACATTGTACATATTAAAAATAAATTTGAAATAAAAAATAAATTTCCGAATAATTTATTCGTAGGGAATTTACCTGAATAAAAATTTGAAAAATAAAATTTTATTGCAATACATACATATGTAATTATGTATCTAAATAAAAATTTATTCGAATAATGCCCAATTCTGCTACATACATACATATCTAGGTACATATGTACGTATGTGAAATTAAATTTTGCTATTTGTCTGAGCAAGACCTAGGAAAATTTTAGTTGACTAATTAGGTTTCCCGATCCCTCATTGTTTTTTTCATTTGTTTTTTTTTTTTTTAAGATATTTTTACATTTTTTAAATAAAAACAAAAAAAAAAATTACTGGTCTTCTTTGACAGCAACCAGAGAACTTATAAATTATAACATATTTACTAATGAGATTAATTCAATCAGATGGCGCTGTTTTAGCTATAAATTAAACTTTAATTATTAAATCGTGCGCTAATAATGAAAAATATAAAAACGCACAACACCAGCACGATCTGCAGAAGAAATCGATAGAATATAAAAAATTAAACAATGCGCTGCTATGATAAAAATCGAAGGAAAAATTTAGTAATAATTGTTTGAACATTTTCGATTTCGATCACTATTACCATTCACTGAATTATGTGAAATTTATTCGTTTTTTTTTTAAGACCGAGAAGAAAATTAAAAAATTATAAAAATTAAACAATTAAAATAAAATTAAAAAATATATAAAATATTTAAAAAAAAAAAAAATACCCAGAAATAAATTTATTCTCTTTAGCTACCCCTCACAAACAATTATCAATTTATAAATTTTCGAAATTTTTCGGGTGTACTTTTAAAAATGGAGGAAGTGGGCGGTCGCAATTTTTTTGCTCTTATTGTCAGCCATGATTTTTATTTCAATGTACCGTTGCCCGCGCGTCCATAAGGGCTTTGTGGAGATCATTGCTTTAACAAGTGCTGCGTTTCCTTGCCCCTCTACATTTCGCTGTTGTCCATCATTTTTCACAAAACGAAGCAATTTTGTAAAATTTTAACTCCAAATAGCTTTCAGATCAAGTCAGTGGACATGCGGGTAATTCAAAAGTGATGAACCTCGCGCCCAATGGCAATGGCACACATTTTTTCATGTTAATAAAAATTAATATTAAAAAAATAATAAAAAAATATTCAAAGCAAACAAAAAATGATAATACATAATTCAAAAGTATGTACCTTTAAAATAATCTTATTTTATTTCCAATGCAAAGGTAAGTGAATTTTTTAATTTGCCACAAATCCCATACGATTTGCGTTCGCACATGCCAACACAAAAACATAAGTACAATATACGTTCTTTGCTCGACCACTGAGACTCTGTGAAAGCTGTTGAATTTTTTCCACTTTTGCCTTATTCATTTTCGTGAAACAGCTATACATCCAACATTCGCTGGAAATAGTTTTTGAATTTTTTCCATTTACCCCCAACAATAAATTATTTTCAATTTGATAAAAAAAAAAAATACAACAAAACAATTTGGATAACAAATCAGAATGAATAATAAAAATGTATATGTAATTTATTTAATTTAACGAGCACAGGCCCAGGTTATATTTAATTTTCTATTTTTTAGAAACTAGAAAAAAACTTTTTAAGCATGGATGTAACTACAGCTGGTTTTTTTCTAGTTTCTAAAAAATAAAAAAAATAAAAAAAAAATAAAAATTTATTCTTTAATCAAAATTTTCTGAATGGATAACTAAAATTTATTTTTTATTTGAATAAAAATTCATCCAAAACCGTTGGTGGTCACCAACATCTTAGTAAATTTTCTTGCATGACTTATGATGATGGTTGATGGCTGTTGGTCATCAACAAATGTATAAGAAAATAATTTTAGGGACAACATAATATTTTTATATGCTAAAAATTGCTTAAAATTAATTAAAATGGATAATTCGACAAAAAATAGAAATTGCATAAAATTGATAATTCGATAAAAAATACATACATACTTACCGGTTGTTGTGTACACACCAACATCTTCTTCAATGATTTTTAGTTTAGAAAATTCCATGATGGTTGATAGTTGGTCATCAACAAATGGACAAGAAATTATTTTTATGGACAACATAATTTTATATATGTTCAAAATTTCGTAAATTTAATTACAATTGATAATTCGATAAAAAACATTCACCAGTTTCATCTAATTGGTGCTTTGTTCTATACACACCAACATCTTATTTAATAATTTTTAGTATAGAAAATGCTAGGGGTCGCGGGTTCGAGTCCCAGCAAAGGAACTTTTAAAAGTATCTTTAAATTAATTTTTATCGTTTTTTTTTAGTTCCTAAATTAAAACTCGATAGGAAATTTTTGGAAAAAATTAGCGGTTGTAAGAAATTGATGCATTGATGGCATCGGTGCATCGCATATAAAGGCAAATAAATTCATAAATAAATTCGCGATTAAACTCCCCACGAATTTAACTATTGGCACAACGAGTGCGCAAGAGTGAATCAACGAGTAAATTGACTTCGATACGGAAAAGCAACTCTGAGTGGCTAAATCGGTACGTTCACTCTTAGGTGTGCACGCAAATTCTGTTAAATTCGCGCGACGCAACATTTGCTCCTTCTCTACTATCTACGTTCTCTGACGGTACATTGAAATAAAAATCATGGCTGACAATAAGAGCAAAAAATTGCGACCGCCCACTTCCTCCATTTTTAAAAGTACACCCGAAAAATTTCGAAAATTTATAAATTGATAATTGTTTGTGAGGGGTAGCTAAAGAGAATAAATTTATTTCTGGGTATTTTTTTTTTAAATATTTTATATATTTTTTAATTTTATTTTAATTGTTTAATTTTTATAATTTTTTAATTTTCTTCTCGGTCTTAAAAAAAAAAACGAATAAATTTCACATAATTCAGTGAATGGTAATAGTGATCGAAATCGAAAATGTTCAAACAATTATTACTAAATTTTTCCTTCGATTTTTATCATAGCAGCGCATTGTTTAATTTTTTATATTCTATCGATTTCTTCTGCAGATCGTGCTGGTGTTGTGCGTTTTTATATTTTTCATTATTAGCGCACGATTTAATAATTAAAGTTTAATTTATAGCTAAAACAGCGCCATCTGATTGAATTAATCTCATTAGTAAATATGTTATAATTTATAAGTTCTCTGGTTGCTGTCAAAGAAGACCAGTAATTTTTTTTTGTTTTTATTTAAAAAATGTAAAAATATCTTAAAAAAAAAAAACATATGAAAAAAATAATGAGGGATCGGGAAACCTAATTAGTCAACTAAAATTTTCCTAGGTCTTGCTCAGACAAATAGCAAAATTTAATTTCACATACGTACATATGTACCTAGATATGTATGTATGTAGCAGAATTGGGCATTATTCGAATAAATTTTTATTTAGATACATAATTACATATGTATGTATTGCAATAAAATTTTATTTTTCAAATTTTTATTCAGGTAAATTCCCTACGAATAAATTATTCGGAAATTTATTTTTTATTTCAAATTTATTTTTAATATGTACAATGTACATACTTAATTATTTTCTGGTTTTTATTTTTTGGTTAAAAATAATTTTTTTTTACCATAAAATAATCGTTACGGTTCCTGCAAATTTTAAATTTATTTGTTTAACAATTATAAAAATAATCCATGGATAATAAAAGGCACACATTTTTTCATGTTCATAAAAAATCATATTAAAAAAATAATAAAAAAATATTCAAAGCAAACAAAAAATGATAATACATAATTCAAAAGTATGTACCTTTAAAATAATCTTATTTTATTTCCAATGCAAAGGTAAGTGAATTTTTTAATTTGCCACAAATCCCATACGATATGCGTTCGCACATGCCAACACAAAAACATAAGTACAATATACGTTCTTTGCTCGACCACTGAGACTCTGTGAAAGCTGTTGAATTTTTTCCACTTTTGCCTTATTCATTTTCGTGAAACAGCTATACATCCAACATTCGCTGGAAATAGTTTTTGAATTTTTTCCATTTACCCCCAACAATAAATTATTTTCAATTTGATAAAAAAAAAATACAACAAAACAATTTGGATAACAAATCAGAATGAATAATAAAAATGTATATGTAATTTATTTAATTTAACGAGCACAGGCCCAGGTTATATTTAATTTTCTATTTTTTAGAAACTAGAAAAAAACTTTTTAAGCATGGATATAACTACAGCTGGTTTTTTTCTAGTTTCTAAAAAATAAAAAAAATAAAAAAAAAATAAAAATTTATTCTTTAATCAAAATTTTCTGAATGGATAACTAAAATTTATTTTTTATTTGAATAAAAATTCATCCAAAACCGTTGGTGGTCACCAACATCTTAGTAAATTTTCTTACATGACTTATGATGATGGTTGATGGCTGTTGGTCATCAACAAATGTATAAGAAAATAATTTTAGGGACAACATAATATTTTTATATGCTAAAAATTGCTTAAAATTAATTAAAGTGGATAATTCGACAAAAAATAGAAATTGCATAAAATTGATAATTCGATAAAAAATACATACATACTTACCGGTTGTTGTGTACACACCAACATCTTCTTCAATGATTTTTAGTTTAGAAAATTCCATGATGGTTGATAGTTGGTCATCAACAAATGGACAAGAAATTATTTTTATGGACAACATAATTTTATATATGTTCAAAATTTCGTAAATTTAATTACAATTGATAATTCGATAAAAAACATTCACCAGTTTCATCTAATTGGTGCTTTGTTCTATACACACCAACATCTTATTTCATAATTTTTAGTATAGAAAATGCTAGGGGTCGCGGGTTCGAGTCCCAGCAAAGGAACTTTTAAAAGTATCTTTAAATTAATTTTTATCGTTTTTTTTTAGTTCCTAAATTAAAACTCGATAGGAAATTTTTGGAAAAAATTAGCGGTTGTAAGAAATTGATGCATTGATGGCATCGGTGCATCGCATATAAAGGCAAATATAAATTCATAAATAAATTCGCGATTAAACTCCCCACGAATTTAACTATTGGCACAACGAGTGCGCAAGAGTGAATCAACGAGTAAATTGACTTCGATACGGAAAAGCAACTCTGAGTGGCTAAATCGGTACGTTCACTCTTAGGTGTGCACGCAAATTCTGTTAAATTCGCGCGACGCAACATTTGCTCCTTCTCTACTATCTACGTTCTCTGATTGCGGCCTGTTCACTGTCAACAGCGATTTCGTTGCGCGGTGTTCCATTCACCTTGCTCCTTGTTCCTTCTGGTTTGCGAAATATGACATACAAATCTAACCGCCTCTATGCAATGGCTTGCTGACAGTGCGCAGGCCCGATTATTGCAAGTGGCCGCGCTTGTTCATATGAATGCGCACATAAGCAGGTGTTGAACCATTGCCATTGGGCGCGAGGTTCATCACTTTTGAATTACCCGCATGTCCATTGACTTGATCTGAAAGCTATTTGGAGTTAAAATTTTACAAAATTGCTTCGTTTTGTGAAAAATGATGGACAACAGCGAAATGTAGAGGGGCAAGGAAACGCAGCACTTGTTAAACTTTAACAATGCTAAAAATTGCTTAAAATTAATTAAAATGGATAATTCGACAAAAAATAGAAATTGCATAAAATTGATAATTCGATAAAAAATACATACATACTTACCGGTTGTTGTGTACACACCAACATCTTCTTCAATGATTTTTAGTTTAGAAAATTCCATGATGGTTGATAGTTGGTCATCAACAAATGGACAAGAAATTATTTTTATGGACAACATAATTTTATATATGTTCAAAATTTCGTAAATTTAATTACAATTGATAATTCAATAAAAAACATTCACCAGTTTCATCTAATTGGTGCTTTGTTCTATACACACCAACATCTTATTTAATAATTTTTAGTATAGAAAAGGCTAGGGGTCGCGGGTTCGAGTCCCAGCAAAGGAACTTTTAAAAGTATCTTTAAATTAATTTTTATCGTTTTTTTTTAGTTCCTAAATTAAAACTCGATAGGAAATTTTTGGAAAAAATTAGCGGTTGTAAGAAATTGATGCATTGATGGCATCGGTGCATCGCATATAAAGGCAAATAAATTCATAAATAAATTCGCGATTAAACTCCCCACGAATTTAACTATTGGCACAACGAGTGCGCAAGAGTGAATCAACGAGTAAATTGACTTCGATACGGAAAAGCAACTCTGAGTGGCTAAATCGGTACGTTCACTCTTAGGTGTGCACGCAAATTCTGTTAAATTCGCGCGACGCAACATTTGCTCCTTCTCTACTATCTACGTTCTCTGACCTTGCTCCTTGTTCCTTCTGGTTTGCGAAATATGACATACAAATCTAACCGCCTCTATGCAATGGCTTGCTGACAGTGCGCAGGCCCGATTATTGCAAGTGGCCGCGCTTGTTCATATGAATGCGCACATAAGCAGGTGTTGAACCATTGCCATTGGGCGCGAGGTTCATCACTTTTGAATTACCCGCATGTCCACTGACTTGATCTGAAAGCTATTTGGAGTTAAAATTTTACAAAATTGCTTCGTTTTGTGAAAAATGATGGACAACAGCGAAATGTAGAGGGGCAAGGAAACGCAGCACTTGTTAAAGCAATGATCTCCACAAAGCCCTTATGGACGCGCGGGCAACGGTACATTGAAATAAAAATCATGGCTGACAATAAGAGCAAAAAAATTGCGACCGCCCACTTCCTCCATTTTTAAAAGTACACCCGAAAAATTTCGAAAATTTATAAATTGATAATTGTTTGTGAGGGGTAGCTAAAGAGAATAAATTTATTTCTGGGTATTTTTTTTTTAAATATTTTATATATTTTTTAATTTTATTTTAATTGTTTAATTTTTATAATTTTTTAATTTTCTTCTCGGTCTTAAAAAAAAAAACGAATAAATTTCACATAATTCAGTGAATGGTAATAGTGATCGAAATCGAAAATGTTCAAACAATTATTACTAAATTTTTCCTTCGATTTTTATCATAGCAGCGCATTGTTTAATTTTTTATATTCTATCGATTTCTTCTGCAGATCGTGCTGGTGTTGTGCGTTTTTATATTTTTCATTATTAGCGCACGATTTAATAATTAAAGTTTAATTTATAGCTAAAACAGCGCCATCTGATTGAATTAATCTCATTAGTAAATATGTTATAATTTATAAGTTCTCTGGTTGCTGTCAAAGAAGACCAGTAATTTTTTTTTGTTTTTATTTAAAAAATGTAAAAATATCTTAAAAAAAAAAAACATATGAAAAAAATAATGAGGGATCGGGAAACCTAATTAGTCAACTAAAATTTTCCTAGGTCTTGCTCAGACAAATAGCAAAATTTAATTTCACATACGTACATATGTACCTAGATATGTATGTATGTAGCAGAATTGGGCATTATTCGAATAAATTTTTATTTAGATACATAATTACATATGTATGTATTGCAATAAAATTTTATTTTTCAAATTTTTATTCAGGTAAATTCCCTACGAATAAATTATTCGGAAATTTATTTTTTATTTCAAATTTATTTTTAATATGTACAATGTACATACTTAATTATTTTCTGGTTTTTATTTTTTGGTTAAAAATAATTTTTTTTTACCATAAAATAATCGTTACGGTTCCTGCAAATTTTAAATTTATTTGTTTAACAATTATAAAAATAATCCATGGATAATAAAAGGCACACATTTTTTCATGTTCATAAAAAATCATATTAAAAAAATAATAAAAAATATTCAAAGCAAACAAAAAATGATATTACATAATTCAAAAGTATGTACCTTTAAAATAATCTTATTTTATTTCCAATGCAAAGGTAAGTGAATTTTTTAATTTGCCACAAATCCCATACGATTTGCGTTCGCACATGCCAACACAAAAACATAAGTACAATATACGTTCTTTGCTCGACCACTGAGACTCTGTGAAAGCTGTTGAATTTTTTCCACTTTTGCCTTATTCATTTTCGTGAAACAGCTATACATCCAACATTCGCTGGAAATAGTTTTTGAATTTTTTCCATTTACCCCCAACAATAAATTATTTTCAATTTGATAAAAAAAAAAAATACAACAAAACAATTTGGATAACAAATCAGAATGAATAATAAAAATGTATATGTAATTTATTTAATTTAACGAGCACAGGCCCAGGTTATATTTAATTTTCTATTTTTTAGAAACTAGAAAAAAACTTTTTAAGCATGGATATAACTACAGCTGGTTTTTTTCTAGTTTCTAAAAAATAAAAAAAATAAAAAAAAAAATAAAAATTTATTCTTTAATCAAAATTTTCTGAATGGATAACTAAAATTTATTTTTTATTTGAATAAAAATTCATCCAAAACCGTTGGTGGTCACCAACATCTTAGTAAATTTTCTTACATGACTTATGATGATGGTTGATGGCTGTTGGTCATCAACAAATGTATAAGAAAATAATTTTAGGGACAACATAATATTTTTATATGCTAAAAATTGCTTAAAATTAATTAAAATGGATAATTCGACAAAAAATAGAAATTGCATAAAATTGATAATTCGATAAAAAATACATACATACTTACCGGTTGTTGTGTACACACCAACATCTTCTTCAATGATTTTTAGTTTAGAAAATTCCATGATGGTTGATAGTTGGTCATCAACAAATGGACAAGAAATTATTTTTATGGACAACATAATTTTATATATGTTCCAAATTTCGTAAATTTAATTACAATTGATAATTCAATAAAAAACATTCACCAGTTTCATCTAATTGGTGCTTTGTTCTATACACACCAACATCTTATTTAATAATTTTTAGTATAGAAAATGCTAGGGGTCGCGGGTTCGAGTCCCAGCAAAGGAACTTTTAAAAGTATCTTTAAATTAATTTTTATCGTTTTTTTTTAGTTCCTAAATTAAAACTCGATAGGAAATTTTTGGAAAAAATTAGCGGTTGTAAGAAATTGATGCATTGATGGCATCGGTGCATCGCATATAAAGGCAAATAAATTCATAAATAAATTCGCGATTAAACTCCCCACGAATTTAACTATTGGCACAACGAGTGCGCAAGAGTGAATCAACGAGTAAATTGACTTCGATACGGAAAAGCAACTCTGAGTGGCTAAATCGGTACGTTCACTCTTAGGTGTGCACGCAAATTCTGTTAAATTCGCGCGACGTAACATTTGCTCCTTCTCTACTATCTACGTTCTCTGACCTTGCTCCTTGTTCCTTCTGGTTTGCGAAATATGACATACAAATCTAACCGCCTCTATGCAATGGCTTGCTGACAGTGCGCAGGCCCGATTATTGCAAGTGGCCGCGCTTGTTCATATGAATGCGCACATAAGCAGGTCTTGAACCATTGCCATTGGGCGCGAGGTTCATCACTTTTGAATTACCCGCATGTCCACTGACTTGATCTGAAAGCTATTTGGAGTTAAAATTTTACAAAATTGCTTCGTTTTGTGAAAAATGATGGACAACAGCGAAATGTAGAGGGGCAAGGAAACGCAGCACTTGTTAAAGCAATGATCTCCACAAAGCCCTTATGGACGCGCGGGCAACGGTACATTGAAATAAAAATCATGGCTGACAATAAGAGCAAAAAAATTGCGACCGCCCACTTCCTCCATTTTTAAAAGTACACCAGAAAAATTTCGAAAATTTATAAATTGATAATTGTTTGTGAGGGGTAGCTAAAGAGAATAAATTTATTTCTGGGTATTTTTTTTTTAAATATTTTATATATTTTTTAATTTTATTTTAATTGTTTAATTTTTATAATTTTTTAATTTTCTTCTCGGTCTTAAAAAAAAAAACGAATAAATTTCACATAACAACTAAAATTTTCCTAGGTCTTGCTCAGACAAATAGCAAAATTTAATTTCACATACGTACATATGTACCTAGATATGTATGTATGTAGCAGAATTGGGCATTATTCGAATAAATTTTTATTTAGATACATAATTACATATGTATGTATTGCAATAAAATTTTATTTTTCAAATTTTTATTCAGGTAAATTCCCTACGAATAAATTATTCGGAAATTTATTTTTTATTTCAAATTTATTTTTAATATGTACAATGTACATACTTAATTATTTTCTGGTTTTTATTTTTTGGTTAAAAATAATTTTTTTTTACCATAAAATAATCGTTACGGTTCCTGCAAATTTTAAATTTATTTGTTTAACAATTATAAAAATAATCCATGGATAATAAAAGGCACACATTTTTTCATGTTCATAAAAAATCATATTAAAAAAATAATAAAAAAATATTCAAAGCAAACAAAAAATGATAATACATAATTCAAAAGTATGTACCTTTAAAATAATCTTATTTTATTTCCAATGCAAAGGTAAGTGAATTTTTTAATTTGCCACAAATCCCATACGATTTGCGTTCGCACATGCCAACACAAAAACATAAGTACAATATACGTTCTTTGCTCGACCACTGAGACTCTGTGAAAGCTGTTGAATTTTTTCCACTTTTGCCTTATTCATTTTCGTGAAACAGCTATACATCCAACATTCGCTGGAAATAGTTTTTGAATTTTTTCCATTTACCCCCAACAATAAATTATTTTCAATTTGATAAAAAAAAAAATACAACAAAACAATTTGGATAACAAATCAGAATGAATAATAAAAATGTATATGTAATTTATTTAATTTAACGAGCACAGGCCCAGGTTATATTTAATTTTCTATTTTTTAGAAACTAGAAAAAAACTTTTTAAGCATGGATGTAACTACAGCTGGTTTTTTTCTAGTTTCTAAAAAATAAAAAAAATAAAAAAAAAATAAAAATTTATTCTTTAATCAAAATTTTCTGAATGGATAACTAAAATTTATTTTTTATTTGAATAAAAATTCATCCAAAACCGTTGGTGGTCACCAACATCTTAGTAAATTTTCTTGCATGACTTATGATGATGGTTGATGGCTGTTGGTCATCAACAAATGTATAAGAAAATAATTTTAGGGACAACATAATATTTTTATATGCTAAAAATTGCTTAAAATTAATTAAAATGGATAATTCGACAAAAAATAGAAATTGCATAAAATTGATAATTCGATAAAAAATACATACATACTTACCGGTTGTTGTGTACTCACCAACATCTTCTTCAATGATTTTTAGTTTAAAAAATTCCATGATGGTTGATAGTTGGTCATCAACAAATGGACAAGAAATTATTTTTATGGACAACATAATTTTATATATGTTCAAAATTTCGTAAATTTAATTACAATTGATAATTCGATAAAAAACATTCACCAGTTTCATCTAATTGGTGCTTTGTTCTATACACACCAACATCTTATTTAATAATTTTTAGTATAGAAAATGCTAGGGGTCGCGGGTTCGAGTCCCAGCAAAGGAACTTTTAAAAGTATCTTTAAATAAATTTTTATCGTTTTTTTTTAGTTCCTAAATTAAAACTCGATAGGAAATTTTTGGAAAAAATTAGCGGTTGTAAGAAATTGATGCATTGATGGCATCGGTGCATCGCATATAAAGGCAAATAAATTCATAAATAAATTCGCGATTAAACTCCCCACGAATTTAACTATTGGCACAACGAGTGCGCAAGAGTGAATCAACGAGTAAATTGACTTCGATACGGAAAACAAATCTGAGTGGCTAAATCGGTACGTTCACTCTTAGGTGTGCACGCAAATTCTGTTAAATTCGCGCGACGCAACATTTGCTCCTTCTCTACTTACTACGTTCTCTGATTGCGGCCTGTTTACTGTCAACAGCGATTTCGTTGCGCGGTGTTCCATTCACCTTGCTCCTTGTTCCTTCTGGTTTGCGAAATCTTTCTTATATTATAAATGTGAAATGGAAATTGTGTTTAAACTCAATTGGCGCGAAAACCGCTGAACGTATCCTCACGAAACTTTGCACACCTAAGTATTTTCATCCGGTGAATGCTATAGGCATATTTTTAATCTGATTAAAAGTCAGGGATGGGCACCTCCCATACAAAATTTTCCTTTTTTTCGTAATATCTCTTGAAATATTTGTACTAGAATAATGAAAATTTGTGTGAAGGAAGAATACATAATTATATACTCAACGGATAAACAGTTTAGGTCTTGGTAAAGCAGGTATGGGCACTATCCTCCCATATAAACTGGAACTTTCACAGCGAATATCTTTTGAAATATTTGTAGTAGGGCATTGAAAATTGGTGTGATGGCATATGAGATAATTACGTAATCAACGGATAAAACCACTAAGTCTTGGTAAAGCAGGGATGGGCACCTCCCATTCAAACTGAAACTTTCACAGCGAATATCTCTGGAAATATTTGCAGTAGGGTACTGAAAATTGGTGTGAGGGCATGTGATATAACTATGTATTAAACGGGTAAAAATGCTAGGTCTTGGTAAAGCAGGGATGGGCACCTCCCATACAAACTGAAATTTTCACATCGAATATCTCTGGAAATATTTTGTAGTAGGGTACTGCAAATTGGTGTGAGGGCATGTGAGATAACTATGTATTAAACGGGTAAAAACGCTAGGTCTTAGTAAAGCAGGGATGGGCACCCATACGAACTGAAACTTTCACAGCGAATATCTCTGGAAATATTTGTAGTAGGGTACTGAAAACTGGTGTGAGGGCATATGAGATAATTATGTATTAAATGGGTAAAAACGCTAGGTCTTGGTAGAGCAGGGATGGGCACCTCCAATACAAACTGAAAATTTCACAGAGAATATCTCTGGAAATATTTGTAGCAGGGTACTCAAAACTGGTGTGAGGGCATATGAGATAATTATGTATTAAATGGGTAAAAACGCTAGGTCTTGGTAGAGCAGGGATGGGCACCTCCCATACAAACTGAAAATTTCACAGCGAATATCTCTGGAAATATTTGTAGCAGGGTACTCAAAATTGGTGTGAGGGCATATGAGATAATTATGTATTAAATGGGTAAAAACATTAGGTCTTGGTAAAGCAGGGATGGGCACCTCGCATACAAACTGAAATTTTCACAGCGAATATCTCTGGAAATGTTTGTAGTAGGGTACTGAAAACTGGTATGAGGGCATGTGAGATAACTATGTATTAAACGGATAAAAACGCTAGGTCTTGGTAAAGCAGGGATGGGCACCTCCCATACAGAATTTTTACAGCGAAAATCTCTTGAAATATTTATAGTAGGGTACTGAAAATTGGTGTTGGGCATATGAGATAATTACGTACTCAACGGACAAAAAAAAATAAGAAAACAATCTTTGACGTCAAGAATGATATTTTTCTATGTAACTTTTTTCGACTAACTCAATATGCTAATATTTTTAAAAGTACGTGTTGTGAAACCCGCGGGTAACCTCTAGTATGACATACAAATCTAACCGCCTCTATGCAATGGCTTGCTGACAGTGCGCAGGCCCGATTATTGCAAGTGGCCGCGCTTGTTCATATGAATGCGCACATAAGCAGGTGTTGAACCATTGCCATTGGGCGCGAGGTTCATCACTTTTGAATTACCCGCATGTCCACTGACTTGATCTGAAAGCTATTTGGAGTTAAAATTTTACAAAATTGCTTCGTTTTGTGAAAAATGATGGACAACAGCGAAATGTAGAGGGGCAAGGAAACGCAGCACTTGTTAAAGCAATGATCTCCACAAAGCCCTTATGGACGCGCGGGCAACGGTACATTGAAATAAAAATCATGGCTGACAATAAGAGCAAAAAAATTGCGACCGCCCACTTCCTCCATTTTTAAAAGTACACCCGAAAAATTTCGAAAATTTATAAATTGATAATTGTTTGTGAGGGGTAGCTAAAGAGAATAAATTTATTTCTGGGTATTTTTTTTTTTTTTAAATATTTTATATATTTTTTAATTTTATTTTAATTGTTTAATTTTTATAATTTTTTAATTTTCTTCTCGGTCTTAAAAAAAAAAAACGAATAAATTTCACATAATTCAGTGAATGGTAATAGTGATCGAAATCGAAAATGTTCAAACAATTGTTACTAAATTTTTCCTTCGATTTTTATCATAGCAACGCATTGTTTAATTTTTTATATTCTATCGATTGCTTCTGCAGATCGTGCTGGTGTTGTGCGTTTTTATATTTTTCATTATTAGCGCACGATTTAATAATTAAAGTTTAATTTATAGCTAAAACAGCGCCATCTGATTGAATTAATCTCATTAGTAAATATGTTATAATTTATAAGTTCTCTGGTTGCTGTCAAAGAAGACCAGTAATTTTTTTTTTTGTTTTTATTTAAAAAATGTAAAAATATCTTAAAAAAAAAAAAAAACAAATGAAAAAAACAATGAGGGATCGGGAAACCTAATTAGTCAACTAAAATTTTCCTAGGTCTTGCTCAGACAAATAGCAAAATTTAATTTCACATACGTACATATGTACCTAGATATGTATGTATGTAGCAGAATTGGGCATTATTCGAATAAATTTTTATTTAGATACATAATTACATATGTATGTATTGCAATAAAATTTTATTTTTCAAATTTTTATTCAGGTAAATTCCCTACGAATAAATTATTCGGAAATTTATTTTTTATTTCAAATTTATTTTTAATATGTACAATGTACATACTTAATTATTTTCTGGTTTTTATTTTTTGGTTAAAAATAATTTTTTTTTACCATAAAATAATCGTTACGGTTCCTGCAAATTTTAAATTTATTTGTTTAACAATTATAAAAATAATCCATGGATAATAAAAGGCACACATTTTTTCATGTTCATAAAAAATCATATTAAAAAAATAATAAAAAAATATTCAAAGCAAACAAAAAATGATAATACATAATTCAAAAGTATGTACCTTTAAAATAATCTTATTTTATTTCCAATGCAAAGGTAAGTGAATTTTTTAATTTGCCACAAATCCCATACGATTTGCGTTCGCACATGCCAACACAAAAACATAAGTACAATATACGTTCTTTGCTCGACCACTGAGACTCTGTGAAAGCTGTTGAATTTTTTCCACTTTTGCCTTATTCATTTTCGTGAAACAGCTATACATCCAACATTCGCTGGAAATAGTTTTTGAATTTTTTCCATTTACCCCCAACAATAAATTATTTTCAATTTGATAAAAAAAAAATACAACAAAACAATTTGGATAACAAATCAGAATGAATAATAAAAATGTATATGTAATTTATTTAATTTAACGAGCACAGGCCCAGGTTATATTTAATTTTCTATTTTTTAGAAACTAGAAAAAAACTTTTTAAGCATGGATGTAACTACAGCTGGTTTTTTTCTAGTTTCTAAAAAATAAAAAAAATAAAAAAAAAATAAAAATTTATTCTTTAATCAAAATTTTCTGAATGGATAACTAAAATTTATTTTTTATTTGAATAAAAATTCATCCAAAACCGTTGGTGGTCACCAACATCTTAGTAAATTTTCTTGCATGACTTATGATGATGGTTGATGGCTGTTGGTCATCAACAAATGTATAAGAAAATAATTTTAGGGACAACATAATATTTTTATATGCTAAAAATTGCTTAAAATTAATTAAAATGGATAATTCGACAAAAAATAGAAATTGCATAAAGTTGATAATTCGATAAAAAATACATACATACTTACCGGTTGTTGTGTACACACCAACATCTTCTTCAATGATTTTTAGTTTAGAAAATTCCATGATGGTTGATAGTTGGTCATCAACAAATGGACAAGAAATTATTTTTATGGACAACATAATTTTATATATGTTCAAAATTTCGTAAATTTAATTACAATTGATAATTCGATAAAAAACATTCACCAGTTTCATCTAATTGGTGCTTTGTTCTATACACACCAACATCTTATTTAATAATTTTAGTATAGAAAATGCTAGGGGTCGCGGGTTCGAGTCCCAGCAAAGGAACTTTTAAAAGTATCTTTAAATTAATTTTTATCGTTTTTTTTTAGTTCCTAAATTAAAACTCGATAGGAAATTTTTGGAAAAAATTAGCGGTTGTAAGAAATTGATGCATTGATGGCATCGGTGCATCGCATATAAAGGCAAATATAAATTCATAAATAAATTCGCGATTAAACTCCCCACGAATTTAACTATTGGCACAACGAGTGCGCAAGAGTGAATCAACGAGTAAATTGACTTCGATACGGAAAAGCAACTCTGAGTGGCTAAATCGGTACGTTCACTCTTAGGTGTGCACGCAAATTCTGTTAAATTCGCGCGACGCAACATTTGCTCCTTCTCTACTATCTACGTTCTCTGATTGCGGCCTGTTCACTGTCAACAGCGATTTCGTTGCGCGGTGTTCCATTCACCTTGCTCCTTGTTCCTTCTGGTTTGCGAAATATGACATACAAATCTAACCGCCTCTATGCAATGGCTTGCTGACAGTGCGCAGGCCCGATTATTGCAAGTGGCCGCGCTTGTTCATATGAATGCGCACATAAGCAGGTGTTGAACCATTGCCATTGGGCGCGAGGTTCATCACTTTTGAATTACCCGCATGTCCATTGACTTGATCTGAAAGCTATTTGGAGTTAAAATTTTACAAAATTGCTTCGTTTTGTGAAAAATGATGGACAACAGCGAAATGTAGAGGGGCAAGGAAACGCAGCACTTGTTAAAGCAATGATCTCCACAAAGCCCTTATGGACGCGCGGGCAACGGTACATTGAAATAAAAATCATGGCTGACAATAAGAGCAAAAAAATTGCGACCGCCCACTTCCTCCATTTTTAAAAGTACACCCGAAAAATTTCGAAAATTTATAAATTGATAATTGTTTGTGAGGGGTAGCTAAAGAGAATAAATTTATTTCTGGGTATTTTTTTTTAAATATTTTATATATTTTTTAATTTTATTTTAATTGTTTAATTTTTATAATTTTTTAATTTTCTTCTCGGTCTTAAAAAAAAAAACGAATAAATTTCACATAATTCAGTGAATGGTAATAGTGATCGAAATCGAAAATGTTCAAACAATTATTACTAAATTTTTCCTTCGATTTTTATCATAGCAGCGCATTGTTTAATTTTTTATATTCTATCGATTTCTTCTGCAGATCGTGCTGGTGTTGTGCGTTTTTATATTTTTCATTATTAGCGCACGATTTAATAATTAAAGTTTAATTTATAGCTAAAACAGCGCCATCTGATTGAATTAATCTCATTAGTAAATATGTTATAATTTATAAGTTCTCTGGTTGCTGTCAAAGAAGACCAGTAATTTTTTTTTTTGTTTTTATTTAAAAAATGTAAAAATATCTTAAAAAAAAAAAACAAATGAAAAAAACAATGAGGGATCGGGAAACCTAATTAGTCAACTAAAATTTTCCTAGGTCTTGCTCAGACAAATAGCAAAATTTAATTTCACATACGTACATATGTACCTAGATATGTATGTATGTAGCAGAATTGGGCATTATTCGAATAAATTTTTATTTAGATACATAATTACATATGTATGTATTGCAATAAAATTTTATTTTTCAAATTTTTATTCAGGTAAATTCCCTACGAATAAATTATTCGGAAATTTATTTTTTATTTCAAATTTATTTTTAATATGTACAATGTACATACTTAATTATTTTCTGGTTTTTATTTTTTGGTTAAAAATAATTTTTTTTTACCATAAAATAATCGTTACGGTTCCTGCAAATTTTAAATTTATTTGTTTAACAATTATAAAAATAATCCATGGATAATAAAAGGCACACATTTTTTCATGTTCATAAAAAATCATATTAAAAAAATAATAAAAAAATATTCAAAGCAAACAAAAAATGATAATACATAATTCAAAAGTATGTACCTTTAAAATAATCTTATTTTATTTCCAATGCAAAGGTAAGTGAATTTTTTAATTTGCCACAAATCCCATACGATTTGCGTTCGCACATGCCAACACAAAAACATAAGTACAATATACGTTCTTTGCTCGACCACTGAGACTCTGTGAAAGCTGTTGAATTTTTTCCACTTTTGCCTTATTCATTTTCGTGAAACAGCTATACATCCAACATTCGCTGGAAATAGTTTTTAATTTTTTCCATTTACCCCCAACAATAAATTATTTTCAATTTGATAAAAAAAAAAATACAACAAAACAATTTGGATAACAAATCAGAATGAATAATAAAAATGTATATGTAATTTATTTAATTTAACGAGCACAGGCCCAGGTTATATTTAATTTTCTATTTTTTAGAAACTAGAAAAAAACTTTTTAAGCATGGATGTAACTACAGCTGGTTTTTTTCTAGTTTCTAAAAAATAAAAAAAATAAAAAAAAAAATAAAAATTTATTCTTTAATCAAAATTTTCTGAATGGATAACTAAAATTTATTTTTTATTTGAATAAAAATTCATCCAAAACCGTTGGTGGTCACCAACATCTTAGTAAATTTTCTTGCATGACTTATGATGATGGTTGATGGCTGTTGGTCATCAACAAATGTATAAGAAAATAATTTTAGGGACAACATAATATTTTTATATGCTAAAAATTGCTTAAAATTAATTAAAATGGATAATTCGACAAAAAATAGAAATTGCATAAAATTGATAATTCGATAAAAAATCCATACATACTTACCGGTTGTTGTGTACACACCAACATCTTCTTCAATGATTTTTAGTTTAGAAAATTCCATGATGGTTGATAGTTGGTCATCAACAAATGGACAAGAAATTATTTTTATGGACAACATAATTTTATATATGTTCAAAATTTCGTAAATTTAATTACAATTGATAATTCGATAAAAAAACATTCACCAGTTTCATCTAATTGGTGCTTTGTTCTATACACACCAACATCTTATTTAATAATTTTTAGTATAGAAACTAGAAATTTTTAGTATAGGAACTTTTAAAAGTATCTTTAAATTAATTTTTATCGTTTTTTTTTAGTTCCTAAATTAAAACTCGATAGGAAATTTTTGGAAAAAATTAGCGGTTGTAAGAAATTGATGCATTGATGGCATCGGTGCATCGCATATAAAGGCAAATAAATTCATAAATAAATTCGCGATTAAACTCCCCACGAATTTAACTATTGGCACAACGAGTGCGCAAGAGTGAATCAACGAGTAAATTGACTTCGATACGGAAAAGCAACTCTGAGTGGCTAAATCGGTACGTTCACTCTTAGGTGTGCACGCAAATTCTGTTAAATTCGCGCGACGCAACATTTGCTCCCTTCTACTATCTACGTTCTCTGATTGCGGCCTGTTCACTGTCAACAGCGATTTCGTTGCGCGGTGTTCCATTCACCTTGCTCCTTGTTCCTTCTGGTTTGCGAAATATGACATACAAATCTAACCGCCTCTATGCAATGGCTTGCTGACAGTGCGCAGGCCCGATTATTGCAAGTGGCCGCGCTTGTTCATATGAATGCGCACATAAGCAGGTGTTGAACCATTGCCATTGGGCGCGAGGTTCATCACTTTTGAATTACCCGCATGTCCACTGACTTGATCTGAAAGCTATTTGGAGTTAAAATTTTACAAAATTGCTTCGTTTTGTGAAAAATGATGGACAACAGCGAAATGTAGAGGGGCAAGGAAACGCAGCACTTGTTAAAGCAATGATCTCCACAAAGCCCTTATGGACGCGCGGGCAACGGTACATTGAAATAAAAATCATGGCTGACAATAAGAGCAAAAAAATTGCGACCGCCCACTTCCTCCATTTTTAAAAGTACACCCGAAAAATTTCGAAAATTTATAAATTGATAATTGTTTGTGAGGGGTAGCTAAAGAGAATAAATTTATTTCTGGGTATTTTTTTTTTAAATATTTTATATATTTTTTAATTTTATTTTAATTGTTTAATTTTTATAATTTTTTAATTTTCTTCTCGGTCTTAAAAAAAAAAACGAATAAATTTCACATAATTCAGTGAATGGTAATAGTGATCGAAATCGAAAATGTTCAAACAATTATTACTAAATTTTTCCTTCGATTTTTATCATAGCAGCGCATTGTTTAATTTTTTATATTCTATCGATTTCTTCTGCAGATCGTGCTGGTGTTGTGCGTTTTTATATTTTTCATTATTAGCGCACGATTTAATAATTAAAGTTTAATTTATAGCTAAAACAGCGCCATCTGATTGAATTAATCTCATTAGTAAATATGTTATAATTTATAAGTTCTCTGGTTGCTGTCAAAGAAGACCAGTAATTTTTTTTTTGTTTTTATTTAAAAAATGTAAAAATATCTTAAAAAAAAAAAAAACAAATGAAAAAAACAATGAGGGATCGGGAAACCTAATTAGTCAACTAAAATTTTCCTAGGTCTTGCTCAGACAAATAGCAAAATTTAATTTCACATACGTACATATGTACCTAGATATGTATGTATGTAGCAGAATTGGGCATTATTCGAATAAATTTTTATTTAGATACATAATTACATATGTATGTATTGCAATAAAATTTTATTTTTCAAATTTTTATTCAGGTAAATTCCCTACGAATAAATTATTCGGAAATTTATTTTTTATTTCAAATTTATTTTTAATATGTACAATGTACATACTTAATTATTTTCTGGTTTTTATTTTTTGGTTAAAAATAATTTTTTTTTACCATAAAATAATCGTTACGGTTCCTGCAAATTTTAAATTTATTTGTTTAACAATTATAAAAATAATCCATGGATAATAAAAGGCACACATTTTTTCATGTTCATAAAAAATCATATTAAAAAAATAATAAAAAAATATTCAAAGCAAACAAAAAATGATAATACATAATTCAAAAGTATGTACCTTTAAAATAATCTTATTTTATTTCCAATGCAAAGGTAAGTGAATTTTTTAATTTGCCACAAATCCCATACGATTTGCGTTCGCACATGCCAACACAAAAACATAAGTACAATATACGTTCTTTGCTCGACCACTGAGACTCTGTGAAAGCTGTTGAATTTTTTCCACTTTTGCCTTATTCATTTTCGTGAAACAGCTATACATCCAACATTCGCTGGAAATAGTTTTTGAATTTTTTCCATTTACCCCCAACAATAAATTATTTTCAATTTGATAAAAAAAAAATACAACAAAACAATTTGGATAACAAATCAGAATGAATAATAAAAATGTATATGTAATTTATTTAATTTAACGAGCACAGGCCCAGGTTATATTTAATTTTCTATTTTTTAGAAACTAGAAAAAAACTTTTTAAGCATGGATGTAACTACAGCTGGTTTTTTTCTAGTTTCTAAAAAATAAAAAAAATAAAAAAAAAATAAAAATTTATTCTTTAATCAAAATTTTCTGAATGGATAACTAAAATTTATTTTTTATTTGAATAAAAATTCATCCAAAACCGCCTATCGGTGATTAGTGCCATGTTTGAAGCTATTCCTCTCTTCGCTAGCTTAGTGCTATTCCGATAAGCGCTTATCACCCACCCACTGCTATCTTTCTTTCTTCTATTGCTCCGACATAAATGAACCCTGAGGCATTAAACTGGGCTAATTTCTTAGTCTCTTTA
The DNA here is from genome assembly GCA_960531455.1 of Urophora cardui. Lineage (NCBI taxonomy): Eukaryota > Metazoa > Arthropoda > Insecta > Diptera > Tephritidae > Urophora > Urophora cardui. The sequence continues at coordinate 148,473,741 of OY482673.1, read as the reverse complement.
TAGGACATGTTAAAAAAAAATGCCATGAATTTATTCCATATAAAGGAATGCTCCATAATGATTAATATAATAATAAAACCACCATATCTTTATTGTTTTAATGATTTTATATTTATTATTAGATTAATATGCGCCATATAACCCATCCTTTTATCTTTGGGTTATAATTTTCATTTTTTACATTTACATATGCTTAAACATTTCTGCAAGTCGGCTTTTTTGGAAGTTTTATAATCATAACAATCTTATGATACCTAAATACATATAAACACTTGTAAGTTGTTGTCTACTTATGAAAAATTGAAGGCAATTTCCACATTTGTGTGGCCCCAAGCGATAACTGCTCGAGTCAGCTTAAGAAAGAACTAAGTTATACATACATATATGTATGCCACGTTATTTTTCATTTTATCAAAATATATTATCTATTAAAAATATTTTAGCTCGCATTCATAGTTTTTAATCCACATTTATGATTTCTTATACTCAGCTGTACGTAGTACACAGAGTATATAATTTTGTTCACATAACGGTAATACGGAAAACCTTAAAATAATCGAGATATGTAGATATGAAGTTATATCTATATATCAAAATGATCAGGGTGAAAAAAGAAATCGATCGAACCACGTCCGTCCGTCCGCACTCTAAATTGCGTAAAAATTGAAATATTTTGATGCAATTTTGTACACATATCCTAATGGGAACATAAGTACATGTGTCGTACTGTAGATATAAAAATAAATAAATTTAAATTTTTCGAAATGGGTTTGGCACCGCCCTTTTCTAGAGAAATGCATCTACGAGTTCATAACTCAACAAATAACACTGGTCGGCAACAAAATCCTTCTTTTCGGTTAGATGATTGATTTTAATGGACTTTTGGGCGCTGATTACGAAAGTCATATTGAAAAAGTCCTATCGCGTCAGGTTTTTAAGTTATTTAGCAAAACTGAAATTTAATTTAGGGTTAATTAATTTGGATTCTTCATAAATTTTTTGCCACGATTATACGTAAGCAAAAAAATAAAAAATTAAATTATCAGGTAAGTAGTCCAAATGCAGACTTAAACCAACTACCCAATTAAATAACACTCAATCCATCACAACCTGCTATCTGATATACATACAATACTAAAGCAAGAAAAGGTGAACATGATCTACCTAAAAGAACAAAATAAGACGGGGTTTAAAAACCTGACGTAATGGGACTTTTCAATATGATTCTCGTAATCAGCGCCCGAAAATCCATTAAAATCAAACATCAAACCTCAAAGGAGGACACATTTTTCATATTTTGCCGACCAGTGTAATTGGGATATTACGACGAAACTTGGTACATAGCATTTTTTCACATGTGGTAATAGATGTGCAAAATTTTTATGAAATCGGTTTATATGTAAATATGTCTACTTTACAAAAAAAAAATATTTGTAAAATTGGGCGGGACTACGAACTTAGGCTTCCTTACTTGCTCAGAAATACCTTCGTATATACAAATTAATTTATCTCAAAAGCAAAGCAAAGTTTGCTACTTAAGCGATTATTGCAAATGCATTCGCCTTTCGGAGCCGGCATAAAACTATAGGTCCACCCACTTAGTAGGAACAACAAAAGAAGCACACCTCGAATTGGGAGAGAAGCTCGGCCATAAATCTCGTCAGAGTTATAATAGCGCCAGTTTATTAATATATCATTAAGCGAATAAGTATGTATATGTATGTATACTATCAACACTGATTTTTAATTTTGTAATTTTAATAAATATGTACATATGTATAAAAACAATTTTACTAGGTTTTATTTGTTATAGAACTACAACCATAATTTGAATGTAAAGAAAAAGGAAAGTATTCTTAATTTCTTTTTTGTTTTTCCGACAGGGTAGGGTAGGTTGTCAAACTTGACAAGGGATGACTGAAATTCGTTCCACAATACAAAGAATTTTTACTTCAAGCGATGGAACACTATGGCCCGGTTTCACCAACCGGTCTCAACTTAGTTAAGCCGATTTTTTTACGTTTTCAGTTTCACCATGCAACTGAGCTAAGTCACAAGTTAGTCAGCTTTTGTCTTGACTAAAAATAAACTAAGAATTTGAGTCGCTTTAGCAAATTCAACAACCAAAAGAGCGAATATGACAAAAAATGAGCAAATGCAGCAACCAAAACAACCAAAAAACCCAGTATTTGCCATTAAAGGTTGGTTGCAAAACTATTTTCTTAGACTATTTGGTGAAACCCAAAAGTAAGTTAGCCCCAAATCTGGGCTAACTTAAGTCAAAACTTAGTTTTAGCTTTAGTCACGTTGGTGAAACCGGGCCTATGTATTACGTATGTACACATAGTACCTACATATGTACATATTTGTATGTATATATGTATGTACCTAGAAAATGTACATCACAAAATTAAAAAGCAAAGATTAATTAAATATATTTTTGCGCAGGTCAAAAATATTTAATAATTTTTCAACTGAGTTTGTATTTACACTAATTCAGCATATATAAATATGTACATATTTTTACATATGTATATAGATATAAATGTATGTATGTATGTATCTGTATAATAATAGCGTTTCCTATTCTAAACGATAATTTTAATTATTACATGGCAGAATTATCGACATGTGCCCTGTGCCCTGTGAAAATGTTGCATTTTTCATGTGATGAATGAAACAAAAGTAATGCAACCCTTTACTTGTCTTAAGAGCAGAAATGTTTGCCCCGTAATTGGGCCAGTTTTACATTTTGTTAATAGAACAAAAAGCCCTGAAAAAATGGGTAGAATAGAACAAAAAAATTTGACAGCCCGAAGAAAATGCAGAATAAGTGCGACATTTTTGCCTGAATTAAGAATGTCCATTAGTCAAAGTAAGGATTAATATTTTTTGATTTTTTTTTTTTTTTGAATAATAAAATTTTTTGTTGTGAAGTACGCGTTGTAAGGAAACGTACGTTAGGTACTTTTAAAATCTTTAGAATTCTTGTGGTAAAGTTCATTTGATAACTTAGATTTCCTGATTTTTGGCCATTTTATTCTAAATTTAAATGTGCTACGTAGCTGCATACACGGAATTCATAGGTTAAGTCATATATTGTACCATAACTTTTTCTCTGTTAACTCCATCAACATGATTTTGATGTTGTTGAAAAACTGACATTTCGTCGCTTTTGTATACGAACTGTTAATGTATCTTGATAACTGCCAGAGGAACTGTAAAAATAATGTCAAAGAGCCATTTTTTGTTAAATTTTTTCATCTTATAGCGTTTTCGATTCTGAACGAAAATGTTGCATTATTACAAGGCAACATTATTAACATGCGCCCTGCGCCCTAAGAAAATGTTGCATTTTTCATGTGATGTATGAAACAAAAATAATGCAACCCCTTGGTTATATTAAGGGCAGAAAATGCTGCCCTGTGGTCGGGGAGAGGGCGACATTTTTGGCAATCGAACAATCAACCCTGAAAAAATGTGTGGAATCTATGTGGAATAGAACAAAAAATTTTGACAGCCCGATAAAAATGCAGAATAAGTGCGACATTTTTGCCAGAATCGAAAACGCCATTAAATAACAGTTTCTCGAATAATTTGTTAACCAGTGTATATATAAAATTAGTTCGAAACAATATCCTGTTAATTCTGTTTTTAACAACATATACATAACTTTTTTCATATCCGCGTCGGCACTCCTAGGATATTCAATTTCTTCTGTGCAAATGTTTTGTAGACCAAATGTATGTATGTTATTTTCTTTGTTGGTTGTGTTTTTTAAAGTAACTCGTAAGTATTATTAAATAATACACATGAATTTACGTTCTTAATTTATTTTGTTATTAATGAAATAAATTTTGTTTTAAATAAAAAATGGCAATAAAAATCAATTATTTTCTTTGCATTTTAAAGTTGTAGCGTTCCTCGAAAAATATATATATTTACTTTTTTCAACCCAAAATATCTGAAAATAATTAATATCCAAATCCCGGGATCCCGGGATTATAAAAAAAAATCTCGAAAATTCCGAGATCGCAAAAATTGGAATCCCTAATATGCACATCACCATGCCTTCAAAAAAATTTGAGGGCGGCTAATATATGTACATATACATATTATGATATCATACGCCTACACCAGTTTATTAAATACCTTCCAACATCTACATACATACATAATATTGAATTTAACATGAAACTGCCAACAATTACACATAGTATTTAAGTTAGTCGTTTGTTTTAAACTCTTAATGGAACGTCCTTTGGATAACTTAGCTGATAGAAAGGTGGTCTGCATGTGCTTGAAACTTCTCACGCTATCCAATAGAGTTTATACATCTATCAGGTACTTTAGTGGCACTCTCGAAGGATTTATTGTTATTACTTGTTTGTCGATTTTTGGGTTTTTTATACTCAGCTGTACTAGTACACAGAGTATTATAATTTTGATTTCATAACGGTGGATTGTAACAGAATGAAATAATCGAGATAGATATAGACTTATATAAATCAAAATGATCAGGGTGAAAAGAGAAATCGATTGAGCCATGTCCGTCCGCCCGTCCGTCCGTACGCACTCCAACTCGCGCAAAAATTGAGATATTTTGATGAAATTTGGAATGCAAGTTGGTATCAGTGATGTGATACGTAGGGAAAATTCCCTACATGTAGGGATTTTAGTCGGAAAAAAGTGACCGTGGGGAAAAAAGAACAGATTTTTATAAAATAGCTAAATGTAGGGATTTTTTGGCAAAACTGACTGTCGATCTGAATAATGAAAACGCTGTGAAGACGAGCTAAATAGCGAATCCTTTAATGGCGTAATTGGAGACAAGCTGCCGTATCGTGAAGACAAGCTTTAAGATATTTTATTGAACTATCGGATAACACGATACTTTTTATCCGTGCATCGGAGCAAAAGATTCTTTTATTATATTATAAAACTGTTAAACCGGAAAAATTTTATGAAAATGGTGCAGGTACACTTGAAGAAATGGAGTTTTTATATCCCGAAACTTCCGTAAATCCTCCTTAATATTTCATCATATAATAATAAATATCCCTTGTAGAAATATAAGGTATGTATATGCAGTAAAACAGCTGATTTCCATTATTTATATAAGAAAAAAACGTTCATTTACCGCCGTGCATTTAATTCATTGTTATAACATGGAAATAACAAAAAAGTGTAGGGAATTTCGTGGGGAAAATTTGAAACAGGCGTAGAGAAAAGTAGGGATTTTTTTCTTGCTCTGTAGGGAATTTCCAAAAAAGTGTCTACCATCACTGGTTGGTATCAAGACTGTGACGGTTGGTATTGAAAATGGGCGAAATCGGACCATGACCATGACCACGCCCACTTTTCCTATATAGAAAAAATCGGAAATTTGGTATCTCAGCCACTAATACAGCTGGAGCGATGAAATTTCACCCACGTATTGAGCTCAGGCCCTTATGAAGAAATTTGATGAAATTTTGGAAAATGGGCGTGGCCACGCCCACTTATTAAGGGGCAAACATTGAAAGTTCTATGAGTCATAACTCAGAAACCGTTGAAGGTATATCGATGAAATTTGGTACGCGTGATGTACTTACTTAGGCAAATGTTTGGACGAAAAATTGCCAAAATCGGTTGAAGACCACGCCCACTTTTATATATGGGCATTATAAAGGGGTCTAATACAAACATTTTAAGCGACATCTCTGTCAAATATGAAGATCTATCACTGAAATTTTGTAGCAAGAGTCCAACTGCAGATATAAAACAAAAAACACAAAAATTTTGGAAAATGGGCGTGGCCACGCCCACTTATTAAGGGGAAAACATTGAAAGTTATATGAGTCATAACTCAGAAACCGTTGAAGATATATCGATGAAATTTGGTGCGCGTGATGTACTTACTTAGGCAAATGTTTGGACGAAAAATTGCCAAAATCGGTTGACGCCCACGCTCACTTTTATATATGGGCATTATAAAGTGGCCTAATAAAAACATTTTAAGCGATATCTTTGTCAAATATAGAGATATATCATTGAAATTTTATGGCAGGATTCCAACTAAGGACATAAAACAAAAAACACAAAAATTTTGGAAAATGTGCGTGGCACCGCCTCTTTTTAGACAAAGGAATATACGATATTTCGGAGCCTATAACTCGACAAATAATTGAGATATTATGACGAAACTTGGTTTATACACTTATACATATATCTTGTGTTAATAGACACACAAAAATTTATTGAAGTCGGTTTGTGACCACGCCTACTTTTTAACAAAGATATTTCTGGAAAACCCTTTGGGAATTTTTAACGTGACATCTTTGTAACTAGAAGTCATAAAGGAATGAAATGTTGCACAAAAAATAATGCTCATTTGCATGACTGATAAAAATTTTGAAAATGGGCGTGGCTACGCCCACTTTATGCTTTATATAAAATACACCGTGTTTCCATCAAACGCAAACAAACAATGAAAGCATACAGCTGAGTATCTAATGTTCGATTCCACTCGAACTTAGGCTTCCTTACTTGTTAATTTTAATTTTGCACCTTTAACATATCGTCGGTCTCCTGCCAGAAACACGAATGTGAACATTTTTTAAATATCTTTGTCAAACATATCGGTAATTCATTGAAAGTTCCATAAGTTCCACCAAACCAAATAAATAATAAGTATTTTAAAATGGGCGTGACAGCACAAACCATACCGACTGGCGCACAATGGGTGATTGCGGCCAAAAATAAATTCAAAATTAAAATATGGGTAAAACCATTTTTTTAAATAGAGATCGACAGATATATCAAATTGTAATAAAAAAGCTTATATAAAAATTTTTGAGTCTCTTTTCGTTTAGCCGTACAGGGTGCCCAAAGTTGAGCAAAAAATATAGGTTCTTTTATTTCTCAATGAACACACCTCATACAAAATGCTCTATCTCATTTAATTGTTAACATACGAACTCGACTAATACATCACTAGATAGATAATGATTTTCTCTTTCAGAAATTATAACCTGGTTGTAAATAGCGTTCACTATTGAATTTATATGAATTTTCAAATATTGACAAAAAATATCGATGAGAAAGAAATTTTGCTCGACTTTAAATACAAAAATTTAAAAAACAAAAAATATGACCTCAATTTGTTTTTTATGTTTTGAAACAATATATGTATTCTTAATCAAACTGCATTTTCACTTTAAAAATCCACTTGCTCCATTTGCTTTTATAATTTTTTTCCCATTTGCCTAAAACTGCGTTTTTGTAAACGCATTAATTATGTTAGTTTTGACATTATGAAAAACGTTTATATTTAGGCGACTAATCAAATATTTCTTTATCGTCTTGCAATAACTCGTGCATACTTTCAAATTATGAGATAATTTTTGATGTGTAAACATCTTTGCTGTAGCTACGAGTAATTTCGAAAAACAGGTAAAGTTTACGCGTAAACATGTAAATGCGTAAACGAGTAAACATGTAAATGCGTAAACGAGTAAACATGTAAATGCGTAAACCGTAAATGACTTTGGCATTGTCAGTGGTAGGTAGGTAGCTAGGCATGTACTTACAAATGCTTGCATGCATAGTCGTGCAAATGCAAATATCAGCAACAACAGCAACGAAGCGAAGCGAAGTTGTTGTTGTTGTTGTTTTCTGCAACAATGCGACAAATAGGCAAAATAAAAAGGGCCAACCTGTTTGAACATGTATGGATATGCATCTGAGCAATATTGGTATCAAATGAAAGGTTTTGAGCAGGACTTCGATATGAAGCTCTTTTCATTGTGACTCCTAGGCCGGTTCTCCAGATATGGGTCAAAACGAGGACCCGGATGATCCTTGAATGTTTCTGAGCAAAATTGGTATGAAATGAAAGGTTCTGAGCAGGGATTCTACAGGGAGCTCTACTCTTTATGATTCCTAGTTCGGGTTCCGAGATATGGGCCAAAACGAGGACCCGGATGATCCTTGAATGTCTCTGAACAATATTGGTATCAGATGAAAGGTTTTAAGCAGGACTTCGATATGAAGCTCTTTTAATTGTGACCCCTAGGCCGGGTCTCCAGATATGGGTCAAAACGAGGACCCGGATGATCCTTGAATGTTTCTGAGCAAAATTGGTATGAAATGAAAGGTTCTGAGCAGGGATTCTATACGGAGCTCTACTCTTTATGATTCATATGTCGGGTCCCGAGATATGGGTCAAAACGATGACCCTGATGATCCTGGAATGTTTCTGAACAAAATTGGTATCAAATGAAAGGTTTTGAGCAGGACTTCGCTATGAAGCTCTTTTCATTGTGACCTCTAGACCGGGTCTCCAGATATGGGTCAAAACGAGGACCCGGATGATCCTTGAATGTTTCTGAGCAAAATTGGTATCAAATGAAAGGTGTTGAGCAGGGATACTACATGGATGTCTATTCTTTATGATGTCTAGGTCGGGTCCCGAGATATGGGCCAGAATGAGGACCGGATGATCCTTGAATGTTTCTGAGCAATATTGGTATCAAATAAAAGGTGTTAAGCAGGGCTTTCACATAGAGCTCTATTCATTTGATGAGTCCTAGGTCGGGTCCCCAAAAATGGGTCAAAATGTGACCCCGGATTAACCCGGAATGTTTGTGAGCAATATTGGTATCAAATGAAAAGTGTTCAGCAGGACTTCTATACGGAGCTCTACTCTTTATGATTCCTAGGCCGGGTCTCCAGATATGGGTCAAACGTGGACTCTGATGATCTTGCATGTTTCTGAGTAATACAAAACAAAAGAAAATAAAAATCAAAATTTAAAAACCAAAAACAAAAACAACAAAATAGTAGCAGTCACAATGACAACAAAAATTACAAAAACTATAGTCGCATTTTAATCCATAGAAAACCAGGAAAAAAAGGAATAAGGAAAAGGGAATAAATATCCGATTTCGAAACTGTTTACACATCAATGTTCATGAATACTCGTTATTCACGCTTTAATTTTTTTTTGTCAGGGTCAATTCATATCTTTTGCAAGCTTTTTCTTTTGCAATATAAAAAAAAAATATGTAAAATTTGTAAAACTTTAAAATGAAATAAAAAAAAAAAAAAAAATATGACCTTCTCAATTTTTTAATATTTTATAGTCCTAAATGTCTTTTATAAACAGCTGAAAAAATCGTAAAAATTCGTTTGCTCCATTTTGTTTTATGAAGTTTTTTATGGAAGGTGTTTTTTAAGTTTTCGTACATTTTTCCCATACAAAATGCCCAGAAGTATGTTTCAAAAAGTTTTAATTTTTTTGTATGGGGAATATTTGTCAAAATGATGAAACTTAAATGTCGATAATTTCAATTCTAATTAAGATATTCGAAGAAACTAAACGCTGGTTTCAAGGGTAATAATTGTGCTTTCAACTTATTTAATCGAATTTGAGTGGAAGGTAATTACATAAAAGATATTAAGCAGAGAATATAGCCAAAAAAAGTTTTTTTGCCTATTTCGGCATGAATATCTCAGAAACTAGAACTAATTTGGAAAACCTGACTCCAGATTCAGGTTTAGCACATTGAAATCCTTTAGAAAAGTGTAATTTCATTTCTGGGATAAAATTTTTTTGAAATGCGATTTTTTTGTATGAAATTTTTATGATAAATGCTTATAAAATACTTAAGAGTGCATATATTTTTAATTTAAAAACGGTAAAGTGCTTTACGCCTTTTCTAAATGATTACTACATTTGAATTGTATTTCAAAAGTGTATACACTAATCAAAATTGAGTATTTTAGCTATAATAGTTAGGAAAATGCTGAAATTTCAAAAATACCGTTATATGGGAGGTGGGCGTATTTGTGGGTGGATTCACAGTTTACTAATTTCAACCAAAAAAGCTTAAGTTCCAAATTTCAAGATTCTAGCTCAATTATTACTATTTTTGGCCGCGTTTGTATGGAGGTGCCCCCACTGTGTGGCGCCACGTATGTTTTGTTATTTTTTGTGCAAGATGCGCACGGGTCCGGCTAGTCTTTATTATACATATGTAGATACATATGTACATATGTAGGTAAATATCAATGCAATTCGTTGACAAATTTAATATACATACATATTATGTATTTATGTACATATGCGTTGTTGTGTACTGTTCACATAGTCTTTTATTACTGAATTCATAAGTGAAGTTATAACAAGTATAAAGTAAGATATGATAAGTATGGTAAGAATAATAGTGTATGGTGAGTATAGAATATCGGTGTGAAGGAAAGTAGATAGTACATATAAATACCCAAAGGTATATTTATACAACATCTTTCCTTTACCCCGATATATAAATTAACTTAGATTTTTCAGGATTGTACATTTGTATTTCTTATATGCTATTTCTTATATGCTAGATGCCGATGTAAGTCTAAGTATACATTGTACTGCAATAATTAAATTAATTGCAAATACTAATTAAGTAATATGTTTACATATGTCAATCAATATAATTTCTTTAAAATCTTTTAATTATGGTTGTATTCAAGCCTAGAGGGAGGGTTTACTTTTCTACCTTTCCTTGTAACATAATTAGTTTCATTTTCTTGAGATATTTCTGCATCACTATTCGAAATAGTAGGGCTTTCCCTGTGGTAAGGTAAGTTTTCTTCTTGTTCAATAGATGCCTTTCTATGCGTTTCTCTCGTTTCGTCGTTTCTTTTTGTTTCGTTGTCGATCTCGTTTTCTGTCTCGCTTGCCCTTTTATAAATATGTTCCCTATTCCTCCTATAGATACCCCCTTCATTGTCTTGGATCATATAAGAGCGAGGCTCTTGGCAGTTTTTAATAACGACGCCTGGAAACCATGTCGACTGGGGTGTTTTTTTGAACATTATATTTTCTCCCCTCTCGATTGGTTTCAGATTTTTTGTATGTTTATTATAGTACTTAGCTGCCGCCTTATTTTGAGCATTTGCTTGACGTTTGTAAAGACTCACATCAATCAGGGTCGGTTTCAAATTTTTTGTGCACGTTGGAATTCTGCCTCGGAGATGACGAGACATAAGTAGCTGAGCGGGACTTGGCATATTACCCTTTGGTGTGGTACGATAGTTTAAAAGTGCAATATATGGATCAGATTTCGAGTCTTTACACTTCGTCAGCATTTTTTTTACAGTTTGAATCGAACGTTCAGCTAGACCATTGGATCTAGGCAAGTAGGGACTCGATGTTTGATGTTCAATGCCCCATTCAGTACAAAATTTGCAGAACTCTTCTGAATTATACGGTGGACCATTGTCAGTTATTAAAATCTGCGGAATACCATGTCTAGCGAAAATAGACTTCAATTTTGTCTTAACTTCATGTGCCGGAAACCCTTTGTTAAGCCATTCAACTTCTATAAATTTTGAGAAGTAGTCAACTACGAGCAGATATTTTTTTCCATCAAACTCAAAAATATCACAACCGAGCTTGAGCCACGGTATTTCCACAATTTCATGAGCTTTCAGTTCTTGTTTGGCATTGGAATTTCGAAACTTCATACATATTTCGCAGTTGGAAACTAAATTATAAATATCATTGTATATGTTAGGCCAGTACACGGTTTGTCTGGCTAAACTTTGAGTCCGCTGAATACCCATGTGGCTTTCGTGTAAGCGACGAAGGAGTTCTTTTCTGAGAATATGTGGAATAATTATTTGATTATTTTTTAAAAATAGACCATCGATATAACTTATGTCATCTTTTACTTTAAAATATGGCATAACCTCTTTTTTTACTTTAGCTTTTTGATCTGGCCAACCGTTTTTTATATATTCTAACATTTGCTTCAATACTTCGTCATTTTTACAGCATTGTTTGATTTTTAACTCTTCAGCTTGTGAGAGTGCAATCTCTGAAACTACCATATTACAATGCAACTTCAAATCATCATCAAAATCATTTAACGCCTTTTCTTTCAACGGAGCCCTTGACAATGTATCAGCAACGAACAAGAATTTACCCGGTTTATATTGGACTATAAGATCATAGCCCTGAAGACGTAACATAAACCTTTGCAATCTTGGAGGGATTTTGTACAATGGCTTGTTGAAAAGGGACACTAAAGGCTTATGATCCGTTTCGACCACAATAGTATGCCCATAAACATATTGGTGAAATCGAACACACCCAAATAATATTGCGAACAACTCTTTTTCGATTTGTGCATAATTTATTTGTGTTTCTGTCAGGGACGCCGATGCATAAGCAATAGGATTTCGTTCATGCGATATTGCCGCGCCGACTGCAAATTTCGATGCATCTACCGATAAAGTTATCTTTTTAGTTGGATCGAAATACGCCAAAACAGGAGCTTGCGTTACTTCGTATTTTAATTTCTGAAACTCATTCTCATGTATATAGTCCCAATGCCAAGATATTTCTTTTTTCAAAAGTTCACGCAAATGTTTGTTCTTAGCGGATAAATTTTTAATAAATGCGCCCAGATAGTTTATCATGCCTAAAAATCGTTGCAACTCCTGAACTGACTTCGGAGCATCCATTTCTACAATTGCCTTTATTTTTTCATTATCAGGCCTAATTCCATTTTTGTCGAAATAGTGACCTATGAATTTAATCTCCTTCTGTCTAATTTTTGATTTTTCTTTATTAAATTTAATACCAACATTTTTGGCGCGTTCCAATACCATCTTTAAAGTTCTATCATGCTCTTCGGCAGTTGCGCCGTGTATTAGAAAGTCATCAATATATATAATTAGCCCAGGTATGCCTTTGAACAACCTTATCATTTCAGCATGAAAAATTTCAGGCGCTGCATTTATACCAAAGGGTAGTCTCAAGAATCTAAATCGACCTAAAGGAGTATTAAAGGTGCATAATTTTGATGATTCGTCATCAAGGGGAATCATCCAAAAGCCAGAACTTGCATCTAAAGAGCTAAAAAATTTAGAGTTGCTCAATTTTGATTTGCAATCATCAATATTAGGAAAGGGGTAGTGTGGCCGTAGAATAGCTTTATTTAGATTACGGGGATCTAAACATAATCTCAATTTACCATTAGCTTTTTTGACTAACACAATAGAATTAACCCATTGGGTTGGCTCAGTGACTGGTGTAATTACGTTCAAACGAGTCATACGTTTTAACTCAGCTTTTAATTCTTGATACAGTTTAAATGGTATTTTTCGTGGTGGGTCTACTACAGGAATACAATTTTCTTTCAGCTTCAAATTACATTTTGTTTTAAGTTCACCTAAGCCCTCAAACACTTCCATGTAATCTTTCAAAAATTCACAATGTATTTCATTAATTTTGTTAATTAAATGCATCTCAATAGCAGTATTCAACCCAATTACATTTTTGCAATCAAGATTTACAATATGAAATTTAACATTTTTAAACGATTTGTTCTCAAAAAGACAATTAGTATGTAATACACCCAAAAGGGGCAGTGGTTCACCACTAAACGTGAAAAGTTTTACATTTGACATCGTAATATATTTATTTAATCGTAACAAGCAAAGAGTTTTATACGAAAGAATATTTGCCTGTGCGCCTGTATCCACCTGACAATGTACTCTTGTATTGTTTATTTTGATTTCAATCATCCACTCTCGCTTTGAATTCGCCTTCCTCATGACTGCTACACTGTGTTTATCCTCGCCCTCGCCTTCTTCATTTTTGACTACTCCAATAAACAAATCACTTTCGTCATTACTTGCATATTCGTTTTCTTCCTCGGCTGCTTCTTCATATTTGTCCACTGATTTCACAAATTTTTTATTTGGTTTTTTCTGTTGCTGCGTGAGCGGGGCGTTTTTTTGTTGTTTTTGATTTCTTTGCATGCACATAGCCGCAAAATGATTTTTATTATTGCAAATATAGCACGTTACTCCAAACGCTGGACACCTCGTTTTGTGCATTTGGCCACACTTTTGACAATTTGTTCTTTGTGTATTGGCTTGTGAATTATTACGGGATTTTCGAATAGCTCCCACTAGTTCAATGTTCGTTTGACTTTCGCTGACCTTGTGAAGCTCGGCTGCATTGCTTTTTGCTGCTTCGATGTTTTTTGCTATTTCCATTGCTTTGTCTATTGTTATGTTACCTTCACTTAAAAGCCGTTCTTTAATTTGATTTAAATGAGGTGATAAACCGCATACGAATATATCTTTCGTTAAACTGTCTCGCAGCGTTCCAAATTCACATGAAAGACTTAAGTTTTTTAGGCATGTCATATATTCATCGATTGATTCCTCACTTTGTTGTTTACGTGTAAAAAACTTATGCCTTTCCATCGCAATATTTACTTTTGGCTGGAAATACCCATTAAACCTGTTGAGTAAATTGCTAAAAGTCACCGCGTTGACGTCAAGGTCAAATGAATAAAATATTTCCAAACACTCAGCGCCCAAATGATGCAGCATTAAAGCCACTTTTCTTTTATCATTTTGGTCTTCTAACCCGGAGGCTCGCAAAAATATTTCGAACTGCAATTTCCAATTTTTCCACGCCATTGCTAAATTGGTCGCTTTTACATTTAATGGTGCTATTGTAGCCGTCATAGGTAGAAATTGAGATGACTGCATGACTATATTATTTTTGACTTCTTCGTCTTCTTTGCCATTTCCCATAATTATAAGCACAGTAAAATTTTTATATATGTAAACTCATCACGTTTAAGGTAGCACCTGACACCATGTTGTGTACTGTTCACATAGTCTTTTATTACTGAATTCATAAGTGAAGTTATAACAAGTATAAAGTAAGATATGATAAGTATGGTAAGAATAATAGTGTATGGTGAGTATAGAATATCGGTGTGAAGGAAAGTAGATAGTACATATAAATACCCAAAGGTATATTTATACAACATGCGTATGGTTGCTTTTTCACAGATATTTCACGACAAAGTTGTATTGAGTTCCTGCCGTGAAAAGTTGCGCATCATGCTAGCAACATTATGCCAGCAACATTTTTTCACGCCAGTTAAAATATACAATGCCATTTATTTTCGAGTGAAAAGTGACATTTGTTGAAATTGAAATTTATATTTTGTATAAAAATTTTTTATTGGCCAAAATTTGAAAGTTGGTTCTGAGGCGATGCTCCAAATTGTTCTTTTTACATTTGCTCAGTTTTCGTTTTGGCATTTATTCTCATTTGACAAAAAAATATTTCTTGAAACATTTTACGGCAAAATAAATGCATGTTGCTGGCGAAATTTCACGGTGGTGAACTCAGTACTAGGCTTAAGCGCACTTTCTGTATAAACCTTTTTATAAAAAAATTAAATATATATTAGTATGATTACAGACTATTCTTGTAAACATTTAAGGCAACATTGAAATTTGCAAAATTATTTTTTTATTTTTTTGTGTTTTTAACTTTTCTTTCTGGCATTTTAGTTATACTCGTGAATATAAACACATAAATATCTACATAATTACATATAAATATAATATGAGGTTAGTTCAGTTTAGTTTTGGGACTTAAATCTTTGAACAACGTAGTAACGTGTATCACTTACATATAGAGAATATCATCACTTAAATTAAATTTTGAGGTTTACTTGAGTTGAGCCCATCCTCGGCCGACGGATATCATAGCAAAATTTAATCCATTTGGTTGTTTTTTAGGGAAATACATTCATTTTCCTAACCCCTTTTTTAGAACTTCTCCCAATTATTTTATGTTACAACAAGTATATCTTAAAAATTTGAAATATCTAAGTGAAACGCCGAAACACGTCAACTTTTTGACTGTAGAATACAACGACGTGTTCAGAATATCCGTATTAAATCTTGATTTCGAGATATTTAGGAAAGAAGTTTCAGATTTCTGAAAGTGAATTCTTCGTCGTTTGTAAACTTTACCCAGGCTTTGCACTTTTTTCCGCGAAAAGATTTTAATAGCTGTCTACTTAATTGGGATATTATAAATTCAACGCCACCTCCAGTTTTCCGAAATTGCATTCGGTTTTCGAGATAACGGTAGATAATTAAAATTTACCATACCCCATTTACCCCTGGTAATAACTCATTCAGTTTTCGAGCTAATATATCAAAACTTTGCACGTGACTGTATCCTACTATTACCTTAACTATTTCTAAAAATAATCGAAATCGGGTCACTATGGCATATAGTCCCCGTACAACTCATTGTTCAGATATATGGTTTTGATCTTTTATTTGTTCCTAACTCCGAAAATACTCCTTCCACGCAGAAAGTATTATAATAACTTTCATTCAAATTAATACATAAACAACTTCTTCATATACGATTTCGACATATATGCAACAGTTAATGCACTTTTGTGCAACCAAAGTCGAAATTTCACAATAAAAATTTTTTCTAAGCTCGTTAACACATGTATCATATTAAATGAATTAGAGGAGTTTTATATCATCTTATAGAAAATTAAAAGAAGTATTATCTAGTTTTAAAATCGTGAAAATACATGCACTTATAAGGATTTTATACCTATTTGATTAAATTTTTCTTTGTTAATGTTTGATAAAATTTTCGTACAAAAAAATAACGGAGAGGTAGAACAAATTTTAATACGAAGGTCGGACCACCCGCGAGATTATTGCAGAATATCAAATTTCAATGCTTCGCTAACAAGTATCTGTCAAAACCAAAATCGCAAAATGGTAATTTTGTGAGAAAACCGCGATTTTATATATTTTATGTTTTCGCGGAATCTAATATCCGCTACAGTCCGAATTTTTTCGATTGGTATACCTTTTCGGATACCTTGAGGATGATAAAGAAAGCATTAAATAAAAAAGGATATCTGTGATGGGAAAATTTCACGTAAACAGGATATAAAGGATAACACCTGCCATGCAAAAGATACCTACATTAATTCACTTATAATTCCGAAAATATTAGTTCCTCGTGAAAAACTTATATTGCACGTTCATTTAGAATTAATACGCAAATATTTCTTTGATATATGGTTTTGACGTACCTGCAGTACTTAATGCACTTTTGTGCAACCAATTTCAAAATTTCGATAAAAATTCGTTTTTTTCCATGTTCCTACTTTGGGGTGAAATAGTTTGCTTGTGGACATAGTTATCTTTGAAATTTTGATCATTAATAAAAACATGACATATTCAGTTACTTAAACTAGTAATCTGTAAATGATTCAATCGCATCGCGGAAATTATGATGGGCATCTAAATTAAGCACGAATCTTTTATATTGAATAGTGTTAATTTTATTATATGATCTCTCATGCAGGTTCCCATTAATTTTAATACAGTTTTTACAATTTAGTACAAGTTTCCGCGTGATCTCATGCGGGATTTAATACAGTTCTTTCTATTTCAAAATAGTTTTAAAATTTACTACTCTCAACAAAATGTTTAATTTATATGTCCACGATAATTTCCGCGATGCGATTAAATCATTTACAGATTACTAGTTTAAGTAACTGAATATGTCATGTTTTTATCAAAGATCAAAATTTCAAAGATAACTATGTCCACAAGCAAACTATTTCACCCCAAAGTAGGAACATGGAAAAAAACGATTTTTTATCGAAATTTTGAAATTGGTTGCACAAAAGTGCATTAAGTACTGCAGGTACGTCAAAACCATATATCAAAGAAATATTTGCGTATTA
This sequence comes from Urophora cardui, assembly GCA_960531455.1. Taxonomy (NCBI): domain Eukaryota; kingdom Metazoa; phylum Arthropoda; class Insecta; order Diptera; family Tephritidae; genus Urophora; species Urophora cardui. The sequence goes on along the minus strand of OY482673.1, from coordinate 148,456,144 downwards.
ATTCTAAATGAACGTGCAATATAAGTTTTTCACGAGGAACTAATATTTTCGGAATTATAAGTGAATTAATGTAGGTATCTTTTGCATGGCAGGTGTTATCCTTTATATCCTGTTTACGTGAAATTTTCCCATCACAGATATCCTTTTTTATTTAATGCTTTCTTTATCATCCTCAAGGTATCCGAAAAGGTATACCAATCGAAAAAATTCGGACTGTAGCGGATATTAGATTCCGCGAAAACATAAAATATATAAAATCGCGGTTTTCTCACAAAATTACCATTTTGCGATTTTGGTTTTGACAGATACTTGTTAGCGAAGCATTGAAATTTGATATTCTGCAATAATCTCGCGGGTGGTCCGACCTTCGTATTAAAATTTGTTCTACCTCTCCGTTATTTTTTTGTACGAAAATTTTATCAAACATTAACAAAGAAAAATTTAATCAAATAGGTATAAAATCCTTATAAGTGCATGTATTTTCACGATTTTAAAACTAGATAATACTTCTTTTAATTTTCTATAAGATGATATAAAACTCCTCTAATTCATTTAATATGATACATGTGTTAACGAGCTTAGAAAAAATTTTTATTGTGAAATTTCGACTTTGGTTGCACAAAAGTGCATTAACTGTTGCATATATGTCGAAATCGTATATGAAGAAGTTGTTTATGTATTAATTTTGAATGAAAGTTATTATAATACTTTCTGCGTGGAAGGAGTATTTTCGGAGTTAGGAACAAATAAAAGATCAAAACCATATATCTGAACAATGAGTTGTACGGGGACTATATGCCATAGTGACCCGATTTCGATTATTTTTAGAAATAGTTAAGGTAATAGTAGGATACAGTCACGTGCAAAGTTTTGATATATTAGCTCGAAAACTGAATGAGTTATTACCAGGGGTAAATGGGGTATGGTAAATTTTAATTATCTACCGTTATCTCGAAAACCGAATGCAATTTCGGAAAACTGGAGGTGGCATTGAATTTATAATATCCCAATTAAGTAGACAGCTATTAAAATCTTTTCGCGGAAAAACGTGCAAAGCCTGGGTAAAGTTTACAAACGACGAAGAATTCACTTTCAGAAATCTTAAACTTCTTTCCTAAATATCTCGAAATCAAGATTTAATACGGATATTCTGAACACGTCGTTGTATTCTACAGGCAAAAATTAAGTTGACGTGTTTCGCGTTTCACTTAGATATTTCAAATTTTTAAGATATACTTGTTGTAACATAAAATAATTGGGAGAAGTTCTAAAAAAGGGGTTAGGAAAATGAATGTATTTCCCTAAAAAACAACCAAATGGATTAAATTTTGCTATGATGTGTCGGCCGACGGATGGGCTCAACTCAAGTAAACCTCAAAATTTAATTTAAGTATCTTCAACTACATTTTTTTAACAAATATAAAAAATGTTTTTAGGGATGACTATCTAAAATCAAAATTGCGGAGGGTCAAACTTCATTTTAGAACTAGGCTCCTTTGGACTTTTTTGTTCAGAATTGACCAGAGAATGCAGCTGTGGCCGAAACAAAGTAGGTTTTTTCCTGTCAGTACAAATTGACCCGCCCTAATGTATATATAGTATATATGTGCATACCAACATTAGTTGATAAAATAAATAAAAACTTCACACCAATATGTATGTAGAAGCAGAATAAAAATAAAACATAACAACTTAGCACAACTACATACATACCTACATTGCATATTCTCCTTTATTTTAAATTTTTATGTAAACAATATTTCCTTAGTATTAATTTGTTAGTTGTTTGTTAGGTACAGTTATCAAAAGTTTGCTTTTCAAATAATCTCTTCTGTTAAATTTATACTTAAATCATATGTATGTTAACAAAGTTACCAATTTCTTACAGAAATTCTAAATAAATATAGATTTTTAATTGTAATTAAAATTAATAATTACTGTTGCGGAAGTGGTTCTACGAACCCAATTTATAATATAATAATAATAATATAATACAATGGCGCTATTATAACTCTGATGAGTTTTATGGCCGAGCTTCTCTCCCAATTCGCGGTGTGCTCCTTTTTGTTTTTCCTACTAATTGGGTGGACCTACAGTTTTATGCCGACTCCGAACGGCGAATGCATTTTTTGTGAGAAGCTTTTTCATGGCAGAAATACTCTCGGAGGGTATGCCGCCCACTGCCGGGAGGTGACCGCTGCTCTTAAAAAACCCAATAATTGGATTTTTACTAATTAGAAAAATTTGTTTGGCTCGGACCGTGGTTTGAACCCGAGACCTCTGGCATAGCAGGCGAGCACTCTACCCACTGCACCACAGCGGCCACGAACCCAATTTATACACTTTAAATTTATATTTTTTACATATTTTGGAATGCTATTTGGTCAAATTAAAATAAAATATGTACATACATATATATATATATATATCCAATTCATAACTGTTCCCTCTTTGCGTTGCAATTAAATTTTTACCGATTGTCATGTTTTTTGTTTTATATTGAGGTAGTTAGCATAAGCAAATACAATAAAGCTAAATAATAAATAAATATTAAGTCGACATAAAAACAACTGTAATATTCAAAGTGTGCTATATGTATGTACGTACATGAATCGGTCCAATTAAGATGGGCAAATCATTATTTATTGGAAGACGAAAAGTTTCAGAAATTAATAAGGAGAAACTTTCGAAGCTTTAATAAGCAATTAATGGCACTAATGCTAAAAAGTGTTTCGCCAAACTAATGAAATTCGCAAGCACCGCGTTGACTCTTGCATGCATACCTGGGTAATACTGAGTAGTAATTGGACTATTACGTACTTAAATACTTTATATTTTGATCTTGAAGTAATGAGTCCGTACCACGTACTTTCAGAATATTCAAGTACTAGTACAAGTACAAGTACAAAGAATTGAAAAAGAATTTAATTTTTAGCAAATACTTCAAAGTAATTGAAAAGAATTGAATGTACTTTAAAAGTACCAGTAGTACCAGTACTAGTACAATTCTTTTAAAATGTACTTGTCACAAGTCGTACTGGTACTTGAAATTACCCAGGTCTGCTTGCATGTGATTAACGTGCGAAATCCACCCTTATTTAATTTTGCATGCATAGGTACATATATGTATGTATGTACATAAATATGTATACATATCCATATATGTATGTATAAAATGGTAGGCCCGAGCTTTATTTTCGGTTGGGTGATCATAAGTTTTTTTTTCGAGTAGATTTCAGTTATTTGTAGTGAATTCTTTTCGATTTCACGCCAAGCATCCATTATATATATATATAATATATATAATATATAATATAATATATAATACAATGGCGCTATTATAACTCTGACGAGTTTTATGGCCGAGCTTCTCTCCCAATTCGAGGTGTGCTCCTTTTTGTTTTTCCTACTAATTGGGTGGACCTACAGTTTTATGCCGGCTCCGAACGGCGAATGCATTTTTTGTGAGAAGCTTTTTCATGGCAGAAATACTCTCGGAGGGTATGCCGCCCACTGCCGAGAGGTGACCGCTGCTCTTAAAAAACCCAATAATTGGATTTTTACTAATTAGAAAAATTTGTTTGGCTCGGACCGTGGTTTGAACCCGAGACCTCTGGCATAGCAGGCGAGCACTCTACCCACTGCACCACAGCGGCCACTATTTGTCATGAATGTCGCTGCAACACTCGAATCTAGGTCCACAAAGTCTGTCCCATCGCCTGTCAGCTGTGCCAGTAAGTCTGTCTCATGTATGAAGTCATTTTTGATCGAGATTTGATCGTGAAATGGTACGATGCCACCTCCACTAAATATCAACGCAGCGTTGAAGTCCATTAGATTTGTATTACTGGTGGTTTGATGTAGAGCTACGATGCTATTGTTGTTGCTGTTATTGTTATTATTACTAGTATTTGGGCAGCCATGGTGTAAGCTTACAGCATGTTTAATATCGACGAAACTATCGCAATTATTTTCGAAGAGAAAACGTTCGGCTGACTGGGCGGTTGTATAGGGACTCTGTGAGTCGACTAGCTCATTCTTAACGAATTCAGTTGCGGTGCTGCGAGTAGAAATACCTGCAAGTGGACTAACCATGTCCCCAAGCAATACACTGTTATCGTCGTTACTTTGTATCGAGCCTGGATTTTGGGTTAAAACCAAACCAAGACTATTTTCGCAATTAGGAATGTAATCACACAGCTGTTGGCTAATCACAGGTAAGGTAGCTCCACTAACACCGACTTCTCCAATTTGGTGGATAGTCGAAGTTTGAGTAGAAAGCTGTGGGAGAACGGCAGGTAAACATAAATTTTCTCGCGATGGGGAGGATAAATAGCCCAACTCTTGTGGCGTTGGTGACGGCTTGCAATAACCATTTGGGAGCTGTTGTTGTTGTGTGGGCAATTGATGGATTGGTTGGGTAACAGCAACAGCTACTGTAACTGCACTTCGTGAACATTTTATGGTTGACATTGGTGGGATGGCAGTGCGTTGCACTGTAATATTGGTTTGATGCTTAAGCGCATCGTTTTCATGCCCTTGTTGCTGACTTTGTGACTGATTTCCATTAGTTGTTGTACTTGTTGTCGTCAATTCACTGGCAGTGGTATTATTCTCTACTTCAAGGGCAGTGAGGTATTTATGTGCTGGCGATAACAAAAGTTTCGATGGCAAATTTAGACCACCTACATGTAAGCACGTTGTTGCATGACATTGCAACATGTCAAGTAGTTTACGACGCTCAGCCTCTAAGGTCCTCACCTGAGATTTAAGGTCAACATTTTGTGTCTCCAATATTTCGGACTCTTTAATAAGATTTTGTGTACGCTCCCTTTTCTTCATGCGGCACTTAGTAGCAGCGATTTTATTGCGTTCACGACGACGCCGACGTCGATCCTCATCCTCTGGTGTGAGACCTTTTGCTATTGCCTTACACTCGCTTTCTTCATCAGATGAGTCTTCACCATCTTCGTCGGGACGAGAATATTTGGAATTTGGCTGATCAGATCCAGAGCTGGAATCACATGTAGACACTTTCCGTTTGCTTTGTATAGATAGTTTGAGACCTTCTTTGATAAGTTGTGAGCACATCTGTAAAATAAATTAAAGTAAAAGTCTTAAATTTTATACAACTTTTAATTTAAATTATCACTTCTTAAACATTTTTTTCGCTGAATATTCAAATGCGATAACCTCTAGCAGTACCTCAATAAAAAAATGATTGGAATACGCTCCTAACGAAATACGACTTGTGGGTTTTTTTTTTTATTTTCAAATTAGGTTTCTTATAGGATGTTGTGAAAACCAGGAAAGCTTTAGGTATTCATAAAAAATAAAATAGGTTTGTAGAACTGTTAAATTCGAAAAATTGCATGAAAATGTGACTTTATACAATTGTTAAGACCTATTTATTTTAAGAATACCTGTCTTATTCTTTAAAAAAAAATAGCATATTTAATTGCAAGCGTAATATTAAAAACATCTGATAAATTTTTTTTTTTTTGCGATTTTTCAAGTGAAACAAAAAGGACATTGATGGACGATTTCTATGTCGTCGGAAGCGCATTTTAGTCGTTTTTTGAACGAGGTACTGCTTGTGGTTATCGCATTTGCATCCCCAGCGAAAATATTTTTTGACTGAAGTGATAACCGTTATCTCAAAAACCTAACCATACCAAAAATTAAAAAGAAAAATAGTTTAAAGGTCCATGCCCATACCCCCCATACCTAAATTTCTTGGAATTTGTGACTGTAAACTTTTGTAATTGAAACAAATAGAAACAAACAATACAAATTCTGTACAAGATAATCCTGTCTCTTAACAATATGTGTATAGATATTGTATTGCATATCCCTACTTAGTTTTACAGAAATATACTTAACAGTGACATTTTTTGCTTCTCTTGAAAGCTTTTGAAACGCGATACGTTGTTTTACTTTTTAGGTGAAAATGTGTTAGTGCTATCTGCATACTTATTTGGAAATACTATTGCACTGGTCTGAGACTGCCAAAATTGGCAACTTGTACACAGAGCTAAACGAATGTAGCCGAATTCATTACTTTATGTCCAATCATACACGGAAAAAACTATATTGATGTCAGATCCATATATATGGATAATCCTGTCTGATCCATAAACTATGGATGTGACATCCATATAATGGATGCCATATCGATATTTATTTATACTATTTATACTAGGAGTTCCCGCTACTGTCGAAAGTTGACAGTTTGCTAGTAGTTTAGCTACTCAAGAATGCAAAAATATTTTTAACTTTATGATATTTTTTATTAAAATTTATCTTTATTTGATTCAAACCCAATTTTTAGTTCAAACTCAACCCTTTTCCATTTTTAATTAACTAAAATTTTTCATACAAAATTATTTTTTCACCTAATAGCTTAAACAGAACCAATCGCCGGGCGTGTTTTCGCGTGGTGCGGCGATGACATTTGTTTGTGAATATCGCCCAGTAAAACAGAATCAAGGTGAAATTGTCATATGCATATTTTTATAATTACGTGTTTCTTTACTAATATTATTATATTATGTTTCTTTACTTCTTCCATTGACTCTTCTCTTCTGTACACATTTTCAATTTTTTCCACATCAAAAACGTATATTTTTGTTTTATTACGTGTTTTCATCAAGTTCCAAATAATTTATTTGACAGGCGATAGCGTCCAAATTAGAAACGTCTATTCTGACGAATTTTCTTCGCCGGGCGATTTTCGCCAGCGTTTTCGTTCTGTTCATTCTCATATACTGCCGTGTATTTTAACCGTTTGACAGACTATTCTAGGGAATTTCCTTTCTAATGATGGTCTAACTTTTAAAATCGGTTCAGTATAATCGCCAAAAGGTCGCGGACAAACTTCATGTTAGCGTATTAATATATAGATATTAAACATTTTTTTTGATGTGCTACCCATTATATTCGTATGATATCCATAGTTTATGGATCAGACAGGATTATCCATATATATAAATGTGACTCCATATAGTTTTCTCCGTGTATATAATCAGGGACGCATAATAATCATTATGCCTTAAATTTTCAATGGAAAAAATCAAATACTTGTAAAAATCGTAGAAGAGTATCGAGTATGTGAGTGCGCTTATCTGATAGAGCACTATCCGAATCCACTATGATCGAAAAATTTTAAGCGATATCCATAAAACTGAAAAATAATCATTATTTTTTTAGTTTTATTTTTTTTTTTTTTTTGATCAGAAATAAGACTTATTCCATGAGTGATATTTTATTTTTCAGAAATACTCATTATTCCTTGAGTTTTATTTTCTGAGTGTACATTAAGCCGTATCACCTTATATGGACAAAAAAAAGTTTAGTGTGTGTCAATTTTATTTGAACACTTATGTCGAAAAAATATTTTTGGTAAAAAACAAAATTTTTTTAGGCCCGCGTTAAAAACAGCTAAATCGCGTTTTTTGTAATAACTTCCTTATTTGATGTCGGATCTCTATCATCTTAATGACGCTGAAAAGGTCTCGCCCAGCACTATAATTGGCCCATATAAAGTTTCGACCTCAAAGGTTGTTCTGATTTTTACCTTTAAAAATTTTGAAGTTACTATCCCTAGATTTTTTCCTTTTAACCACTAAAGCTCTCAAAAAACCATAAATATAATGCGCAGGTCAACTGTAAAAATTCATCAAAAAAGGTAACAATCGACACATCTTAAAAGGTATTGACAAAAAGTTTGTCCTTCTTTACGTTGTTTGGCGATATACCTACACAAGTCAGTTCCATGATTTTTACCTACCGAAAAACCTACCAAAATGGCTTTGAACCTACCATTTTTCGCGCGATTTTTTATTCCAATTTTTCACCTGCGGCGCTTTAATACACCACAGTTAAAAAACGAAAAATTGGAATTAAAAATTGCCCGCGGGCTTTATTTTCTTTTTCTTTTTTGGGGAAATAACGCCCGCGGCGTGCAAGTTAATGAATGCATTTTCATGATTACAAGCGAAGACGATATTGCAAAATAATGATCTGACCTAAATCAGTCAACTACTTTTTGTTTGAAGACATTGACGTGTCGCACCGCAGGTGGGTGGATTGAAGTAAGGACGACGGCTATCATCAAACATACATATGTATGTGCACTCAGAGAAAAGGAAACAAAAATAAAATTTTTATTTTTATAATGCACGTTTTAAATATGAATGAAATAAAAACGAAATAAAGTAAACATGTTTCTTTTTAAATCCCAAATACATTTTAATTTCAAATATTAAATTTTTAATTTAAAAATTTTCATTTTTAAAATAAAAATGATTTGGTTTAAAACGTGTATTATAAAAATCAATATTTTTGTTTTTGATTCCTTTTCTCTGAGTGTACGTATGCACATACATATGTACATATGCACATATATACATATGCTCATATACATGTGTATAGTTATTATGCCAATTTCTTGGAGCTGCACTTCGCACCTTTTATGGTAGTTCCCAGTTCAGTAGGCAATTCAAGACTGCAGATGTAAGCAGACACAAACCAATCTACATACATATATTTATGCAAGTGTGGATACATATCCATAAGTACATACCCACCAAAAACGTTTTGGAGTATTTGCCAAGAGGACCACTCCTTTGTTGTTCCGTTAGAAACAAGAAAACATTTTTGTACATTCGTTACTATCTCGTGTTTCTTAATCGCTTGTGAATAGTTAACTTTCTGCAAAACGGAGTACTAAACGAAGTTATATAGCAGTATTGCCGAACTTGTTGAATATACAGTTCCTCAACTTCACTATTTGTTGGTGGTACCAGCATGTGATCAAAAAGTTGATTTAAATTTAATTTTCAAATCATTTCCAAGCCTTTTCAATATTCTTCTAAGCGCGGATGTGATTTAGTATGGAATCAGGTAATGCTATAATATGAAACTGTGTTGCTTTTCGAAAACATACCTGTTGAACACTTGTTGTAGAATTTGCCCCAGCCGGAGAGTCAACCGGAGTAGTAGAAGAACTGGAATGACTACTGTCCTGTGATGTCTGCAAAAGATTTATATTTTTGCTAAATTTTAAGACGTTTTATAGGTTTAATATTTCTTTACCTGGGCAAGTGTTGTGCCACTTACATTTCGTATAGAGGCTGCGCTTCCAGTTGTCGATGAAGTTGGAGTATTATTTATACAAGAAGTGAAACTGTAGTTGTCCAATGGATTTGTCATGGCAATCAATGTGTTCACAATTTCGGGTGTTTTTGGTGTAGAACTTAGACCACAGCCGTCAATGCCCAGAAGGGACGAAGGTGTATTAAGGTTAAACATATTGATATTTCTTTTACTGGTATCTGGTTTCTAAATTCAGTAACGAGTAAACGCAATAATATCTCACTTAATGTAGATAATTAACATAACGAAATTAGTAAAGAAGACGATTATAGCTTAAAATCACAGTTTAAAGCCTTGATGGGGTGTTTAGCAATGGTTTCCTTCCCTTTCTTATTTTTTATTATTACTTTATCACAACTTTTCCCAACAAGCATTCCTGTAAGCGTTTTTGAAAATAACTTCAAGTAAGCTTGCTACTACAAGTGTTTTGTAAGCATTTACATTCTTAAGCTTACTTTATATGTTTTCAAATAAATCTTTTGTAAACATTGAGAGCACATGTTTATAAAACCGTTAATTTTAAAAGTGAAATGCAAGTGTTTGAAAAATAGCTTGAAGTAAGTTTACTAAAAGAAAAGTTAAATAAGCTTTTACAATATTAAGCTTATTTTAAGCTTTTTTAAATAAACCTATTGTATGTGTTGAATAGTTGACGTAAGAAAAATTTTCCTATTAATAAAAATTAAATAAAATACGTGTGGATGCTCAATAGTTAATAGCGGCGAGTCCAATATACCGCGCGAAAACTCATTAGGTGAGTATTCAGTTTATTTGCTAATGAATTTGTAACTTTTACGGATACTAAAAGAAGCAACAGCGCTAAGGAGAGAAGTAGGTGAGCTTAGGAAAGTCATGTCTAGATGACTATTTTTATTAGAATTTGATGCAAAATCCGAATTTGCTAAGAACACCGTGGCTTATAATCAGCCCATAAAAATTGATCCACCCTAATATGTACTAACAGCATGCGTTTAAGAAAATTAGGTTTGTAACTTTGGTTTGTATATTTTAATGTTTCAGAAAATGGATTTCAAAGCTGCATCCTCTTCTGCGGCAAAGCGAGCGTGGGGAAAAATAATGACGGATGCAATGGCTCAAAAATTTTCGTGGAGAGGGACCGAAACTAAAATTTGCGATCGCAGTCTAACTATTGGATTACCTATATGCCGTAAGTACATATATAAAATCACTCAATAATAAACTATATATGTATTTACATACAACTGCATACTATGGCGTAGGAGCAAAATTTTGTGGTATTTTTACCTAAGTTTCAATAATAGATTCTATAAAATAAATATGTAATACAAAAAACTGTATGCCATGGCGTATGAATACCATTTTCAGATAAGATGTTACTCATACGCCGTGACATACAGTTGTTTCGTATGTAATTTATTATTATATTTAGGGAACAAAACGGAGAAACTTATATACTTTGGTTGCATATACTTACATATGTACATACACACGTAATTCAAATTTTTCTTAAATTCTTTTCAGAAACGTTTGTACATGAGAACGGTTGGAATGAAACAGATTATGTAGCTGCTTCAAAAGCAGTTTTCCAATTTGCCAACAATCGTATGAAGTTAAAATCTGATACACGTGTTTTGTGTTTCATGTTTAGTTTAGCTAATCATTTATGATTTTATTGTTATACTATTTTTAATATGTATGTATGTACATACGTATGTAATTATTGTTATATGTAAATATTGTTTATGTATGTACAAATGTACATATGTGCTACCACGAGTTCAAAATATCGTCAAAATAAATTATTAAAAAACTGTTTATGACGTGCTTTGTTTTAATTTCGAAAAGGTTTAGATTGGTAAGCTCAAAAATAACTTTATTTGGAACTTTTACAGTAAGCTTACATTCAAAAGCTTATTAAAAGCCTTTTTTAGAACATTTACAATAAGCCTACATTCGAAAGCTTATAAAAGGTTTCATTCAAACATTTACAATTAGTTTATATTTTTATGCTTATAAAAAACTTTCTCTTAAATACTTTTATAAATTTATATTCGAACATTTACAACCAAGGTCTAATTTCATTTATAACACGCTTACTTTGAAGTCTTTTGTAAACAAAAAATCAACATTTTGTAAGCTTAATGTTTATAATTGTAAGCTTAAAAAAAAACTTTATTTAAGCTAATTTTGCTTGCTGGGTATCTATTATATAAAAATGAATGTGTGTGTGTGTGTTATTTATGGACTCCCAAAGTAATCAACCGATTTTTATGAAATTTTCACAGTAGATTCATATGGTATATGCGCTGGTGATAGGGTATACAGACTTTCGCAAAAGTGGGAACTTCCCGGAATATAGGCCCAAATGTGGACCCAGAGTGACCCAGCATGTCTTTGAGCAATATTGGTATCAAATGAAAGGTGCTGAGCAGGCCTTCAACATAGAGTTATTTTCATTGCGATGCCTAGGCCGGGTCCCGAGATAAGGATCAAAACGTGGACCCGGATGACCCCTGAATATTTCCGAGCGATATTGGTAGCAAATGAAAGGTGTTGAGCAGGGCTTCAACATACAGATATTTTCGTTGTTATTTTTAAAGTCGGGTTCCCAGAGATGGTTCAAGTAGTGGGCCCGGATGGTGATGGATGGTCCCGGTAAAATAAAGGTAAAGGTATATGTAAAGGTAAAGGTAAATGTAAAGGTAAAGGTAAAGTTAAATGTAAAGGTAAAGGTAAAGGTAAAGGTAAAGGTAAAGGTAAAGGTAAAGGTAAAGGTAAAGGTAAAGGTAAAGGTAAAGGTAAAGGTAAAGGTAAAGGTAAAGGTAAAGGTAAAGGTAAAGGTAAAGGTAAAGGTAAAGGTAAAGGTAAAGGTAAAGGAGAAGGTAAAGGTAAATGGAAAGACCCATTGTAACATAAAAGCTTTTGTTCGTCGCTGCGAAACGGGACGGGTATTTGCTAGTATGTATATAAATGTCGGTATTCATAAAAAATAAAATAGATTTTAACAATTGTATAAAATGACATTTTCATACAAATTTTCGATTTTAACAGCTTTATAAATCTATTTTATTTTTTATGAATAAGGGGTAAAGAGTATATAAAAATATAGTGGCAGCTGTGGTGCAGTGGGTAGAGTGCTCGCCTGCTATGCCAGAGGTCTCGGATTCAACCCCCAGTCCGAGCAATACCAAAAAAATTTTTGTAATTAGTAAAAATCCAATTATTGGGTTTTCTAAGAGCAGCGGTCACCTCTCAGCAGTGGGCGGCATACCCTCCGAGTGCATTTCTGCCATGAAAAAGCTTCTCACAAAAAATGCATTCGCCGTTCGGAGCCGTCATAAAACTGTAGGTCTACCCAATTAGTAGGAAAAACAAAAGGAGCACACCTTGAATTGGTCTATATTATTATTTGCGACAGAAATTTAGTTTAATGCCTCTGTTTTAGCCACTAAAACAGAGGCATTAAACTGAATTTCTGTCGCTAACATACTTTAATCATTAGCTGTGGCCTAAATCTTTCCTTTTATTATAAAACGATACAATATTTCGCGATGTTTCTGCATCAAAGGTTCAAAAAATCGAGCGAACATTCGGTCCGAAACGCTCAGGAAATGCCCATATGCTTCAATTTTGTCCAAAAATTTTCAACTATCCATCGTCGTTTAAAGACACTGAGAGAAAAAAATATATGGAGGGGTCAAAGAAATTGTTTCCTTATTTTGAACACTACTTTCTTTGTTTTGAGTAAATTGTCTCTAAAACATGTTAGAAGTATTAGTTCGTCTTTTGAATTGAAAAAGTAAAACTGGCAATGTGTTAGAATTGAATTTTACCGAAATTTATAAATTTACGCAACAAAATCGTTGGGTAAAGTGATAAACTTTGCTTAAATATATTTTCGTACAAATTTTGACAGATAATTTATTACAATTACTATTTTATCACTTTACCCCATTAACCAGCAGTTTATCACTTTTGATGAAGACCCTTAATGAAAAATTCTTTAAGCGTCATTCCATTCCCAACTTTCCCTTTAATTTTGAGAAATTGAATTTCCATACAAATCCCCATGGTAGCGAATTTGTTTGAATGTTTTTTATGTTTTTTTCCACATTTTTGAGAAAATTTACTCAAAACAAAGAAAATGTTGTATTGGGACGCGTGTTCATTATAAGGAAAATTATGTCTTTGGTAGAGAGAATTTTTTTTTTTTTGAGTGCACGTAAATTACATTTTTAACAAAAATTAAATTTCCCCAAAAACAAATTCTTGGGGTCCATCCCCATTCATACAAGAACTTTGTCGTTCGAACAATGCGTCAAAATCCTTTTATGAATGGATAGATGGTCCGTACTAGGAATGTGTTTTTGGAGAAATCTCATTTTTGGCAAAAATGTGACTTAGGTACGCGGTATTGTACTTGGTCTATACGCGGTTTTGTACTTTAAACGACGATATGCTGTTCTACATTTCTTATGTGTCATCGTCGAAGTCCAAATATAAAAATATACATACATGGGTTGGTGTCGAAATTCTGTATGTACAAAATTCTAAAGACAAAATTCTGCTTTTTAAAATTCTGCTTTTTACAATTCTGCTTTTTTAAAATTCTGCTTTTTTAAAATTCTGCTTTCTAAAATTCTGTTTTCATTACAAAATTCTGTATTAAAATATAATGTTAACTGTTAACATTATATTTTAATACAGAATTTTGTAATACAGAACATTGTGGGATATTCATTGTCTAATTTAGGTATAGTTATTAGTTAGTAAAACTTTTTACACAATTTGAGTATATGCCCCTTTGTTTTTAAAATATTCATACATACATATGTACATATGTAATATAATAATACATAATATTCATTGTCTAATTTAGGTATGGTTATTAGTTAGTAAAACTTTTTACACAATTTGAGTATATGCCCCCCTTTGTTTTTAAAATATTCATACATACATATGTACATATGTAATATAATAATAATAATACAATGGTGTTATTATAACTTTAACAGTTAACATTATATTTTAATACAAATATCAAGAAAAGAAAATGGAGAAAGAGTTAGAAAAAAAAGGAAAATAACACAGTCCAACATATTTACAAAAATTTTACTCAACACGAACAAACGCTATTAATTATGAAAGAGGATGTCTCCCAGACCAACTTTGCCGAACAGAGTACTAGTCCAGAGGGTCTGAGTTTTTTTTTAGAGGAGGTTAAAGTTTTATGGTTTTAGCTGGAGGTGCAATTACTTTATCGAAAATATCTTATACAAAATGACCTCAAATGAAGTTTTTGAGCTCGGACTTCTTCTACAGAATTTTATAAGGAATTTCTTTGTGGAAGACGTTAACCCTCTAACGCCCACGGAAATGGCTGTTTTTAACCCCTGTTCGGAAGCACATGTAAAAGATATCAATTTACAATGCAGATAGAGGGTTAAAATGTTCTAGAAAATTATTCGCCATAAAATTTCACTAGGGGTCCCCTCAGACAAAATCTTTGTACAAATAACGCAAAACACCACAGGATATAATAATCACAAATTACGCCATGAAATATGCAACAAATTTTATATGTATACAAATTAGATGCATTTTTTTTTTTCTTTAGATCCTCGCTCCGGCACCGGAATATGAAAATGAGTTGTTGTAGAGTAAGTAAATTTAAAAAAAAAGTTCACTTTTGCAAAAACTGAATGGGGCTACACAAAAACCGCGCGAATTTCAAGAATTTCAAAGGCAAGTTTGGATTTATGTATGAAAAAAGATATGATTTTGCACAAGAAAGGAAATTTACATCTACCTATACGTAGAGTTAACCGCTAAAGCGAATGTCGTATTGAGTTTTTTGGTACACTCCCCAGTGAAGGTAATATTCGAACCCTAGTTTGATGCCAATATTGCCCAAAAATATTTGGGGCCATCCGGGTCCACATTTTTTCCGGTCTCGACCTTTCTACCTTTTTTTACATTTGTGGAGTTGTCCAACATCATAACACCGCATTGAAGAAATTGTTAAAATTTTTTTAGAAATTTTAATCCATGTCAGCCCTATTAGGGTATATTTTACTTCACTTAAACTTGATGCGCTTATCCAAATTATAATAGATTTTTAATCAGAATGAGTTTTTGAAAACCGCATTAAATTAAGCAGCATCCTGTGTGATTCAGATAAAAAAATTTCCGCTGTCGGAAAGAATATAGGGCATGAAGTTGTATGTTCGTGAGAAAAAACCAAAATGTTCTATTTAGGCCGCGATATTACCTTCCCAGGGAAGTGCATTAAAAACTGAATACGCTATTCACTTTAGCGGTTATCTCTACGTATAGGTAGATATCAATTTTTTATTCTTGTGCAAAATCATAACTTTTTTCATACATAAATCTAAACTTGCCTTGAAATTCCTGAAAATCGCACGGTTTTTGCAGTAGCCCCACTCAGTTTTGGTAAAATTGAATTTTTTTTGTAATTAACTTACTCTACGACACCTTATTTTCATATTCCGGTGCCGGAGGAATGATCCAAAGAACAAAAAAAACCATATAATGTGTATACATATAAAATTTGTTGCATATTTCATGGCGTAATTTGTGATTATTATATCCTGTGGTGTTTTGCGTTATTTGTACAAAGATTTTGTCTGAGGGGACCCCTAGTGAAATTTTATGGCGAATAATTTTCTAGAACATTTTAACCCTCTATCTGCATTGTAAATTGATATCTTTTACATGTGCTTCCGAACAGCGGTTAAAAACAGCCATTTCCGTGGGCGTTAGAGGGTTAACGTCTTCCACAAAGAAATTCCTTATAAAATTCTGTAGAAGAAGTCCGAGCTCAAAAACTTCATTTGAGGCCATTTTTTATAAGATATTTTCGATAAAGTAATTGCACCTCCAGCTAAAACCATAAAACTTTAACCCCCTCTAAAAAAAAACTCAGACCCTCTGGACTAGTACTCTGTTCGGCAAAGTTGGTCTGGGAGACATCCTCTTTCATAATTAATAGCGTTTGTTCGTGTTGAGAAATCACTGTTGGACAGTGTAATTAAATAAAAAATATGTAATGTATTGTGGAACGATTTTCCGTCATCCCTTGTCAAGTTTGGTTTGGAGACAAACCGGTTTCGGCTAATATGCGCCATCTTCAGTGTCTTCTTTCGTTCTGAGTTATTTTATGTAAGTTCGATAGCATTTATAGTAACTAACTTCCGTCGTTTTGTTCAGGTACTTCGTGTTCATGTGATGTGTTCGTGCGTCGCGCGTTGACGTGTGTGTGTGTGTGTGAGTCTGTGTTGTGTGTTTAGGTATGCAAATCTATTTTTTGTCATACTTTCATTATTGTACCCTCATTAATCAAGTAGGTAAAAGTCCGTTATTGTCCGTTTGCGTGTTGTTTTGTTTATGTCGGTTTTAGGTCTTTTGTAATCTTTCGGGTATAGTAGCTTAAGCGGTTCAAATAATGTATCCGATGCGGTGTTTATCTGTTCATTTATTATTTTACCTACGAATGTTTTTTGTTTGTATATCTCCATATTTTCTAATATGTTAAGTCGTCTTCCTTTATGCTGTATGTGGAGAATTTTAGCTGTTTTTCCTATTTTCATGGGTGTACACTTGTTTTCTGCCATGTGGTTGGCGAAATTTGATTCCACTGTCGTTGATGATTTTCTTATTTTCTTATTGTAATCCCTTATGTGTTCTCGATATCTCGTCTTGATTTGGCGTCCTGTTTGTCCTATATAACTGTTTTGGCATTCGCAAGTCAATTTGTATACGCCTTGTTTGTCAAAGAGGTATATAACATTAATGCAGCATTTAAAACGAGGAACAATATGGGAAAATTTCTACGAAACAACATTAACAAGGAAGACCTCTTTGACAAACAAGGCGTATACAAATTGACTTGCGAATGCCAAAACAGTTATATAGGACAAACAGGACGCCAAATCAAGACGAGATATCGAGAACACATAAGGGATTACAATAAGAAAATAAGAAAATCATCAACGACAGTGGAATCAAATTTCGCCAACCACATGGCAGAAAACAAGTGTACACCCATGAAAATAGGAAAAACAGCTAAAATTCTCCACATACAGCATAAAGGAAGACGACTTAACATATTAGAAAATATGGAGATATACAAACAAAAAACATTCGTAGGTAAAATAATAAATGAACAGATAAACACCGCATCGGATACATTATTTGAACCGCTTAAGCTACTATACCCGAAAGATTACAAAAAACCGGTTTGTCTCCAAACCAAACTTGACAAGGGATGACGGAAAATCGTTCCACAATACATCATATTCCTACCCTGTCGGAAAAACAAGCAACCAAAAAGTTAAAAAATATGTACCTACCTAAAAAATTAAATAACAAAATAACTATGTACATAGATATGTACATATGTACATTAAACATACATACATATAACTATAGTAACAAGTCTATGTATTTCCATATGAACATATGTAAATATGTATGTACGTACACATTTGCATCTCTATACAAACGTGTTAAACTGTGCGTAAAAACATATGTTATATCCAACAACAACCACGACTGTCCACCAAATCTTACAAAATACAACAATAAAATTTTTCATTCATAAAATCAAGCGAAATGTGACGTTGTCGTCATGCAAAACAACATCAATTTCAATAATTTTCTAGTCCAACTAGACTTCAACAAAATTCATGGGCAAGGTATAAAAGTGTGCAGGGGCGAGCGACATACTGTTTTTTTTTTATTTGTACAGCTCAACGAAAGCTGACAAAAGTCAATCACACGCCATGTCACATTCGACGGTCGCGTCGATTTGCAGAAATTCATGACCGTGTCGACATACAAACATTCATACATATTCCCTTACATGCCGACGATCTCAGACTCTGCTCGCCCCACTACATTGCGCTGTTGTCCAAATGTTAACAGCACAAAATTTGGCAAAGCAGATTCTTTTCATAAATCACAGAAATTTCAAGTTCAGCTCGATTTCAAATCATGACGGGTATGACCATGACCATGCCATGACCATGCTTAGCAAAAATAATTAATTTGCCTTCGACTATCGTGAAAGCAGGTGGTCGCTAGACATTCTTTTGTTTTATTTGTAGAAGCCAGACAACAAACAAAACTATGAAGAGTTTGCAAATAACATACGTATGTACTTGTATACCTACGTTGTTTCATAATTTCGCAAAGCGTGCGCAACATGACCCTGCTCGCTCAACATCTGCATGCAGACTGATTATTGTTTATCGTTTTCCACTTTGCCCTACAGTAGGCGCACCAACACACACTAATTTTCGGAGATTGCTTGAATGTGTTTGTGTGCCCATCCCTGATCTACGCCATTGGTGGGCAATTGAAATGTAAGCATGTATTGGTAACCGCGAGCGTAAAGTGGCTACCATGGGACAAAGAACATTTGCAGTCAGTTGATTAACAAACAACAGTGAAGCAACATCGTGCGCCGCCTGATTGTTTTATGATACTATTTATGCGCGTACCTATATGTGTTTCTCACTCGCACTGTTCGCAGTGAAAAATTATTTAGAATTGCCCTAAATGCTTTCATTCATTAAATAGCGCATAATTTACTATTGCATAAAAAATAAAAGCAAAGCGACGATACGTGTCATCCCTTTGCTTGCTGAAACACAACTGACATGAAAATTCTGTTCTAACACCACTGTGACTCAATTGATTTTTCGCTCTCAACAGCAACTGAAATAAGAGCGTAAGAATACGTGTGCTGAGAGTAACTGCTCATATGAGTCAAAATGCCCATCAGTGATCTACGCAAAGAAGTCAAACTTTGTGCAGAAAATGTACACATCCAAACGAAGATTTTTATACATCCCAATAAACATTTTTCTTCATTTTCAACTAAGCCTATTCTCAAACCTAAAACGTTAGTTATCAAATGCACCTCAAATTTTCTTTAAGAACGTCCTTAAACAAAAATGCACACTTTTAGTATGGGATTTTGGGCTGATTCTCCATTTGAAAAATTAAATTTTCTCAAACCCATTTCAAAGATAAATTTTTTCTCAAATGCTTCTAAAATTGATCTCAAATTGATAAAAAAATATTTGAGAAACACTTGAAAACATGTTTATTTTCAATTGATATATGTGCTGATTCTCAAATTGGAAAGCAATTTTTCCTCATTTGAGAATTTCTTGTTCAGTGTTTAATGGGATATGCACAATCGCGTACAGTAGTGTGTGTTTTATTCTTGTTGTTGACATGTGAACCCAGCAAAAAATTTCAAATGAAAATAAGCGTTTGGTAAGCGTTCAGATGTAAGCAAAACACTAGCATTGACATTTACAAACATCGCAAAGTAAGCCTTTTGCAATCGAAACGCGTCGCTCGTTCTAAGCTTGAAATTAGGATTGCAAAAAATGTTTTTTAGGACATATAATAACGCGTGTTGCACTTACCTGACTCTACTTCACTTTTATCACTTTATTCATTTCACTAAAATGTCACTATTTTCACTTGTTTACTGTTCAGAAATCAAAACTAAAATGGGTTCTACCTACAAATAACTGTAAATTTAGTCGGTCACCGCCAACATTTATAAAACGCTAGCATTTCCTTGCGAAATATAAAGACATATGCAAAACGCTTACTATACCAAATATTATGCAAATGTCGCTTGCAAAGTCCTTATTCATGCTAGCTTATTCTAAGCTTGGTTTTATTTGATTTGCAAAACGCTTACCAGGTTGTTTGCTGGGTTAAGTCATATGAATGTATGTATGTATGCGAGCGCCTTTTTTTGAGCTGTAGGTACAATAACAAAATCTCATAAGCTTGTCCCTTATCACCTTGTCCTCTTGCCGAGGAACTGATTTGAATACATAGAAATATTAAGAAATTGTCGTCGTTTTGCGCGAAGACAATGTTGTCAGTTTTCTCTTGATTTTTTGTGACTAGGCACGTTTATGAATGAATTGTTATTGTTGTTTTTTGATATGTTTGGAAGACAGTAGGATTTGCGTTGATCAGTCATCAAAGTCTAGCAGCTGCTGTGCCCCGATACACCAAGATGAATGGTGAGGGTTTTGATGCAGCCACCAATTTATTATTGCTCAATAGATGTATGTACATACATAGTATGTATGTACATATGTATTGATGCATCATCTAATTGTTCAGAGAGGGTGACAATTAAATTTCATTGGCATAGGTATAGATATGGTTGATCGTTGCTCATCAACGAGGTTGATGGGTTGGCCATCAACAACATGCAATCGACAACAAAATGTTTTTACATTTTCAAAATTTCGAAGATTTTAAAATAATTAAAAAATCGATGTGGAAATTGTTAAAATACTCACCGGTTGTAGCAAACTGGTGCATTGTTGTATGGTTTTTAATACAGAAAATGCATTGATGTGCAGGTTCGAGTCCCAGTAAAGTCAAATTGAAATTAATTTTAATTGATTTTTTTTAATTTTTAATTTATTTATAATTCAAATTCGATAAGAAAATAGTTAAAACACCAGCGGTTTTGGGAAATTAGTGCATCGATGGAATTGGTGTATGGGAGGAATAATGAGCCATATCAGCAGATTAACCGCTGTGGTGCAGTGGGTAGAGTGCTCACCTGCTATGCCAGAGGTCTCGGGTTCAAACCACGGTCCGAGCCAAACAAAATTTTCTAATTAGTAAAAATCCAATTATTGGGTTTTTTAAGAGCAGCGGTCACCTCTCGGCAGTGGGCGGCAAACCCTCCGAGAGTATTTCTGCCATGAAAAAGCTTCTCACAAAAAATGGAATCGCCGTTCGGAGCCGGCATAAAACTGTAGGTCCACCCAATTAGTAGGAAAAACAAAAAGGAGCACACCTCGAATTGGGAGAGAAGCTCGGCCATAAAACTCGTCAGAGTTATAATAGCGCCATTGTATTATTATTATTATATTATTATCAGCAGATGTGCAGAAAATTTAATATAACATTCCTTTCTACAGACGAACTCGCTCTACTTCTGTTAATTTAACAGCCAGCTGTGTTGAATAAAAATTTTTTATTCACCAGATGCAATACCAGAATTTTGTTGGGTCTCTGGCTTCCACGATTATTCGTAGTTGCAACTTCTCTGTTCATCTACGTTCTCTGATTTATATCAGCAAAAGTGCAGAAAATTCATAACATTCGTTTCTACAGAGCTTTGCTCATCAATGCTAATTTTCTGTTACTCATTTTAGCACTGTTAAGTTCATGTGGTGAATTACCTACCCCAGAATTGTGCGTTATTAGCAATTTACACGCCTGTCCGTTCGTGGACCTTCTCTGGTTTTATAAGTTCTCTGGTTACACTGGATCACAAAATGAAATTTTTTGTCTGTACTTTGGACGTAACTATGCTATCTATATGTAAAATCGGCCGCTGATTCCGAAAATCTGGTTCATTTTTAATTCTATGGGAAGGTTTTTGAGATATCGGCAATTTACCGTTATTTGGCCAATGGCTCCACTTAATCCTGTATACCTCTTTAACGCAGTGAGCTATCTTCCTTATGGTAACACAAAGAGAAAGAAAATGAAATTTACTTTTCATGGCTCCTATAACATTTTTTTTCTAACTCTTACAGTTTCTGAAATATTGACGATTCAATTTGAATTTTTTCGATTTTTTACGATTTTTTTAAGGAAAAATTGACTTTGTCAGGCAATATCTTTAAAACAAATGTTTTTACTTTCGGTTTTACATCTTTACGTGAAGCTCCATTCCATTAGCAAAAAAATAAGCTATCAACGAAGAAAATCCATGGTAAAATGGAAAAGTTACAGGCGATCAAGTAAATACAGCCAAGTCGCGCAATGGTACTACACGAGTATATTTTATGCATGTTATACCCGTAAATGCGCTCGTATCTACTGCGCTGCCAATACGCTGCTACTGCAGATGTGTAGGTATTGGTAAAATATGCATAGAATGTGCCGTATAGTGCCATTGCGAGACTTGGATGTATTTACTTGATCGCCTATAACTTTTCCATTTTACCATGGATTTTCTTGGTTGATAGCTTATTTTTTTGCTAATGGAATGAAGCTTCACGTATAGGAGTAAGACCGAAGGTAAAAACAATGGTTTTAAAGATATTGCCTGACAAAATCAATTTTTTCTTAAAAAAATCGTAAAAAATCGAAAAAATTCAAATTGAATCGTCAGTATTTCAGAAACTATAAGAGTTAGGAAAAAATGTTATAGGAGCCATGAAAAGTTAATTTTATTTTCTTTCGTTTTGTGTTAGCCCATTTAAGCGACGATGATATTACACAAATACATACAGATGAAAGAAAGATTTCATATGTGAACAAGAAACTAACACATTGATGAATTGCTGAAAATGAGTCGGACTTCAAATCTAAGAATTTTATAAAAATCTTGGATCTGATCAAAAGCCATGATGCCACTTTTATGGTTTGTTGCGACTTTTCGATTTATGAATGAACTGCTTTTCGTATTTTACCTACACTTGCATTTAGTATTTGGTTTGTATGTTTTCATTCATGCCTTTGGTGGTTGATTTGACTTTTCTGCATGTATGTAGTAGGTATGTATGTGTACTTACATATATTTTTGTGTTGGCACGTGCGAACGAAAATCGTATGGGATTTGTGGCAAATTAAAAAAATTCACTTACCCTTGCATTATAAAGTAAATATGTACCTTATTTTAACGGTAGTTTTTGAATTTTTATTATTTTTTCTTTGCTTTGAATATTTTTTTATTAGTTTTTTAATATGATTTTTTATGAACATGAAAAATGTGTGCCTTTTAATATCCATGGATTATTTTTATAATTGTTAAACAAATAAATTTAAAATTGGCAGGGACCGTAACGAAAAAAAAAATTATTTTTAAACAAAAAATCAGACATTGAAAATAATTGTTAACAATTTTAAAGGTTTTGAAAATAACAAAAAATCTTTGACAAAAACTCTAACAATCTTTTAAAAACAAAAATCCAAAGACAAAAAAAATAATTATTTTTGTCTGAGAGAAAACCTTATTTCTTGATTTTTTCTGTTATTCACTGATATTTATTTTCAACAGAAAAAATTTGAGCAAGAAATAAAAAAAATATATACATATCTACATACATTCAATGAAAATTTTTCAAATAAGTGTTTTTTATATTTCTCAACATGTGAGATTTATTTTGAAAAATAAATATTCTTGTTACCGAAAGACCAAAAAATATGATTTTAATTTTTATTTGTTGAGACCGAAATTTTTATTTTTCGGTTTTTTTGTTTTTTGTCTGTGAAAAACAAAAATATTTTAAATGTTAACAGTTAAATTCAATCTCTGCAAAAAATAAAAACCAGAAAATAATTAAGTATGTACATATTAAAAATAAATTTGAAATAAAAAATAAATTTCCGAATAATTTATTCGTAGGGAATTTATCTGAATAAAAATTTGAAAAATAAATTTTTATTGCAAATACATACATACATATATACATACATATGTAATTATGTATCCAAATAAAAATTTATTCGAATTATGCCCAATACATATGTACATATGTACGTATGTGAAATTAAATGTTGCTATTTGTCTGAGCAAGACTTAGGAAAATTTTAGTAATTAGGTTTCCCGATCCCTCATTGTTTTTTTCATTTGTTTTTTTAAAGATATTTTTACATTTTTTTAAATAAAAAAAAAAAATTACTGCTCGCCTTTGACATCAACAGGAATCGAACCGCGATCGATGGATTCCAAATATAGCACATTACCACTGGACCATTGAGCTTCTTGCGCATGTCATCTCAACTACTTCACTTAAATTGGATTTTTACCAACTGGACTTTGCGCATAATCAAAACAAAATTAGCGTTAACCGCGAAATGTCATAAGAATTTTGTAAGAAAAAAGCAACAAGGGGAATTCGCCGCAGCCCCTAATAATTTTCTGACTCTTAATTCCTTATGTTACTCGCTACATTTTTCGTGAGCGATTTCTCCCTTCTTATACAATATACACTCAAAAAAAAATTTACTCAGATTATGGAAAAATGGGAATGATTCGGCGCTAAAGAAAATTTGCATTGTTTTGATGTACAATTTTCTTAAAACGTGGTTTTTATTCCTTGATTTGAAGAAAATTGTACATCAAAACAATGAAAATTGTCTTTAGCGCCGAATCATTCCCATTTTTCCATAATCTGAGTAAATTTTTTTTTGAGTGTACGTTCTTTGGCTGTAGCTTTGATGTTATTTGCACCACCACATTCTCTGTTTTATTTGCATTACACCGATGCCATCGATGCACCAATTTCTTACAACCACTAAATTTTTTCAAAATTTTCCTATCGAATTTTAATTTAGGAATTAAAAAAAAACGTTAAAAAATAATTTTAAAAAACTTTAAATATGACTTTGCTGGGACTCGAACCCGCGACCCCTAGCATTTTCTATACTAAAATGATTAAATAAGATGTTGGTGTGCATACAACAAAGCATCAATTAGATGAAACTGGTGAGTGTTTTTATCGAATTATCAATTGTAATTAAATTTACGAAATTTTGAACATATGTATAAAAATATGTTGTCCATAAAAATATGTAATTTCTTGTCCATTTGTTGATGACCAACCATCAGAAGTCATCGAACTCTTACATATGTATGTACATATTTACATACGAAATCCAAACCGCCGTCGGCATTTCATATTACACTATACATATGTATTTGTTTAAAATGATCATGGGCAATGAGCAATGATCTCCACAAAGCCCTTATGGACGCGCGGGCAACGGTACATTGAAATAAAAATCATGGCTGACAATAAGAGCAAAAAAATTGCGACCGCCCACTTCCTCCATTTTTAAAAGTACACCCGAAAAATTTCGAAAATTTATAAATTGATAATTGTTTGTGTGAGGGGTAGCTAAAGAGAATAAATTTATTTCTGGGTATTTTTTTTTAAATATTTTATATATTTTTTAATTTTATTTTAATTGTATAATTTTTATAATTTTTTAATTTTCTTCTCGGTCTTAAAAAAAAAAAAACGAATAAATTTCACATAATTCAGTGAATGGTAATAGTGATCGAAATCGAAAATGTTCAAACAATTATTACTAAATTTTTCCTTCGATTTTTATCATAGCAGCGCATTGTTTAATTTTTTATATTCTACCGATTTCTTCTGCAGATCGTGCTGGTGTTGTGCGTTTTTATATTTTTCATTATTAGCGCACGATTTAATAATTAAAGTTTAATTTATAGCTAAAACAGCGCCATCTGATTGAATTAATCTCATTAGTAAATATGTTGCGTATTTTTAGGCATAAAGAAATTACCCATATGCATACAGGTGAAGCTAATAAAAGGGTGTTATAAAATCTACATAGGTATATACGTACATACATATGTACATATGTACATACACATATCACTATCAAATCCGTATCAAATCTTAATATTCAAATAAAAGATTTAATCCATTTCTCTCAGTGTGTGGGCGTTAACTCGCTTTCGTAAGCTTCTGCAGAAAATAAAAAAGAAAAATGGCAGCCAAAAATGGCGTGTACACAAACCCAGTCGGAATTGATTGCTTTCAAAGCACATATGTATGTTTGTATGCATGTATATATGGATGTACGTACGCATGCTTTGAGGAGTTGTCGAATGGGATGTATGAGCACATGTGTACTTTTGCAAGTAGGTACATACATACATACATATATATGTATTTAAACAAATACATATGTATAGTGTAATATGAAATGCCGACGGCGGTTTGGATTTCGTATGTAAATATGTACATACATATGTAAGAGTTCGATGACTTCTGATGGTTGGTCATCAACAAATGGACAAGAAATTACATATTTTTATGGACAACATATTTTTATACATATGTTCAAAATTTCGTAAATTTAATTACAATTGATAATTCGATAAAAACACTCACCAGTTTAATCTAATTGATGCTTTGTTGTATGCACACCAACATCTTATTTAATCATTTTAGTAAAGAAAATGCTAGGGGTCGCGGGTTCGAGTCCCAGCAAAGTCATATTTAAAGTTTTTTAAAATTATTTTTTATCGTTTTTTTTTTAATTCCTAAATTAAAATTCGATAGGAAAATTTTGAAAAAATTTAGTGGTTGTAAGAAATTGGTGCATCGATGGCATCGGTGTAATGCAAATAAAACAGAGAATGTAAGGTCTGTGGTGCAAATAACATCAAAGCTACAGCAAGGAATAAAAACCACGTTTTAAAGAAAATTGTACATCAAAACAATGCAAATTTTCTTTAGCGCCGAATCATTCCCATTTTTCCATAATCTGAGTAAATTTTTTTTTGAGTGTATATTGTATAAGAAGGGAGAAATCGCTCACGAAAAATGTAGCGAGTAACATAAGGAATTAAGAGTCAGAAAATTATTAGGGGCTGCGGCGAATTCCCCTTGTTGCTTTTTTCTTACAAAATTCTTATGACATTTCGCGGTTAACGCTAATTTTTTTGTGATTATGCGCAAAGTCCAGTTGGTAAAAATCCAATTTAAGTGAAGTAGTTGAGATGACATGCGCAAGAAGCTCAATGGTCCAGTGGTAATGTGCTATATTTTGAATCCATCGATCGCGGTTCGATTCCTGTTGATGTCAAAGGCGAGCAGTAATTTTTTTTTTTATTTAAAAAAATGTAAAAATATCTTTAAAAAAACAAATGAAAAAAACAATGAGGGATCGGGAAACCTAATTACTAAAATTTTCCTAAGTCTTGCTCAGACAAATATCAACATTTAATTTCACATACGTACATATGTACATATGTATTGGGCATAATTCGAATAAATTTTTATTTGGATACATAATTACATATGTATGTACATATGTATGTATGTATTTGCAATAAAAATTTATTTTTCAAATTTTTATTCAGATAAATTCCCTACGAATAAATTATTCGGAAATTTATTTTTTATTTCAAATTTATTTTTAATATGTACATACTTAATTATTTTCTGGTTTTTATTTTTTGCAGAGATTGAATTTAACTGTTAACATTTAAAATATTTTTGTTTTTCACAGACAAAAAACAAAAAAAACCGAAAAATAAAAATTTCGGTCTCAACAAATAAAAATTAAAATCATATTTTTTGGTCTTTCGGTAACAAGAATATTTATTTTTCAAAATAAATCTCACATGTTGAGAAATATAAAAAACACTTATTTGAAAAATTTTCATTGAATGTATGTAGATATGTATATATTTTTTTTATTTCTTGCTCAAATTTTTTCTGTTGAAAATAAATATCAGTGAATAACAGAAAAAATCAAGAAATAAGGTTTTCTCTCAGACAAAAATAATTATTTTTTTTGTCTTTGGATTTTTGTTTTTAAAAGATTGTTAGAGTTTTTGTCAAAGATTTTTTGTTATTTTCAAAACCTTTAAAATTGTTAACAATTATTTTCAATGTCTGATTTTTTGTTTAAAAATAATTTTTTTTTTCGTTACGGTCCCTGCAAATTTTAAATTTATTTGTTTAACAATTATAAAAATAATCCATGGATATTAAAAGGCACACATTTTTCATGTTCATAAAAAATCATATTAAAAAACTAATAAAAAAATATTCAAAGCAAAGAAAAAATAATAAAAATTCAAAAACTACCGTTAAAATAAGGTACATATTTACTTTATAATGCAAGGGTAAGTGAATTTTTTTAATTTGCCACAAATCCCATACGATTTTCGTTCGCACGTGCCAACACAAAAATATATGTAAGTACACATACATACCTACTACATACATGCAGAAAAGTCAAATCAACCACCAAAGGCATGAATGAAAACATACAAACCAAATACTAAATGCAAGTGTAGGTAAAATACGAAAAGCAGTTCATTCATAAAATCGAAAAGTCGCAACAAACCATAAAAGTGGCATCATGGCTTTTGATCAGATCCAAGATTTTTATAAAATTCTTAGATTTGAAGTCCGACTCATTTTCAGCAATTCATCAATGTGTTAGTTTCTTGTTCACATATGAAATCTTTCTTTCATCTGTATGTATTTGTGTAATATCATCGTCGCTTAAAGTGCAAAACCACATATCAGTCTATACTATATCCCATACGTACGTGGTTTTGCTTTTAAGCGACAATCGTTGAAACGAGCATTGTCGCTTAAAACGATAACAAAAAACCTGTTTTTGTGTAATATCATCGTCGCTTAAAGTGCAAAACCACATATCAGTCTATACTATATCCCATACGTACGTGGTTTTGCTTTTAAGCGACAATCGTTGAAACGAGCATTGTCGCTTAAACGATAACAAAAAACCTGTTTTTGTGTAATATCATCGTCGCTTAAAGTGCAAAACCACATATCAGTCTATACTATATCCCATACGTACGTGGTTTTGCTTTTAAGCGACAATCGTTGAAACGAGCATTGTCGCTTAAAACGATAACAAAAAACCTGTTTTTGTGTAATATCATCGTCGCTTAAAGTGCAAAACCACATATCAGTCTATACTATATCCCATACGTACGTGGTTTTGCTTTTAAGCGACAATCGTTGAAACGAGCATTGTCGCTTAAACGATAACAAAAAACCTGTTTTTGTGTAATATCATCGTCGCTTAAAGTGCAAAACCACATATCAGTCTATACCATATCCCATACGTACGTGGTTTTGCTTTTAAGCGACAATCGTTGAAACGAGCATTGTCGCTTAGAACGATAACAAAAAACCTGTTTGACATTTTGCGACTTTGTGTATTTGTTGTTATTCTTCGACTTAATGTATATGTTGTGATGATATTATGTACATAGTTTACCGATGTGTGAAAAGGCAATTGCGCACTTGTCGCCCATCGAAAAAGATGCGAGTATAGTAGGTAGTTGAAAGAAATACAATTAAAGTACAGCGTTTGATATGCACAATGTAAATGGTTCGTTGGCGTACCTGTAGCGTATTTGATTAGCATTTTGTCGATCGCAGTTCGAATCCTGCCTGTGGCTTGAATTTTTTTTCTTTGTTTTTTTTTTTATTTATTTAAAAATTTCAAAAATATTTAAAAATCAAATTGCCATTTTCAGAGGCATTTCGCAATTCTTGTTTAAATTAACCTTTTAAAAATTTGAGTTTATAAAAGAAAGAACTTCAATAAAGTAAAAATTCTATTAAAAATATAAATATGTATGTATGTACCTATAACCAAAAAGTACTACATACGTATGTACATATGTACCCAACAGACCAGGAAGTAAGCGAAATGTAATAGGACTTGAGAACAAGCTTATAACAATTGTCCATTGTAAGCTTATTGCAATACAGTTTTTATAAGCTTAATTGTAAGCTTACTCACAAGCATGATTGTAATAATTGAGGAACACTTATGTTAAAAAGCTTGAAAACAATATTACAATAAGCTTACTTTACACTTGCAATGAAAGCTTAAAAAACTATTAATAATAAGATTGTTTTAAGCTTGCTGTAAAATTTTTTTAAATTTTGGTTTTCCAATGATTCATATAATTCATTGATTCCTTTTTCGTATAAGGGAAGCATAAAAGCCTCAATAAAATTCAATATAATGTTGAATGTCCCACTATATGATGCCGTTGGATTGAATTTCAGGTTGATGTCATGGTTCGAAACAGGAGGAGAATATAAAATAAAGAACTTTGCAGTAAAGGTGAAGAAGGAAAGAAAATGAAAAGAAAAATGCAAATAAAAATTTATTTCTTTTCTTTTTTCTACTATTTATACATACAATTGTATTTATAAGCTTACAACAAGCATTCACAAGTAATATTTTTCTACAATTACATTTGTAAGCTTATAAAAAGGGTGCCGTT
This sequence comes from Urophora cardui, assembly GCA_960531455.1. Taxonomy (NCBI): domain Eukaryota; kingdom Metazoa; phylum Arthropoda; class Insecta; order Diptera; family Tephritidae; genus Urophora; species Urophora cardui. The sequence continues at coordinate 148,426,140 of OY482673.1, read as the reverse complement.
TTGATTTTTCTACAATTGTTCTTAAGTCTTTTACAATAGTTTACACAAGCATTCCTCAAGCTTAACGCTTATATTTGTAAGCTTGTTATAATATTATTTTCAAGCCTTTTGGTTTATTGGGTATGTTCTTATTTATTTTGGTTTTAAATGCAAGGGTAACTGAAATTGATGATCAATTTGCCACCGATACCAGAGAACTTATAAAACCAGAGAAGGTCCACGAACGGATAGGCGTGTAAATTGCTAATAACACTGCTCTACAGCCAAAAAATACTCTAAACGCGACCATAATATCTATATGTAAAATCGGTCGCTGATTCCGAAAATCTGGTTCATTTTTAATTCTATGGGAAGGTTTTTGAGATATCGGCAATTTACCGTTATTTGGCCAATTGGTCCACTTAATCCTGTATACCTCTTTAACGCAGTGAGCTATCTTCCTTGGGCTAACACAAAACGAAAGAAAATAAAATTAACTTTTCATGGCTCCTATAACATTTTTTCCTAACTCTTATAGTTTCTGAAATACTGACGATTCAATTTGAATTTTTTCGATTTTTTACGATTTTTTTAAGAAAAAATTGATTTTGTCAGGCAATATCTTTAAAACCATTGTTTTTACCTTCGGTCTTACTCCTATACGTGAAGCTTCATTCCATTAGCAAAAAAATAAGCTATCAACCAAGAAAATCCATGGTAAAATGGAAAAGTTATAGGCGATCAAGTAAATACATCCAAGTCTCGCAATGGCACTATACGGCACATTCTATGCATATTTTACCAAACCTACACATCTGCAGTAGCAGCGTATTGGCAGCGCAGTAGATACGAGCGCATTTACGGGTATAACATGCATAAAATATACTCGTGTAGTACCATTGCGCGACTTGGCTGTATTTACTTGATCGCCTGTAACTTTTCCATTTTACCATGGATTTTCTTCGTTGATAGCTTATTTTTCGTCAATATTTCAGAAACTGTAAGAGTTAGAAAAAAAATGTTATAGGAGCCATGAAAAGTAAATTTCATTTTCTTTCTCTTTGTGTTACCATAAGGAAGATAGCTCACTGCGTTAAAGAGGTATACAGGATTAAGTGGAGCCATTGGCCAAATAACGGTAAATTGCCGATATCTCAAAAACCTTCCCATAGAATTAAAAATGAACCAGATTTTCGGAATCAGCGGCCGATTTTACATATAGATAGCATAGTTACGTCCAAAGTACAGACAAAAAATTTCATTTTGTGATCCAGTGTAACCAGAGAACTTATAAAACCAGAGAAGGTCCACGAACGGACAGGCGTGTAAATTGCTAATAACGCACAATTCTGGGGTAGGTAATTCACCACATGAACTTAACAGTGCTAAAATGAGTAACAGAAAATTAGCATTGATGAGCAAAGCTCTGTAGAAACGAATGTTATGAATTTTCTGCACTTTTGCTGATATAAATCAGAGAACGTAGATGAACAGAGAAGTTGCAACTACGAATAATCGTGGAAGCCAGAGACCCAACAAAATTCTGGTATTGCATCTGGTGAATAAAAAATTTTTATTCAACACAGCTGGCTGTTAAATTAACAGAAGTAGAGCGAGTTCGTCTGTAGAAAGGAATGTTATATTAAATTTTCTGCACATCTGCTGATATGGCTCATTATTCCTCCCATACACCAATTCCATCGATGCACTAATTTCCCAAAACCGCTGGTGTTTTAACTATTTTCTTATCGAATTTGAATTATAAATAAATTAAAAATTAAAAAAAATCAATTAAAATTAATTTCAATTTGACTTTACTGGGACTCGAACCTGCGCATCAATGCATTTTCTGTATTAAAAACCATACAACAATGCACCAGTTTGCTACAACCGGTGAGTATTTTAACAATTTCCACATCGATTTTTTAATTATTTTAAAATCTTCGAAATTTTGAAAATGTAAAAACATTTTGTTGTCGATTGCATGTTGTTGATGGCCAACCCATCAACCTCGTTGATGAGCAACGATCAACCATATCTATACCTATGCCAATGAAATTTAATTGTCACCCTCTCTGAACAATTAGATGATGCATCAATACATATGTACATACATACTATGTATGTACATACATCTATTGAGCAATAATAAATTGGTGGCTGCATCAAAACCCTCACCATTCATCTTGGTGTATCGGGGCACAGCAGCTGCTAGACTTTGATGACTGATCAACGCAAATCCTACTGTCTTCCAAACATATCAAAAAACAACAATAACAATTCATTCATAAACGTGCCTAGTCACAAAAAATCAAGAGAAAACTGACAACATTGTCTTCGCGCAAAACGACGACAATTTCTTAATATTTCTATGTATTCAAATCAGTTCCTCGGCAAGAGGACAAGGTGATAAGGGACAAGCTTATGAGATTTTGTTATTGTACCTACAGCTCAAAAAAAGGCGCTCGCATACATACATACATTCATATGACTTAACCCAGCAAACAACCTGGTAAGCGTTTTGCAAATCAAATAAAACCAAGCTTAGAATAAGCTAGCATGAATAAGGACTTTGCAAGCGACATTTGCATAATATTTGGTATAGTAAGCGTTTTGCATATGTCTTTATTTTTCGCAAGGAAATGCTAGCGTTTTATAAATGTTGGCGGTGACCGACTAAATTTACAGTTATTTGTAGGTAGAACCCATTTTAGTTTTGATTTCTGAACAGTAAACAAGTGAAAATAGTGAAATTTTAGTGAAATGAATAAAGTGATAAAAGTGAAGTAGAGTCAGGTAAGTGCAACACGCGTTATTATATGTCCTAAAAAACATTTTTTGCAATCCTAATTTCAAGCTTAGAACGAGCGACGCGTTTCGATTGCAAAAGGCTTACTTTGCGATGTTTGTAAATGTCAATGCTAGTGTTTTGCTTACATCTGAACGCTTACCAAACGCTTATTTTCATTTGAAATTTTTTGCTGGGTTCACATGTCAACAACAAGAATAAAACACACACTACTGTACGCGATTGTGCATATCCCATTAAACACTGAACAAGAAATTCTCAAATGAGGAAAAATTGCTTTCCAATTTGAGAATCAGCACATATATCAATTGAAAATAAACATGTTTTCAAGTGTTTCTCAAATATTTTTTTATCAATTTGAGATCAATTTTAGAAGCATTTGAGAAAAAATTTATCTTTGAAATGGGTTTGAGAAAATTTAATTTTTCAAATGGAGAATCAGCCCAAAATCCCATACTAAAAGTGTGCATTTTTGTTTAAGGACGTTCTTAAAGAAAATTTGAGGTGCATTTGATAACTAACGTTTTAGGTTTGAGAATAGGCTTAGTTGAAAATGAAGAAAAATGTTTATTGGGATGTATAAAAATCTTCGTTTGGATGTGTACATTTTCTGCACAAAGTTTGACTTCTTTGCGTAGATCACTGATGGGCATTTTGACTCATATGAGCAGTTACTCTCAGCACGCGTATTCTTACGCTCTTATTTCAGTTGCTGTTGAGAGCGAAAAATCAATTGAGTCACAGTGGTGTTAGAACAGAATTTTCATGTCAGTTGTGTTTCAGCAAGCAAAGGGATGACACGTATCGTCGCTTTGCTTTTATTTTTTATGCAATAGTAAATTATGCGCTATTTAATGAATGAAAGCATTTAGGGCAATTCTAAATAATTTTTCACTGCGAACAGTGCGAGTGAGAAACACATATAGGTACGCGCATAAATAGTATCATAAAACAATCAAGCGGCGCACAATGTTGCTTCGCTGTTGTTTGTTAATCAACTGACTGCAAATGTTCTTTGTCCCATGGTAGCCACTTTACGCTCACGGTTACCAATACATGCTTACATTTCAATTGCCCACCAATGGCGTAGATCAGGGATGGGCACACAAACACATTCAAGCAATCTCCGAAAATTAGTGTGTGTTGGTGCGCCTACTGTAGGGCAAAGTGGAAAACGATAAACAATAATCAGTCTGCATGCAGATGTTGAGCGAGCAGGGTCATGTTGCGCACGCTTTGCGAAATTATGAAACAACGTAGGTATACAAGTACATACGTATGTTATTTGCAAACTCTTCATAGTTTTGTTTGTTGTCTGGCTTCTACAAATAAAACAAAAGAATGTCTAGCGACCACCTGCTTTCACGATAGTCGAAGGCAAATTAATTATTTTTGCTAAGCATGGTCCCATCGTAAGCGCTCGTTTTACGCTCTTTATTTGTCTGTATTAGTGACAATCGGTGTGTATACGTGTGAATCGAAAACAGCTGGTCTGCCCGCGGGCAAGAGGCTGCGCATCGCTGGCGTAGATCAAACGACGAAGGGTTGTCGGCTGTTCTGACACCGCCGCTATGAAATCACATGCTGACAGTGCGCAGGCCCAATTTACCCAATTATTGCATGTGGCCGCGCTTGTTCATATGAATGCGCACATAAGCTTGCAGGTGTTGAACCAGAGATCTCCACAAAGCCCTTATGGACGCGCGAGCAACGGTACATTGAAATAAAAATCATGGCCGACAGTAAGAGCAAAAAAATTGCGGCCGCCCACTTCCTCCATTTTTAAAAGTACACCCGAAAAATTTCGAAAATTTATAAATTGATATTTTTTTTATTTTTAAAGAGAATAAATTTATTTCTGGGTATTTTTTCAAATGTTTTATATAATTTTTAATTTTTTTTTTTAAATTTTTTAATTTTTTTTTAAATTTTTTTTAAAGTTTTTTTTTAATTTTTTTTTGGTCTTGAGAAAAAAAAAGAATAAATTTCACATAATTCAGGGACTGGTAATAGTGCAACATAAAAAACAAAAATAGACTGTTGTCGGAAGAAAATTAGGAGAATGTGAATATGAAGAACAATAAAAAAGGAGATAAAGGAAACGGAGAAAAATGAGATACCTATTTTGAAGAGTTCTCAATTAATTTGTCGATATCTATCTCGATTTTTGTGGTAGATAATTTAAGAAGCGCTTCTAAATGCTTATTTGTTAATCTATTTCTGTGATTTGTTTTTATTTGCTTAAGATACGAAAAGGCGCTTTCACAAATATAAGTACTACCAAACATTGAATAAAATTTTAAAATTTCTTGACGCAGTATTGGATATTTGTCGTTGCTTATAACTTTCCAAAAATCAATGCCCTTTAAATCCAAGAATTTTAGTTCAGGGTCGCATTGTAAGTCGCATAGCTCCATTTGTAATTCTGGCTTCTGCTCATTTATATTGCATGTCATTGGTATAAAAAAAATTGGTAGCATTTTTTTGATAACTTCAAAGTCTTGGAATCTGTTAGAAAAATTATTTTTTAAATCAGCGAAATACGTTATAAACAGGGAGAAATCAAAAGTTAAAATATCAAATTCACTTAGTACTGACTTTAAGAAAGGAAAGTGACAAAGTTTTGTAATATTTAAATCAGCAATAAAAACTTCTATTTTTTTTATAAAGCCTTCAATTATGCTAACCATTTCAAATATCGATTTTTTATTTCCTTGCATACAGGTGAAGCTAATAAAAATGTGTTAAAAAAAAAATCTACATAAGTACATACATATCACACTATTGAATTCCGTATCAAATCTTAATTCACAACGATTTGTCTCAGTGTGTGGGCGGCGACTCGCTGTAGCCCGCTTCTGCAGAAAATAAAAAAGAAAAATGGAAGCCAAAAATGGCGTGTACACAAACCCCGTCGGAATTGATTGCTTTGAAAATTCAGGTTTCATTAAATACTTTTAAAAGTGTTCAATATAATAAAAGAAACTAACACCATAATTTGTCTTCCAGGTCTGATAGTGAAAAAATTGTTTGATACAAAAAATATTCCAAAATTATTCCTTTATATGTAATTTTACATGAATTAATAGTAATTTTGCGCTGCTGTTCCTAACGGGTGTAGTATTAAACTTCGTTTGTAGGCGAGACGATAGAATGCGCGGTCGCGGTGATTTTCGGCGCGCTTGCCTATGCTTAAGCGCGTCACAAAAACAAAAAGCGCGGAAGCGCTTAGGCAGTGGAGGCCCTTTGCTCAAATCATAGCTAAAGTTTAGCAAGTGCTGCGTTTCCTTGCCCCTCTACATTTCGCTGTTGTCCATCATTTTTCACAAAACGAAGCAATTTTGTAAAATTTTAACTCCAAATAGCTTTCAGATCAAGTCAGTGGACATGCGGGTAATTCAAAAGTGATGAACCTCGCGCCCAATGGCAATGGTTCAACACCTGCTTATGTGCGCATTCATATGAACAAGCGCGGCCACTTGCAATAATCGGGCCTGCGCACTGTCAGCAAGCCATTGCATAGCGGCGGTTAGATTTGTATGTCATATTTCGCAAACCTGAAGGAACAAGGAGCAAGGTGAATGGAACACCGCGCAACGAAATCGCTGTTGACAGTTAACAGGCCGCGATTTTAGCGTGCGCCCTGTCAATTGCTATTAATTTACATGTACTGCTGTAGCAGTTGAACTTGCTGCAAAGAGCGATGACAATGGCTGAGTGCCTGGTACCCCGAAATAAGTCCCAAATGAAATAAGTCCCAATGAAATAACTCCCAATGAAATAAGTCCCAATAAAAATGAAATAACTCCCAACTTTTAGAAATGAAATAACTCCCAAAGAAGAAAATGAAATAAGTCCCAATATTTGGATTTTACGGATTCAGAACACCCTTCCCCTCCCCTAACCCTCGGTACAAGTCGTTTTTTTTGGGGCGTGCGGCATTATTGGGAAATTTCCCCGTATGCTTCCATAGATTTTTTACGTTTGGTGGAAACACGGTGCATTTTATATAAAGCGAGTACCGCATAAAGTGGGCGTAGCCACGCGCATTTTGAAAATTCGTATCAATCATCCGACTAAACGTATAAATATTATTGTTAGTATAAAATTTCATCCCTTTATGACTTTTAGTTACAGAGATGTCACGTTACAGATTTCTGAAGGGCATGCTAGAAATATTTTTATTAAAAAGTAGGCCTGGTTATAGACCGATTTCGCTAAAATTTTGCACATATACTACCGAAAGTTATAGAAATAAGTCCACCAATTTTCGTCATAATATCTATATATTAATAGGCTAACATTTTTCCCATACAAACAATTGCCAGGCTGTTTTGCACATTTAACATACTCATATCGACATAAAATTGATATGGATGTGTTCGTATGAGTGAGGAGCAGTGCATAGGCATATAATTTTTTCTATAAATTATTTAATTTCTTTATAATTAATAAATAAAGTTTTTAGTTTTGTACCATTTTTGATTTACTTCGTTTTTGCTTCGTTGGCAAATGTGCCCACTATCTATATATTAATAGGCTAACAGTTTTCCCATACAAACAATTGCCAGGCTGTTTAACACATTTAACATACTCATATCCACATAAAATTGATATGGATGTGTTCGTATGGGTCAGGAGCAGTGCATAGGCATATAATTTTTTCTATATATTATTTAATTTCTTTATAATTAATAAATAAAGTTTTTAGGTTTGTACCATTTTTGATTTACTTCGTTTTTGCCTCGTTGGAAAATGTGCCCACTATCTATATATTAATAGCCAAAAATTTTTCCATTCAAACAATTGCCAGGCTGTTTTGCACATTTAACATACTCATATCCACATAAAATTGATATGGATGTGTTCGTATGAGTCAGGAGCAGTGCATAGGCATATAATTTTTTCTATAAATAATTTAATTTCTTTATAATTAATAAATAAAGTTTTTAGTTTTGTACCATTTTTGATTTACTTCGTTTTTGCTTGGTTGGCAAATGTGCCCACTATCTATATATTAATAGGCTAACATTTTTCCCATACAAACAATTGCCAGGCTGTTTAGCACATTTAACATACTCATATCCACATAAAATTGATATGGATGTGTTCGTATGGGTCAGGAGCAGTGCATAGGCATATAATTTTTTCTATAAATTATTTAATTTCTTTATAATTAATAAATAAAATTTTTGGTTAAGATAAATAGATATCGTAAACGTGTTTACAAATATCGTAAACACAGTTGAAGAGTCGCTTTAATTTAAAAGCGCTCACCGGGCCTACCTTCCTAGATCTGCCTTGATTTTGACCATCATTTCGCGTCGGACCGTGATCAAAAGGGCAAATCAGTGTTGCGGTACAACTGGAATTTGGAAAGTGTTGCTTATCTCCGCGAAAAAGTACCAAAATCGTTTTTATAAAAATTTTGCTCCGATCACCTTTAAAATTCACGATTTCTAAATTCACCCAAAAATTCACGATTTCTAAATTCACCCAAAACTTCAGCTCCGAAGCCCTGTTTTCAAAATTTTTTCCTCCGATAGTCTGTTCATGCCACATGTGTCACAGATTTAGCTCCGATCACTGAAAAAATCGTGTTTAAAAATTTTTTACCTAAATTTCGCACCGAAGCCCTGTTCAAAAAAATTCAGGTCGAAGGCCCTTAGATGCGTACATGTGTCAAGCATATGCTCCAAAATCGTTTTTATAAAAATTTTGCTCCGACACCTTTAAAATTCACGATTTATAAATTCACCCAAAAATTCACGATTTCTAAATTCACCCAAAACTTCAGCTCTGAAGCCCTGTTTTCAAAATTTTTTCCTCCGATAGTCTGTTCATGCCACATGTGTCACAGATTTAGCTCCGATCACTGAAAAAATCGTGTTTAAAAATTTTTTACCTAAATTTCGCACCGAAGCCCTGTTCAAAAAAATTCAGGTCGAAGGCCCTTAGATGCGTACATGTGTCAAGCATATGCTCCAAAATCGTTTTTATAAAAATTTTGCTCCGATCACCTTTAAAATTCACGATTTCTAAATTCACCCAAAAATTCACGATTTCTAAATTCACCCAAAACTTCAGCTCCGAAGCCCTGTTTTCAAAATTTTTTCCTCCGATAGTCTGTTCATGCCACATGTGTCACAGATTTAGCTTCGATCACTGAAAAAATCGTGTTTAAAAATTTTTTACCTAAATTTCGCACCGAAGCCCTGTTCAAAAAAATTCAGGTCGAAGGCCCTTAGATGCGTACATGTGTCAAGCATATGCTCCAAAATCGTTTTTATAAAAATTTTGCTCCGATCACCTTTAAAATTCACGATTTCTAAATTCACCCAAAAATTCACGATTTCTAAATTCACCCAAAACTTCAGCTCCGAAGCCCTGTTTTCAAAATTTTTTCCTCCGATAGTCTGTTCATGCCACATGTGTCACAGATTTAGCTCCGATCACTGAAAAAATCGTGTTTAAAAATTTTTTACCTAAATTTCGCACGGAAGCCCTGTTCAAAAAAATTCAGGTCGAAGGCCCTTAGATGCGTACATGTGTCAAGCATATGCTCCAAAATCGTTTTTATAAAAATTTTGCTCCGATCACCTTTAAAATTCACGATTTCTAAATTCACCCAAAAATTCACGATTTCTAAATTCACCCAAAACTTCAGATCCGAAGCCCTGTTTTCAAAATTTTTTCCTCCGATAGTCTGTTCATGCCACATGTGTCACAGATTTAGCTCCGATCACTGAAAAAATCGTGTTTAAAAATTTTTTACCTAAATTTCGCACCGAAGCCCTGTTCAAAAAAATTCAGGTCGAACGCCCTTAGATGCGTACATGTGTCAAGCATATGCTCCAAAATCGTTTTTATAAAAATTTTGCTCCGATCACCTTTAAAATTCACGATTTCTAAATTCACGATTTCTAAATTCACCCAAAACTTCAGCTCCGAAGCCCTGTTTTCAAAATTTTTTCCTCCGATAGTCTGTTCATGCCACATGTGTCACAGATTTAGCTCCGATCACTGAAAAAATCGTGTTTAAAAATTTTTAACCTAAATTTCGCACCGAAGCCCTGTTCAAAAAAATTCAGGTCGAAGGCCCTTAGATGCGTACATGTGTCAAGCATATGCTCCAAAATCGTTTTTATAAAAATTTTGCTCCGATCACCTTTAAAATTCACGATTTCTAAATTCACCCAAAAATTCACGATTTCTAAATTCACCCAAAACTTCAGCTCCGAAGCCCTGTTTTCAAAATTTTTTCCTCCGACAGTCTGTTCATGCCACATGTGTCACAGATTTAGCTCCGATCACTGAAAAAATCGTGTTTAAAAATTTTTTACCTAAATTTCGCACCGAAGCCCTGTTCAAAAAAATTCAGGTCGAAGGCCCTTAGATGCGTACATGTGTCAAGCATATGCTCCAAAATCGTTTTTATAAAAATTTTGCTCCGATCACCTTTAAAATTCACGATTTCTAAATTCACCCAAAAATTCACGATTTCTAAATTCACCCAAAACTTCAGCTCCGAAGCCCTGTTTTCAAAATTTTTTCCTCCGATAGTCTGTTCATGCCACATGTGTCACAGATTTAGCTCCGATCAGTGAAAAAATCGTGTTTAAAAATTTTTTACCTAAATTTCGCACCGAAGCCCTGTTCAAAAAAATTCAGGTCGAAGGCCCTTAGATGCGTACATGTGTCAAGCATATGCTCCAAAATCGTTTTTATAAAAATTTTGCTCCGATCACCTTTAAAATTCACGATTTCTAAATTCACCCAAAAATTCACGATTTCTAAATTCACCCAAAACTTCAGCTCCGAAGCCCTGTTTTCAAAATTTTTTCCTCCGATAGTCTGTTCATGCCACATGTGTCACAGATTTAGCTCCGATCAGTGAAAAAATCGTGTTTAAAAATTTTTTACCTAAATTTCGCACCGAAGCCCTGTTCAAAAAAATTCAGGTCGAAGGCCCTTAGAAGCGTACATGTGTCAAGCATATGCTCCAAAATCGTTTTTATAAAAATTTTGCTCCGATCACCTTTAAAATTCACGATTTCTAAATTCACCCAAAAATTCACGATTTCTAAATTCACCCAAAACTTCAGCTCCGAAGCCCTGTTTTCAAAATTTTTTCCTCCGATAGTCTGTTCATGCCACATGTGTCACAGATTTAGCTCCGATCAGTGAAAAAATCGTGTTTAAAAATTTTTTACCTAAATTTCGCACCGAAGCCCTTTCAAAAAAATTCAGGTCGAAGGCCCTTAGATGCGTACATGTGTCAAGCATATGCTCCAAAATCGTTTTTATAAAAATTTTGCTCCGAGCACCTTTAAAATTCACGATTTCTAAATTCACCCAAAAATTCACGATTTCTAAATTCACCCAAAACTTCAGCTCCGAAGCCCTGTTTTCAAAATTTTTTCCTCCGATAGTCTGTTCATGCCACATGTGTCACAGATTTAGCTCCGATCAGTGAAAAAATCGTGTTTAAAAATTTTTTACCTAAATTTCGCACCGAAGCCCTGTTCAAAAAAATTCAGGTCGAAGGCCCTTAGATGCGTACATGTGTCAAGCATATGCTCCAAAATCGTTTTTATAAAAATTTTGCTCCGATCACCTTTAAAATTCACGATTTCTAAATTCACCCAAAAATTCACGATTTCTAAATTCACCCAAAACTTCAGCTCCGAAGCCCTGTTTTCAAAATTTTTTCCTCCGGTAGTCTGTTCATGCCACATGTGTCACAGATTTAGCTCCGATCAGTGAAAAAATCGTGTTTAAAAATTTTTTACCTAAATTTCGCACCGAAGCCCTGTTCAAAAAAATTCAGGTCGAAGGCCCTTAGATGCGTACATGTGTCAAGCATATGCTCCAAAATCGTTTTTATAAAAATTTTGCTCCGATCACCTTTAAAATTCACGATTTCTAAATTCACCCAAAAATTCACGATTTCTAAATTCACCCAAAACTTCAGCTCCGAAGCCCTGTTTTCAAAATTTTTTCCTCCGATAGTCTGTTCATGCCACATGTGTCACAGATTTAGCTCCGATCAGAGAAAAAATCGTGTTTAAAAATTTTTTACCTAAATTTCGCACCGAAGCCCTGTTCAAAAAAATTAAGGCGAAGGCCCTTAGATGCGTACATGTGTCAAGCATATGCTCCAAAATCGTTTTTATAAAAATTTTGCTACGATCACCTTTAAAATTCACGATTTCTAAATTCACCCAAAAATTCACGATTTCTAAATTCACCCAAAACTTCAGCTCCGAAGCCCTGTTTTCAAAATTTTTTCCTCCGATAGTCTGTTCATGCCACATGTGTCACAGATTTAGCTCCGATCAGTGAAAAAATCGTGTTTAAAAATTTTTTACCTAAATTTCGCACCGAAGCCCTGTTCAAAAAAATTCAGGTCGAAGGCCCTTAGATGCGTACATGTGTCAAGCATATGCTCCAAAATCGTTTTTATAAAAATTTTGCTCCGATCACCTTTAAAATTCACGATTTCTAAATTCACCCAAAAATTCACGATTTCTAAATTCACACAAAACTTCAGCTCCGAAGCCCTGTTTTCAAAATTTTTTCCTCCGATAGTCTGTTCATGCCACATGTGTCACAGATTTAGCTCCGATCAGTGAAAAAATCGTGTTTAAAAATTTTTTACCTAAATTTGGCACCGAAGCCCTGTTCAAAAAAATTCAGGTCGAAGGCCCTTAGATGCGTACATGTGTCAAGCATATGCTCCAAAATCGTTTTTATAAAAATTTTGCTCCGATCACCTTTAAAATTCACGATTTCTAAATTCACCCAAAAATTCACGATTTCTAAATTCACCCAAAACTTCAGCTCCGAAGCCCTGTTCTCAAAATTTTTTCCTCCGATAGTCTGTTCATGCCACATGTGTCACAGATTCAGCTCCGATCAGTGAAAAAATCGTGTTTAAAAATTTTTTACCTAAATTTCGCACCGAAGCCCTGTTCAAAAAAATTCAGGTCGAAGGCCCTTAGATGCGTACATGTGTCAAGCATATGCTCCAAAATCGTTTTTATAAAAATTTTGCTGCGATCACCTTTAAAATTCACGATTTCTAAATTCACCCAAAACTTCAGCTCCGAAGCCCTGTTTTCAAAATTTTTTCCTCCGATAGTCTGTTCATGCCACATGTGTCACAGATTTAGCTCCGATCAGTGAAAAAATCGTGTTTAAAAATTTTTTACCTAAATTTCGCACCGAAGCCCTGTTCAAAAAAATTCAGGTCGAAGGCCCTTAGATGCGTACATGTGTCAAGCATATGCTCCAAAATCGTTTTTATAAAAATTTTGCTCCGATCACCTTTAAAATTCACGATTTCTAAATTCACCCAAAAATTCACGATTTCTAAATTCACCCAAAACTTCAGCTCCGAAGCCCTGTTTTCAAAATTTTTTCCTCCGATAGTCTGTTCATGCCACATGTGTCACAGATTTAGCTCCGATCAGTGAAAAAATCGTGTTTAAAAATTTTTTACCTAAATTTCGCACCGAAGCCCTGTTCAAAAAAATTCAGGTCGAAGGCCCTTAGATGCGTACATGTGTCAAGCATATGCTCCAAAATCGTTTTTATAAAAATTTTGCTCCGATCACCTTTAAAATTCACGATTTCTAAATTCACCCAAAAATTCACGATTTCTAAATTCACCCAAAACTTCAGCTCCGAAGCCCTGTTTTCAAAATTTTTTCCTCCGATAGTCTGTTCATGCCACATGTGTCACAGATTTAGCTCCGATCAGTGAAAAAATCGTGTTTAAAAATTTTTTACCTAAATTTCGCACCGAAGCCCTGTTCAAAAAAATTCAGGTCGAAGGCCCTTAGATGCGTACATGTGTCAAGCATATGCTCCAAAATCGTTTTTATAAAAATTTTGCTCCGATCACCTTTAAAATTCACGATTTCTAAATTCACCCAAAAATTCACGATTTCTAAATTCACCCAAAACTTCAGCTCCGAAGCCCTGTTTTCAAAATTTTTTCCTCCGATAGTCTGTTCATGCCACATGTGTCACAGATTTAGCTCCGATCAGAGAAAAAATCGTGTTTAAAAATTTTTTACCTAAATTTCGCACCGAAGCCCTGTTCAAAAAAATTAAGGCGAAGGCCCTTAGATGCGTACATGTGTCAAGCATATGCTCCAAAATCGTTTTTATAAAAATTTTGCTCCGATCACCTTTAAAATTCACCCAAAAATTCACGATTTCTAAATTCACCCAAAACTTCAGCTCCGAAGCCCTGTTTTCAAAATTTTTTCCTCCGATAGTCTGTTCATGCCACATGTGTCACAGATTTAGCTCCGATCAGTGAAAAAATCGTGTTTAAAAATTTTTTACCTAAATTTCGCACCGAAGCCCTGTTCAAAAAAATTCAGGTCGAAGGCCCTTAGATGCGTACATGTGTCAAGCATATGCTCCAAAATCGTTTTTATAAAAATTTTGCTCCGATCACCTTTAAAATTCACGATTTCTAAATTCACCCAAAAATTCACGATTTCTAAATTCACCCAAAACTTCAGCTCCGAAGCCCTGTTTTCAAAATTTTTTCCTCCGATAGTCTGTTCATGCCACATGTGTCACAGATTTAGCTCCGATCAGTGAAAAAATCGTGATTAAAAATTTTTTACCTAAATTTGGCACCGAAGCCCTGTTCAAAAAAATTCAGGTCGAAGGCCCTTAGATGCGTACATGTGTCAAGCATATGCTCCAAAATCGTTTTTATAAAAATTTTGCTCCGATCACCTTTAAAATTCACGATTTCTAAATTCACCCAAAAATTCACGATTTCTAAATTCACCCAAAACTTCAGCTCCGAAGCCCTGTTTTCAAAATTTTTTCCTCCGATAGTCTGTTCATGCCACATGTGTCACAGATTCAGCTCCGATCAGTGAAAAAATCGTGTTTAAAAATTTTTTACCTAAATTTCGCACCGAAGCCCTGTTCAAAAAAATTCAGGTCGAAGGCCCTTAGATGCGTACATGTGTCAAGCATATGCTCCAAAATCGTTTTTATAAAAATTTTGCTGCGATCACCTTTAAAATTCACGATTTCTAAATTCACCCAAAAATTCACGATTTCTAAATTCACCCAAAACTTCAGCTCCGAAGCCCTGTTTTCAAAATTTTTTCCTCCGATAGTCTGTTCATGCCACATGTGTCACAGATTTAGCTCCGATCAGTGAAAAAATCGTGTTTAAAAATTTTTTACCTAAATTTCGCACCGAAGCCCTGTTCAAAAAAATTCAGGTCGAAGGCCCTTAGATGCGTACATGTGTCAAGCATATGCTCCAAAATCGTTTTTATAAAAATTTTGCTCCGATCACCTTTAAAATTCACGATTTCTAAATTCACCCAAAAATTCACGATTTCTAAATTCACCCAAAACTTCAGCTCCGAAGCCCTGTTTTCAAAATTTTTTCCTCCGATAGTCTGTTCATGCCACATGTGTCACAGATTCAGCTCCGATCAGTGAAAAAATCGTGTTTAAAAATTTTTTACCTAAATTTCGCACCGAAGCCCTGTTCAAAAAAATTCAGGTCGAAGGCCCTTAGATGCGTACATGTGTCAAGCATATGCTCCAAAATCGTTTTTATAAAAATTTTGCTGCGATCACCTTTAAAATTCACGATTTCTAAATTCACCCAAAAATTCACGATTTCTAAATTCACCCAAAACTTCAGCTCCGAAGCCCTGTTTTCAAAAATTTTTCCTCCGATAGTCTGTTCATGCCACATGTGTCACAGATTTAGCTCCGATCAGTGAAAAAATCGTGTTTAAAAATTTTTTACCTAAATTTCGCACCGAAGCCCTGTTCAAAAAAATTCAGGTCGAAGGCCCTTAGATGCGTACATGTGTCAAGCATATGCTCCAAAATCGTTTTTATAAAAATTTTGCTCCGATCACCTTTAAAATTCACGATTTCTAAATTCACCCAAAAATTCACGATTTCTAAATTCACCCAAAACTTCAGCTCCGAAGCCCTGTTTTC
Source organism: Urophora cardui (assembly GCA_960531455.1). Classification (NCBI taxonomy): domain Eukaryota; kingdom Metazoa; phylum Arthropoda; class Insecta; order Diptera; family Tephritidae; genus Urophora; species Urophora cardui. The sequence goes on along the minus strand of OY482673.1, from coordinate 148,410,344 downwards.
AAAATTTTTTCCTCCGATAGTCTGTTCATGCCACATGTGTCACAGATTTAGCTCCGATCAGTGAAAAAATCGTGTTTAAAAATTTTTTACCTAAATTTCGCACCGAAGCCCTGTTCAAAAAAATTCAGGTCGAAGGCCCTTAGATGCGTACATGTGTCAAGCATATGCTCCAAAATCGTTTTTATAAAAATTTTGCTCCGATCACCTTTAAAATTCACGATTTCTAAATTCACCCAAAAATTCACGATTTCTAAATTCACCCAAAACTTCAGCTCCGAAGCCCTGTTTTCAAAATTTTTTCCTCCGATAGTCTGTTCATGCCACATGTGTCACAGATTCAGCTCCGATCAGTGAAAAAATCGTGTTTAAAAATTTTTTACCTAAATTTCGCACCGAAGCCCTGTTCAAAAAAATTCAGGTCGAAGGCCCTTAGATGCGTACATGTGTCAAGCATATGCTCCAAAATCGTTTTTATAAAAATTTTGCTGCGATCACCTTTAAAATTCACGATTTCTAAATTCACCCAAAAATTCACGATTTCTAAATTCACCCAAAACTTCAGCTCCGAAGCCCTGTTTTCAAAAATTTTTCCTCCGATAGTCTGTTCATGCCACATGTGTCACAGATTTAGCTCCGATCAGTGAAAAAATCGTGTTTAAAAATTTTTTACCTAAATTTCGCACCGAAGCCCTGTTCAAAAAAATTCAGGTCGAAGGCCCTTAGATGCGTACATGTGTCAAGCATATGCTCCAAAATCGTTTTTATAAAAATTTTGCTCCGATCACCTTTAAAATTCACGATTTCTAAATTCACCCAAAAATTCACGATTTCTAAATTCACCCAAAACTTCAGCTCCGAAGCCCTGTTTTCAAAATTTTTTCCTCCGATAGTCTGTTCATGCCACATGTGTCACAGATTTAGCTCCGATCAGTGAAAAAATCGTGTTTAAAAATTTTTTACCTAAATTTCGCACCGAAGCCCTGTTCAAAAAAATTCAGGTCGAAGGCCCTTAGATGCGTACATGTGTCAAGCATATGCTCCAAAATCGTTTTTATAAAAATTTTGCTCCGATCACCTTTAAAATTCACCCAAAAATTCACGATTTCTAAATTCACCCAAAACTTCAGCTCCGAAGCCCTGTTTCCTACCAAAGTCACCTGTATGACCAAAGCCTCCCTGGACCATCCACAACCCCATCCACCACCCTTATCAGTTACTACTTATATACATAATATATTCAATAAAATAAATGAGAATTATATACATTTTCACAAAACAACATACCAAAGTCACCTGTATGACCAAAGCCTCCCTGGGCCATCCACAACCCCATCCACCACCCTTATCAGTTACTACTTATATACATAATATATTCAATAAAATAAATGAGAATTATATACATTTTCACAAAACAACATATCAAAACACCAAACAAAATTTCTAATAGTAATGGTAACCATAGCCTCTTTGCTTCCAAAGCCATATGTTTACCAAAGACTCCCTGCGAGTACAGTACAGTACAAATTTCATTTGTAGTAGAATGTTCAATAGGTAAGTTCATGCAATTTTTATTGCAAAAATCATTAAGGGGCAATTCTCATTTTAAGTCAATGTATAATATTTAAGGGCAATTCTCATATAGGTAATAATCCAAAAATTAGCAAAAAACACTATCATCACTGTGGAAGGGCGGGCAAAAATTCTGAAAAAATAATTAATTTAAAATGGTGGCTAATTTAATTTTTAGAAATTTCGGCCATTTTGGGCTACAATGACGGGTTTTTATATAACAAGACTTTCAATAAATTTAAAGATGGACTAAAATAGTGTGTACCATCAGAAAGAGCACCTTCGAAACATTTGGTTGAATTTTTAGAAATTTCGGCTATTTTGGGCTACAATGACGGGGTTTAGTACAACAGGACTTTTAATAAATTTAAAGATGGAGTAAAATGGTGTCTACCATCAGAAAGAGCACCTTCGAAACATTTGATTGAATTTTTAGAAATTTCGGCTATTTTGGGCTACAATGACGTGTCTACCATTTTAATTGAATTGAATGCAGAATAAGTGCGACTACGCCTACTATTTAACAAAGATATTTCTCGAACACCCTTTGGAAATATGTAACGTGACATCTTTGTAACCCAGCAAAAACAGTCTCTAACGTTAGAAATTTTGTCGAGATTACCTTAGATAACAAGTGTAATTCTCTATATATTCTCAAATCGATAACTTGAGTTGAAAACTACACTAGAATTCGATTAGCGAGTGATTAGAGAAGGAGCCAAATCTCACGCCTTTTATCAATTCTCAATATATTTCTGTGATATATTGAATATACATACATATATTGAAATTGATACTAAAAAATCGTAAAGTTAATATTACCGTAGTACAATGTTTTCCATTAAAAAGTACAGGAAATACCTTTAATTTAAATAATAACACTGAATTTAGTTTAAATTTCAGTTCTTATAAATGTGATAAACATATACATACATGCGAATATGTGTATATAATCATATGCAATTTGGCACTAATAAAATCTAAACAATGAAAAAATCATGTAAAAGGAGACAAAGCTTTGTTTTTCATTTCAATTGGAAGTATTTGCAAATTCTGATTAGAATCTCATTAGAGAACTACATTAGAATTCGATTCGAGAATTATAATTTTCTCGATTTGAGAATTAGGTACCCTTTTGTTTGAGAACGCTATGATTCTCGATAGATTGTCGAGTCGTCCTCTAACGTTAGAGGTTTGAGAATGAGGCTAGTTCTCGAGTCATTCTCAAATCGATAACTAACCTCAGTGTTTGTTGGGAACTAGAAGTCATAAAGGAATGAAATTTTGCACTAACAATAATATTCATATGCTTAGTTGGATGACTGATAAAAATTTTGAAAATGGGCGTGGCTACGCCCCCTTCATGCGGCACTGGCTTTATTTAAAATAAACCGTGTTTCCATCAAACGCAAACAAACAATGAAAGCATACAGCTGAGTATCTAATGTTCGATTCCACTCGAACTTAGGCTTCCTTACTTGTTTTATATACTCAAATTTTTAAAAGGTAAATTTAAACAAGAATTGCGAAATGCCTCTGAAAATGGCAATTTCTCACACGATTCAATCATTTCTGACCAAATCAATTCTGTACAATCCCAGTAACCACAAATAATAAAAAATAATTTCTTGTCCATTTATTGATGACCAACCATCATAACCCAGCTAACAAATTTACCCGAAATCTTTTAGATATCTATCAGATTTTCGGCAAAAAACTCCGAAATCAATAAGTTTTCTGTACGAATTCTTCAAGATAAATATATGAAGACGTTGACAGGAATTCTCACAGACATGTCTGGGGAAATTCTTTGTTTTTTACATTAGGTAAAAATTTTACATTAGGTAAAATTTGCTTGAATTTTGAAGTACTTATATGAAAGTTGTTTTTATTTTATACTTATATGAAAGTTATTGAAAATTTTCTGAGACTTTTTTGAACTTTGTCTCAATGAAAAAGTCTTTGAAGATATAAAAAAAAATTTGTTACTGATAATAATTACGCAAAGACTTTTTTCAAACTTGTCTCAATATAAAAGTCTTTGAAGACTTAAAAAATATATATTTGAAATAACTATTATGGAAAGATTTTTAAAATATAAGTTTCTGAATAATAATTATAGAAGAGTTTTATCATTTTCATCAGGACAAAAATATTATCAAAAGACTTTTACGATTCTGAAGAAAATTTGTAAGACTTTTTTATAATTTCAAAATGAAATAATAATTATTCTACATCTCTGCTAATTTGACAAAAAAATTTGCTAAATAACTTTAAAACCTGACTTGATGGGACTTTTTCAATATGATTTTTGTAATCAGCGCCCAAAAATCCATTAAAATCATTAATCAAACTTTAGAGGTACATATGTACATATGTACATATGTACATAATAAAATAAAACATTTGGAATTTCAATAGAATATATGTATGTATTTTTTTTTTTTTTTCAATTACAATTAAGACTTTAGTGCTTAAAATAAATTTTTAATTTTTTATTAATTCTCGATTAAACAATATTTACGCAATTCTATATGTTTTAAGATATATGTATGTATGTATAATTAGATATATTCTTTGAGTTTTATGCACCAGTTATCTTCATACATTACATAAATAATGCAAAATAATACAAAAAACAATGTTAAGTCAAAGCTAGACCATCACTTCAATATAAATTCACTTATCATTTTCGCAACATTTAATAAGAATCAAATTAAATAAGCAACGCTGGATATATATGTACATAAGTTATACAAAATATAAAAGTACAAATTGTATTTGTTTTTATGCTAATAAAAAAGAAAAAAATTTAATTATATTTTTACTCGTTTGTTTAATTTATCATCTAATCCAATAGCGCATAATGTATTGATTGATAACTTCCATAATTTTATTTGTAATTATTGCGGGAAGTGGAGAAATTAAGCAACAACATTGCTCTGCTTGTAATTCATGTACTTATGCATGTATTTAAAGTTATAACAACTATTTTGAAATAAATATCTACATACATTGGTTATGAGTGGTAAGAAAATTTAGAAATTCAATTGTCACATGGAACAAACGTGTACATACATACATGCATAAATACATACGCGCATGCTACATATGAATACTACTTCAAGCACCCAATAAACACAAAAGCGAGGATGATATCCTGGCGAATTCGAGAAGAATTCGCGGAGGTGAATGTAATTTTTCGGACTCGTATCGAGTTCGAGATGGACTCGAGAAAAATCAATTATCGCAATAGCATTTATTAATTTTATTAAATCTTGCTTTACACGAAGAAATTCCCTGTTGGGCTTTAATTTAGCATTTAAAACTCTACTCAAGAGATTGAAAAGCTCAGATGATATCGTGGCGAATTCGAGGTGGATTCGCAGAAGAAGATTTTCTAGAATGTATTCGCCAATGGGCATAAATCTCGAATCGCCAACGATCCGAGAATATAAAAATGCGTGAATCGCTAATGAGGGGTGACTCGCCTGGGAATTCGGATTCGCCGATCTATCGTCGCGAACTATCGCCGCGATAATATAATCAGAGAAGCGAATTCGTCTCGAATTCGAGGCGAATCCGTTGTGTTTATTGGGCATTTACATATTTTTAATTTCGTTTTTGTTTGTTTTTCCGACATATATGTATGTATGTATGTATGTAGGTTTGCGATGTACGGAATTTCCACATATTCGTTCCACAATATATTTATTTTTACCTCTAAGTGAATTTGTAATCTTTTTTCGTTCACTAGTCGAAGTACACTCCACTCCCATGTTAATTTTATTACACATGTGGCATGTGCTTTATATAATAATGTTGAACTAAGTATGAACTTATGGTCCAAATAAATATTTTCTCTTTTGATCTTCGATATAATCCTGAGTGGATAATTGTATGGCGCGTTGTAGCATTTCGGATTCACTTAGCTGTCCAAAGCCTGCATAGAGAAAACTACATGTTAAAAATTCAATTAGCTTAAAACTTTACTAACCATCTGCAGCATATGAAGCTTCTAAGAGCTCCTGATAAAAGCTTGACGAATCTTTTTCATTATTGTTGAAGGAACGGCTGGACTGCGTTGGCGACAAATGCCGTTTTGATGTTGAAGCTGAAAGTGCGTCCATCAAACTATTCTCAGGTGACAAATGATTTGATTGTTTTGATGTGCAAGGTTTTTGCTCAGCTTCTGGTGTGTGTGGCCTAGATTTTATTCGTGTCAGAGGAGATCCCTTTTCGTATTTTGGGCTTTTCGCACTGTCTCGTTTACCACTACAGAAATTTCACAGCGTTATACTAATTCTGATTAAAAATGTTATTACTAAGTACATATATGTTTTCTTACATTTCATCTTCAACTGAAATTATCTCACGTCGTCGTTTTTTCCCACCACCCCGTATTTTCGAATTATGCTTTGATTTTAAGCTACCACCACTGTTGTTGCCATTATTTGTGCCTATCGAACTGGTGCTGCTCATATCTGTGTCATCACTATCGAGCTCCCAATCACCAGCTGAATGGGGATGGGGAGGCGTAGTGATTTTTTTTGTATTGTTTCCTAATACATTTAATGATTTTGAGGAGAGTCCAAAGGAGTGATCCAACGATGCGCCAGTCGTGACAGACGACTGGTCCACATTGTGTTCTATTTCGTCACCAGTGCCACCACTACTGCCAATGCTATTGCCGCTACTACACCCAACACCAACATCGCTACCTAAGTTGCTTTCGCGGGCGGCACGAGATGTCGTTGGTGTATATGTAGAACCACTGATATCGGTGTGTGTGCTTCTATTGCTACAGTTGTTGTTTTTGATCATGTTCGCACTGAAAGAATTATTGCGTTGCATGGAATATTTTGAGGGCGATGCTTCGCTATCTGAAGTAACTTCGGCCGATGTTACAGTCGCCGAAGTAGACGGCGCAGTCGCATTGCTTCGCGTTTTTTGCAAATTTTCACGGCACCACTGCAAATAGGATTCGCGTGCTATTTGCTCTTCTATAGCTTCATTTGTAGCTTCCCAGTCGGTCGTTTTCAATTTATCTTCAAACATTGTCTGAAATGTTACAAACGAGAATTATTTTTCAAAACCTTTTGTTATAAGAAGTAAAATCATACGAATTAGGAACTTATATTGCTTCTATAAAGGCGGATTCATCGTTCGAGTAGCCTTTTTTGCCATGTGGTTGTTGTTGTGTTTTCGGAGTGTGAGAGGAATTCCGAAAAGTTCTAAACTATTTTTATTAGTTAACTGAAACTCAACTTTAGTTCGATGAAACCGCCTTAAATCAAACATATTCCGAATAATAAAATAAAATATTTTATTTACAGAAACAAACGGGGTGTAATTGTACCTGCTCAATTTCCATTTGCTCACTTAAAACCATAGCTTCCTTAGTTGGTAATTCGGGCTTATATCCAGCTAAGCCCAGACCTACACCAACAGTTGGTTCATATGGATCAATGATGGCATTATAATGCGAACCATGTTGGTAGGATAAACGTAAAGGTGCATAGCCTTTATTCATTTGCTCAGAATTAAAAATATTAATTGGTGCTACCAAAATTAATAAGTGTAAGTGAATTTTTAATGAATTAGCAAAACAAAAAAACAAGCATACTTGGTTTGTACGAGTAAACCTCCAGAGGCCGATTATATATTTCCGAAATGGCTTGAATCTCAATATGATTGCCATGAGCATCCTTTCGGCGCTTGCGCTTTATATAACTGTTAATATCCTCGGTGACAAATTGTGAAAAGTATTCTCGATTTTTATACTAAAGTAAGAAACGAGATTAATGTTTGGTTTGGTTAAAATTAATAAGGCAAAAGTGGAAAAATTATGCTGATATCTCACTCAATTAAAGTTGGGGGTAAATTTTCTATTTAACCAAACAATAATAAACTGATACATATTATTAGTTTTCAAGTGATATCTCACAATATAATCCATAGTATGCTGGCGCACAACATCATGCATTCCCTCGTCGCCATAAATTTGTAATGAAATCGATCGGAATAGGCATGCGCCATCTTCCTCTACGGCTCGCAGTTCATATCCACGCTGAGCCATACATTTCTCAAATTGTTCATCACGCTTCTTCCATTCATCGGTAGTAATAGCGGCTTCTTTTGGATATAAATGCTCATCGCCACTATTATAACCGGAATATGTTTCTTCGACAGCTTTAAGTAAGTTAGCGGCCACTTGGGCTACCGGAGACGAAGACGTTTTGGGACTTTGACATCCCAGTACAACTGGTATGCCACTTATGTGATCAGGTGAGTTTCCACCTGAGACGCTTACATGTACTGGACTATTACCACTACCCAAACCACTCATAGCAGATGGACTGCTAATAATATTGGTAGCAACAGCGGTAGGAACTGAAACACCGGAACAATGTACAAGTGGGCTGTTGCATTTGTTAGGAATTATGGTATTTGGACCGTTTCCACTTGAATGCTTCTCTCGGTCGGTGCGTTCGCGTTTATGATGATCATGTATATCGCGACGTTTCGATCGTGTACTATTTTTGAAAGGGGAGATAAAAGCAAATATGTATGCATATTTTTATATTATATAATATATTTTTTTGTAGAGAATATGAGTAAATATTATACCTTTTGTTCGGACTGCGGCGATTACGTGTTAATTCATCGAAACTATCAGCCCGACGTTGGGGACTCTATTGAAAATAGTAAAAATATACATACATAAATATAAAGAAATAGGTCCATATGCATATATATATCTGAATAATGAGTTCCAACATTCGTATTTACCTGTCCACCTCGAGCATGAACATGTGTGACGGTAGCCCGACTGCTGGATGGGCCTCCTTGCTCGCCTACATTGTGTCCATGCCCTTGTGTGTGTGAATGTGCATGCCCATGGGAATGATTATGCGATTCCTTTTTGTCTTCGGAATTCCCACGCTTCGGCGTTGGTGCGATTACGGGCTTAATTGTCATGCTTCCAATATAATGTGAAATTAATGTTTTTCACGTGTTTACGATGCTCAATATTGGCGACACGAATTTACATTTGCTACGTAATAGTTTAATTTTTGTTTCTGTAATTTTAGCTGCGATCAATGCACTTTAGCACTTCTACGCCACAGCTGATGTTTTGTTGTTGGTATTGGTTTGTCAAATTTTCTTTATTCCACACCAATCTCGAGACAATCTCCAATTCTCTTTGATTACACACGTTATAAATACATGTATCTATTTAGATCTTTTTGGATTTCTAGCTGCGGAGCATACTGCATATGGCTAGTACGTATTAAATGAGTTTTATTTTTCTTGTAATGAATGCAGTTTCCTCACATTCGAGGTCCCTCCCCGTAGCCTAGTGGAATATTTCGTATACGATTGGCACTGCCTTCTACCACTGCGTCACAATTCCACTTGACTTGGTTTATAGGTAAATTATCAACAAATGTACATACGTTTTAGTTCCAAATATATTCAACAAAACTTTTTCGTCGGAAAATCAAATGAGCTTAATTTATACTAGTTTTCAAGAAGCAATAATGGTTTCTGAAAAAAAAGACAATTTTCTATGAGCAAAGTTTCTTTTCTGTTTTGTTTTATCATCTTTACCATTAAGGTTGTTCTCTCTCTGTAATTTTGGCCTTGCAAATTTGCCGAGATGACATAAGTGTGATAAATTTGCCGAGCACAACAACAAAATACACGTCTTGTCAAATTTGGAGCTTCGGCAAATTTCTCATACCCCAACCCGTGATATGTGATATCATGAGAAAAATATCACGGGAAATGCAACCATGTTATTACATTCACAATAGTCTTCTATGAGAAGTGAGTTTAAATTTATATTTCTAGTTCTTTTTTTTTAAGTATTTTGTTTTATTCAGATAAAAAATTAATTAATCCGAAATTGAAGCAAGCAAAGCAAAACGACAACAGTCGTATAAAGATTGGAAAGAATATGACCAACATGCTAGTTCACAATGAAGTCAGTCCGAATTTTATTTTCTTAAAGGTGCGCTCTCTCTGTGTGAGAAATTTCTCAAGATATCATGATATCTCGGCAAAACGATCAGACAGAGAGAACAACCTTATTGTTGAATCATGATCTTTACACAGATGATTGATGAAACAGCGGTGTTTCATTAACACTAGGGTTGCTTATGGTAGGATTCAAGAGTCAGTTTAGGTGTATTGGTGAAAATGTGCATGACTCTGGCATGACTCAAGAAAATCAAAATTAGTTTGATATTTTGCTGTGACTCGCCTGTCAAATTTAATGACGGCGAGTCAACACGTACACAGATTACTCGCGAGTCAGACGCACTGTGTATAGACCCTATAACGACACGACATTGCGACAACGACAGCCTGTCAAAATTAAAACCCATGCATTCTTATGAAAGCAATTATAATAAAGACGACGCGGCACGACGTCGTTAACCGACAAAATTACGTTGTCATCAACTTAGACCGATTTCTAATTTTGGTGACGACGACGAGTGGACGACGAGTTGCCACTGCATTATGAAATATGAATATTTTGACAACTCAATAAAGCTATCGAAACTTTACAAAAAAAGTAGAAGTATTTATACACAACCAAATGTAATAACAGTTTAAAGCATTAAATTAATAAATTTAACTATTTAATTTATTATTTTACATTAAAAAATTACGATCTGAACCAAAAACTTTTTAGCTGTGAATGAAAAAATGTAATGTGGCAGCAACGAGCTGCTACCAAAGAGAATATGGAACCCAAATGGCGAAGTTATACCCCAATGTGTAAATATGTGAACAATCACTTTGCAAGAGTACTATATCGATGCCTTACTTTCTCAACCTCGTATCTTAAAAAAATGCGATTTTGAGATTTTCATATCAAACCATTACTATTTTTCTGTTCTATAACTGCAACAAATTCCCTGCAAAAAAATGTGCGATTAATCCCGAAAGATATTTGTCCCGGATTGATCTCTTTCGAGAACAATTGGTCCACAATTAGTCCCCGATTGTTCCCGTACGGGTATAAATGTAGACTAATTGTAGACCAATTGTTCCCTAACGGGTATAAATGTAGATTAATCGCTTTCATCCCGAACGGGTATAAATGTAGATTAATCGCTTTCATTCCGAACGGGTACAAATCTAGATTCTTTAAATGTAGAAATTTTACAAAAAATATGCAATGTGTTTAAAAAATTGTAGAACCGGTAAAACGAATTGAACACCCTTTCTTTTAATAACAATGATGAATAATAATTTTACCATAATGTTGTCTACAATATCCTATGAAAAAATCCTTTACATTACGCTCATATAATACGTACAATTTTTTTAAATTTATTTATTGAGATTTTTTTACAAAAGTAAAACTATATAATCTTTATTTAAATATGCATGAACATTTACAATTCTTTAAAGATTGTTATTAAAAATTGCCTTGGCTAACAACTTGGAAAAATCTACATTTGTACCCGTTGGGGATGAAAGCGGTTAATCTACATTTGTACCCGTTCGGTATGAAAGCGATTGATCTACATTTGTACCCGTTCGGGATGAAAGCGATTAATCTACATTGGTACCCGTTCGGGTATACAAGTTGAACAATTAGTCTCTTCATAGGACATGCTCGAACAAATGCGATCACTTCGCTCCATACAAAGGGATGTAAAATTGTATTAGTCGCATGCTCCCTTGCGATTGATCCCGGACACGTCCCGGATTAATCGCATTTTTTGCAGCCTGTCAAAATTAAAACCCATGCATTCTTATGAAAGCAATTATAATAAAGACGACGCGGCACGACGCCGTTAACCGACAAAATTACGTTGTCATCAACTTAGACCGATTTCTAATTTTGGTGACGACGACGAGTGGACGACGAGTTGCCACTGCATTATGAAATATGAATATTTTGACAACTCAATAAAGCTATCGAAACTTTACAAAAAAAGTAGAAGTATTTATACACAACCAAATGTAATAACAGTTTAAAGCATTAAATTAATAAATTTAACTATTTAATTTATTATTTTACATTAAAAAATTACGATCTGAACCAAAAACTTTTTAGCTGTGAATGAAAAAATGTAATGTGGCAGCAACGAGCTGCTACCAAAGAGAATATGGAACCCAAATGGCGAAGTTATACCCCAATGTGTAAATATGTGAACAATCACTTTGCAAGAGTACTATATCGATGCCTTACTTTCTCAACCTCGTATCTTAAAAAAATGCGATTTTGAGATTTTCATATCAAACCATTACTATTTTTCTGTTCTATAACTGCAACAAATTCCCTGCAAAAAAATGTGCGATTAATCCCGAAAGATATTTGTCCCGGATTGATCTCTTTCGAGAACAATTGGTCCACAATTAGTCCCCGATTGTTCCCGTACGGGTATAAATGTAGACTAATTGTAGACCAATTGTTCCCTAACGGGTATAAATGTAGATTAATCGCTTTCATCCCGAACGGGTATAAATGTAGATTAATCGCTTTCATTCCGAACGGGTACAAATCTAGATTCTTTAAATGTAGAAATTTTACAAAAAATATGCAATGTGTTTAAAAAATTGTAGAACCGGTAAAACGAATTGAACACCCTTTCTTTTAATAACAATGATGAATAATAATTTTACCATAATGTTGTCTACAATATCCTATGAAAAAATCCTTTACATTACGCTCATATAATACGTACAATTTTTTTAAATTTATTTATTGAGATTTTTTTACAAAAGTAAAACTATATAATCTTTATTTAAATATGCATGAACATTTACAATTCTTTAAAGATTGTTATTAAAAATTGCCTTGGCTAACAACTTGGAAAAATCTACATTTGTACCCGTTGGGGATGAAAGCAGTTAATCTACATTTGTACCCGTTCGGTATGAAAGCGATTGATCTACATTTGTACCCGTTCGGGATGAAAGCGATTAATCTACATTGGTACCCGTTCGGGTATACAAGTTGAACAATTAGTCTCTTCATAGGACATGCTCGAACAAATGCGATCACTTCGCTCCATACAAAGGGATGTAAAATTGTATTAGTCGCATGCTCCCTTGCGATTGATCCCGGACACGTCCCGGATTAATCGCATTTTTTGCAGGGTTCCTATCTCAATAGATTGTGTCTATAGCAAAAAAAAAAGGAATAAATATCTTGGTATCTCAATCAATGCTTTTTTCATAACTGCGTCAAACTCTTATCTTAATATACATACATGTATATTTAAAGGAGTATTAATCGTTTTGTCATCCCCCGTCCGTCCGTCTGTAAACACTCTAGCTCGCGCAAAAATTGAGATATTTTGATGAAATTTGGAATGCAAGTTGGTATCAAGACTGGGACGGTTGGTATTGAAAATGGGCGAAATTGGACCATGACCACGCCCACTTTTCCTATATAGAAAAAGTCGGAAATTTGGTATCTCAGCCACTAATATAGCTAGAGTGATAAAATTTTACACACGTATTGAGCTCAGGCTCTTATGAAGAAATTTGATGAAATTTTGGAAAATGGGCAGTGCCACGCCCACTTATTAAGGGGCAAACATGGAAAGTTTTACAAGCCCTAGCTCGGAAACCGTGTATTATAAAGTGACCTAATAAAAACATTTTAAGCGACATCTCTGTCAAATATAAAGATCTATCACTGAAATTTTGCGGCAGGAGTCCAACTACGGACATAAAACAAAAAACACAAAAATTTTGGAAAATGGGCGGTGCCACGCCCACTTATTAAGGGGAAAACATTGAAAGTTGTATGATTCATAACTCAGAAACCGTTGAAGATATAGCGATGAAATTTGGTACGCGCGATATACTTACTTAGGCAAATGTTTCGACGAAAAATTGCCAAAATCGGTTTGACGACCACGCCCACTTTTATATATGTGTATTATAAAGTGACCTAATAAAAACATTTTATGCGATATCTCGGTCAAATATAAAGATATATCATTGAAATTTTATGGCATGAGTCCAACTATGGACATAAAACAAAAAACGCAAAAAGTTTGAAAAATGGGCGTGGCACCGCCAACTTTTAGAAGCAGGAATATACGAGATTTCTGAGCCTATAACTCAACAAATAATTGAGATGTTATGACGAAAATCAGTTTGTACACTTTAATAACTTGTAGTAATACATGCTCAAAAATTTAGCGAAATCGGTTCATGACCTCGCCTACTTTTTAACAAAGATATTTCTGGAAAACCCTTTAGGAATTTGTAACGTGACATCTTTGTAACTAGAAGTCATAAAGGAATGAAATTTCGCACAAAGAATAATATTCATATGCTTAGTTGGATGACGGATAAAAATTTTGAAAATGGGCGTGGTTACGCCTATTTTATGCAGCACTCGCTTTATATAAATCACACCGTAATTCCCTCAAACAAACAATGAAAGCACACAGCTGAGTATCTAATGTTCGATTCCACTCGAACTTAGGCTTCCTTACTTGTTTTTTTTTTATAATATCCTCTAAAAAATAAAACATTGAATTTAAGCAAAATATTGTTTTTATTTAATACCCAGCAGTATTTATCAGCTGGAAAACAGCACATATTTCCTACTGAATATTCAGTAGAGATGTAGTTCTAAAATCTGAAATTTCCCTTTCGTTTTTATATAAAGGTGCCGTCGAAAATCAACTACCTAAAAACTGCTGAACGAGAAGGGAGAGTTTCTGTAGGAAAAAAGGCCTGAATACGCAGGGAGAACTTCCATAGCATGTATTTCAGTACACCTGATGTCTTCACTGCGTGTTCAGTTATTTTTTCAGCAATGAATTTTGAACTTACTTTCAGGCTATTTTTCATAATGAATATTCTATTGAATATGCACCTCCTTACCTCAAATACTGCTGGGATAGTTTTGAAGTATCTTCATTGTATACATATACATAAGTGCAGCAAACGAGTAAATAAACGGCCATATAAAACATAAAGGGATTTATTTTTAAGAGACAAAATTTCAACTGCGGAAAGTTGTTGATTTAACAGTAAAACTGTTTAGATTCACAGCGTTTTTTTCTTTCAGAGCAGTTAGTTCAACAATAAAACTGTTAAAACAAAAGGACGTCTGTCAATTTAACAGATAAATCTTTTGGTGATTTGACTGTGGAATCTGCTGTTTTAACCCGTAATCCCGTTGATGTACCAGCATCTTTTCTCTCGGTGTATAAATCAAGTTTCAAAAATGAAATTATAGTTAATGCAGAAAACTCGTATCTTAAAAAATTCGTTTTATGCGTAAACTAACATAGATAAGTAAATAATTTTTAATTGTGCACATAGTTATAATTCATGTCTTAATAATTGCATTAAAATTTTTACATAAAAAACGACGGTAAAAAAAATAAACAGTTTTTTTGTTTCCTGAAAAGTTTCCTTATTTAAGATACGAGGTTGAGAAAGTAAGGCAGCTTTTTTTTTAAGGAATGAAAGTGCAATGTCCAAGGTATTTGTACATGAAATCAGTTTTGCTCGCACTCGCTAACTTTACAACTATATGTCCGATTTCGCTAAAATTTTGAACGTGTATTACCACAAGTGGTAAAAGTGTGTACATCAAGTTTCGTCATAATATTTCGATTATTTTTCGAGTTATGGGCTCCGAAATCTCGTATTTTCCTTTTTCTAAAAGGGGACGGTACCACGCCCATTTTCAAAATTTTGTATGTTTTTTGTTGTATGTTTTATAGTTGGACTCATGCCAAAAACTGCCAATAATTATCCTTATATTTGACAAAGATATCTCTTGAATTGTTTGCATTAGGCCCCTTTATAATACACATACATATATAAAAGTGGGCGTGGTCGTCAACCGATTTTGGAAATTTTTCGTCCAAACATTTGCTTGAGTACCAAATTTCATCGATATATCTGCTACGGTTTCTAAGTTATGGCTTACAAAACATTAAAAATTTGTCCTTCAATAAGTGGAAGTGGCACAGCCCATTTTCGAAAATTTCACCATATTTTTATAAGGGCCTGAGCTCATTACGTTCATGAAATCTTATCCCCCCAGCTACCTATATTAGTGACTGAGATATCACATTTTGGGTATACATATACTATATAGGGAAAGTGTGCGTGGTCATGGTCCGATTTCGCCCATTTTCAATACCAACCGTCGCAGTCTGGATAGGAACCCGTATACCAAATTTCATCAAAATATTTAAATTTTTGCGCGTTAGGTTGCGTACTGTATCGTAATCATCTTGTAATCGTATGAGGTAGGTTTTGTCGAAGGCTGAGATAGTGCTCACTCTGTCCAAGGAGGAGTAGAGGTCCCACATACGCCTTAGAGGCGTCCACTCCCGCTGGCTTAACTACGAAGACTGAGGCCCTTTTATATGTAATAGCATGTCTACAGCGAATAAAGATCCAGCGGCTGCGTTGGGCATGCCATGTCGTGAGAATGAATGAAGGCGCTCCGGCCAAGAAAGTATTTCTATCGAAACCCGCTGAACGCAAAAGAAAAGGGAGATCTCCACTGCGCTGGGAAAATCGGGTGGACAGCGATGCTGACTCTCTAGGTATTTCCAAGTGGCGCCATGCTGCAAGAAACAGAAGCAATTGGCGAGGTCTGTTGGACTCGGCCAGAATCGTCTAGACGGTTATGCGCCAATCAAGAAGAAAAAGAAGCATGTCTCCACATAAGTCGTTTCCTCTTTTTATCTCAATCGACCTCGAATCCAGTGCCGAACCCCGCTAATTTCCATACAAAATTTGAGAGCGAATAACGAATGAAGTACGTTATTCGTTCTCAACACTCTCGCCAACCTCGCTAATATCGATGCCTTCTCTAATTTGTATCGCAAATCTATCGAAATCTGAGACCAAAACAAAAACGCTACATTATTCGAATGCGAACTAAGTTATGTGGAGACGGGCTTTAAGCATACGAAATGCTATTGGATGTTGGTGGTGTATTTGCGCAAGTTGTCGGTTGTTATAGGGGAGCTGTATTATTGTAGCACTGCGTTACAATCGTAATCCTTATCGCGCAGCTTTGACTATCTACTAACACCTTGTAAATAACATAGAAAGTTTATTTAAAAATTTTTATTTTTCTTGTACAATAACAAAAGGAATAAAAGGTATGTAGGTCTATTTACATTTTTACAATACATTGTTTCAAAGACATACATATGTCTGTATATACGTACATACATGGACAAAAAAAATTCCACCGTACACCGCGCATATGATGTCTTTTTGCAAAAAATTTCCGGACAATTTATTTTTTATTTTTTTTTTGGACGCCGCTATATGTCGCCAAATAAATTTTCTTTCATATCTTCGTTATTTATAGTCGGATCTAAGTTTAACGCAACAATACCTTTGGTGTGAAAGGACAGTTTCTAATATATAAACACATTTAACATTCCGAGGAACATATGTTTCTGTCCTCCTTTGATTTTTTTTTATTCATTTTGCAAAGATTTTTTCTAAGGAGACTCTCACTGAAATTTGGCTTGAGAGGAGGGTTTCTAGTTTATAATTGTATTAACCATATGTACACCATATGGTTATAACAATTATAAAGTAGAAACCCTGCTCTCAACCCCCCAAAGAGATTGGTATATTAAACTTAGGGATCGGACCATAAATACCGAAGATATGAAAAAATGGATTTTAGCGACATCTAGCGGCGTCAAAAAATTTTTTTTCCAGAAATGTTTTTGAAAAAGAAATCATATGAGGGGGCGTACGGCGAACTTGTTTTTGCGATACGCTCCAGTGTACATATTTGTAAAAATATTACATAAAATCTCTAAAGAAATGAAGTGCTGTCTAATGTATGTGTGCACATACAAACACATATACAAAGCAACATGTATGTATGTAAAAAATTTCGAAAAATTCGAGTAGACTAAACCATACAATTATTTGCATTTTTTAGTTGTGGGTATTTAATGTTGAACATACAAAAATACTATTCTCATATTTCTATCAAATTCTAATCTATTACGATTCAATATTAGTAGTTTCTATAAGTTTTCCATAAAAATAGCGGTTTATTTAAATGTTTTGTATAAATCTACTACACACACACGGAGAAGACTATATTGATGACACATCCATAAATCAATCGGATCAATAAACTATGGATCTCATATCGATATTTTTTTATAGATATATTACACATTTTTATACTCAGCTGTACTAGTACACAGAGTATTATAGTTTTGATTTCATAACGGCGGATTGTAACAGAATGAAATAAGCGAGATAGATATGGACTTATATATATCAAAATGATCTGGGTGAAAAGAGAAATCGATTGTGCCATGTCCGTCCGTCCGTCCGTCCGTCTGTAAACACTCTAACTCGCGCAAAAATTGAGATATTTTGATGAAATTTGGAATGCAAGTTGGTATCGAGACTGGGACGGTTGGTATTGAAAATGGGCGAAATCGGACCATGACCACGCCCACTTTTCCTATATAGAAAAAATCGGAAATTTGGTATCTCAGCCACTAATACAGCTAGAGTGATAAAATTTTACCCACGTATTGAGCTCAGGCCCTTATGAAGAAATTTGATGAAATTTTTGAAAATGGGCGGTGCCACGCCCACTTATTAAGGGGCAAACATTGAAAGTTTTATGAGTCATAACTCAGAAACCGTTGAAGATATATCGATGAAATTTGGTACGCGTGATATACTTACTTAGGCAAATGTTTGGACAAAAAATTGCCAAAATCGGTTGACGACCACGCCCACTTATATATATGTGTATTATAAAGTGACCTAATTTTAGCGATATATTTGTCAAATATAAAGATAATTCATTGAAATTTTGTGGCATGAGTTCTACAATAGACCGGAAACAAAAAATAGAAAAATTTTGGAAAATGGGCATGGCACCGCCTCTTTTTAGACAAAGGAATCTACGAGATTTCGGAGCCCATAACTGGACAAATAATTGAGATATTATGACGAAACTTGATTTATACACTTTTATAACTTGTGTCAATAGCCACGCAAAAATTTATTGAAATCGGTTCATGACCATGCCTACTTTTTAAAAAAGATATTTCTGGAACACCCTTTAGGAATTTGTAACGTGACATCTTTGTAAGTAGAAGTCATAAAGGAATGAAATTTTGCACAAAGAATAATATTCATATGCTTAGTTGGATGACTGATAAAAATGTTGAAAATGGGCGTGGCTACGTTTTATATAAAGTACACCGTGTTTCCATCAAACGCAAACAAACAATGAAAGCATACAGCTGAGTATCTAATGTTCGATTTCACTCGAACTTAGGCTTCCTTACTTGTTTTTTTTGGATATGACACCCAATATATAGATAGATATCCATAGATTATTGATCATGCAGGATTATCAATTTATCAACTTATCAATTTATATTGAAGTGACATCAATAAGTTTTCTTCGTGTGTGAATGTTCGTTATGTACATATGTGCACATATATACAAATTTATATACATACATATGTATATATATATCGAGCCGCATGCGCCAAAAGGACGTATGAGCCAAAATATAAATTTTACAGAAGGATTTTTTTTTAATTTTCTGTGCATATAGTTTATTTAGTTGGGCTCTAACTTCCAAACGATACTTTCCACATCTCTGAAATTTTGGGAGTTGATGTGTATGATAATAAATTATTGATTTCGATAAAAAAGCTAAAATCACAAGTCATGGTTGATACGTCTTTTTGGCGCACACGGTTCGATATGTGTATACATATGTAATTCGCTCTAATTTACATTCATTCGTCCTACGAAATTCGAATTTCCTTCGCGGCACCTACAGGGTTCTCGGCGGCTTTCATTCTCGGGCGGCTTTTTTATCATTATTTGTAAGTCATTCGTGGCCTAACACTTACCAAATCTGTACATAAATATGTATATTTAATTTTATAATTTATATCAAATACAAGTTAATATTAATTTTTGTTTTTCTTACTAAATATTTTGAATTTAGAAAATAAAGAGTGAAAACTTCTTTCGGCGTTTTGCAGATTTTATATTCACCTTTTCATGTACATATGTATGATAATAAATTTTGAATTTCAACTGACTTTACAAAAATCATTGCCGCCACTGGGCTAATTGAGTATTTGTTGATGTTGTTGATGTTGCTGAGTAACAACAACATGTTGCATTTGTTGTGTATGAATTTGTTGTTGGATTTGCTGTTGTTGCATTAGTTGTGTATTTTGTTGTTGCGCATTGCTCTGTTGCTGTTGTTCCGTACTCGTCGATGGTTGCTGTTGTTGTTCCACCTCAGCAATAGTCGTCACCGTGACCGGCTGCAGCATACTCGTCCCATGCTCACTTTCATTTTGCATACTGAGTTCGGCTTTCACGCGACGTGCTATGTGCGAGCGAGTGTGTTTGCGGAGGTGATCCTTGCGATAAAAGCCTTTACCACATTCTTGGCACAAGTGCCGCTTTTCACCCGAATGTATCACAAAATGCAGACTTAATTGTTCTTTTCGTTTGAACGCCTTCAAGCAGACCGTGCAGATATAGGGTCTTTCCGGATTGTGCGACTGTTTGTGGCGGGTAAGGTGATCCTTCCGCTTCAAAGCCGCTTGACAGATGTCGCAGATATAGCGCCGCTCCAGATTATGGCCCACCAAATGAATTTCAAGCAAATCGGGCTCTGGATAAGCGACCTGACATTCGGGGCATAGATATAGCGGACTACCATCTAGCGCCGTTGTCAATCGAATTTCGCCGGGGCGCAATTTTGGTTTGCGATCCTTTGGACGCTTTTTGCGCTTCTTCTTCTTTGATGCAGTACTGGCGCTGGCCGCCGTAGAAGTTGACGCCGCTAATACAATTGATCCACTGGCCCCCGCATTGGATTGCAGTTGAACCGTTGACGTTCCGTGCTGCTGCTGTTGCGGCTGCTGTGCTTGTTGTTGTTGTTGCTGTTGTTGTGTTTGTGCTGTTTGCTGTTGAGGTATTGTAATGGTTGTTGTACCGCCAATTGTATTAATCCCAATAGGTGGTCCAGTTTGTACCTGCAAAACATGTTGTCCCGAGCAGAATATGTCGTTTTTATCAATAACTGTGCTTACATATTCCTAATGCATCCATACATAGATTAACATACTAAATAATATACACATTTATACTTACTACGCCCTGATTTTCTTTTTTTATCGTCTCCGCCGAATATTTGAGGAAATGATGAAGTGATAATGGCAGCGTATTGGCTGGAAGATGGGAGAGGTAATCAGCTACTGTGGTACCTGGTGTTAGCGATTGCCATGAGGTATTTTGTAGAACTACAGCAACGCATTGGTAATGAGAAAAAATGGTTATCGTCATTTGTTCTTTAATGTTAAATACATATGTAATTACGATTTCAAGGTGTGTCGGTTTTATACTGTCTGCCATTTTGTTTTTTATATAGTCCGTACTTTTGAAAATTAATAAATGTAGATATATAATGTAAGTGCATTCATTATTTAAGCCATTTGTGAGATTGAAGAAAACTTTCAGACAAAAGGGTTTAGTAGATATACATACATACATATAAAATTGATTTCGGTGGAGGTTAGAGGAAATTACGGGTAATTAGAAATTTTTTCCTCATAAGGCCTAGAGCATAAAAGATAAGGACATGCTCAGATTGCACTTTTTTTCTGTATTTATGCACAGAAAAGGAATTAAGTTCTTTGTTAAAGGTCTGAAAGGTGCATTTTTGCACATAGCAGTACTAAAAAAGGGTTAAACCATGAGTTGTGTTAGTGATTAAGTACAATCTTGTATCGATGTATAAACATCAAGACGAAATAAATTATTGCAACCAATAATATTTTCTTCATTTTCATCGCATTCGTTTATGTATCTTTTGTGGTTCTGTCCCAATTTCGACTCACCAAGCTTTGTATCCACACCTTGTTGTTGTAAGATTGCATTGCAGAGGTCCTGCGTTAATTCCTGCGGGGCCGAAGGCACCTGTTGTTGCTGTTGCTGTTGCGCTTGCATTTGCTGATGTTGTTGCAGTGAGGTGTCCGCACCGGCTACAACTGCTGACACAGTCGGCGTTGCAGCAGCAGCGGCAGCGGCTGCGGTAATGGTATTTTGCGGATAAGCAATTGCCGCGGTGATTAAACGCTTTTCTTCTGTTTGTTGCCCACTGTACGACTGTATATTTGTATATTGTGACTGTGGCTGTTGTTGTTGTTGTTGCTGATGCTGTTGTGTGCCGGTTGAGCCAGATGCCGTCTCTATTGCCACTAAATTTCCATTATACTTATCACCCTGTGAATCATCGGCCGATGCCCGAAATTTGGTTTGTATGGTGGTAACGGTCGTACCGGTGACAATCGGAATCGCTGGCTGATTGAAATGCGTCATATTTATATTACCACTAGATTGTTGTTGTTGCTGTTGTTGTTGTTGGTAACGAGCACTTGTCGAGGCAGATTCTTGTTGGGAGCTAGCTTGGGCCGTTACAGTCGCAACCGTTGCCGCTGTCGATGCAACCGTTGAAATTAACGGCGTTGTCGTTGTTGTGAATTGCGACAACCCAGGAATGGTGGTTGTGCCTGGGAAGGGACTGCCGAATGGTGTAAAGTTCATTGCAATTCGAAAGTCCCAATATTTTCTTCTAATTCTGAAAAATGTTCACTTCTATGATGCGTTATAATAAGACCTTTGCAAAAGCTTGCCCTATAATACAAAGGTCTCAATCTAAATTTCTGAAAGTGAAGAAATAATTAATAAAAATTAAATAAAACACACACATATATGACGGCAATAAAGTTATATAAGCGGAACTAATACCATAATGCTATTAACAATATTCTAAACTTAGTTTCAACATATTTATCGGAAAAGTTATTTCTTTTTATCTTAATGTAAGTATGTAGTTGAACCAATGATTACAAATAGTTATTCATCTTCGAAATATATATGTATAATAAAACTTACTGCTTTAAAGGACTTTCGATAATTAACTGGAATTCATACCTAATGAAATAATGTAAAATTTTTAGTATACCTTGCACTTTTATTATAAAAACTATGTAGCTGACCCGCCGGACGTTGTTCTGCCTAAAATTTATTCCTATAAAGCTTAAATAAAAAGTCCTTGTTTACCGTGTTGCTCAGAATTACGTTATAATCAATCGTAATCAATGCATATACTAAAAAATTATTTGTATAGAAGTTATATAAATACATACATACATATATTAGCCGCGGAAAACCCCCCTATCCCTATCCCTATTCCTACACTTTCAGAGATATTCAGCATGACAGATTAAGTTTGTATGGGTCGTGCCACGCCCCCTTTTCCAATAATAATAATAATAATAATAATAATAATAATAATAATAATAACTAGTATCGCCGGTGGTCGAAATTCGACCATGCAATTTATTTTTTCAACTTTGTATTGGTACAAAAATTATTCCTTTTCGCGGAGATAAGCAACACTTTCCAAATTCCAGTTGTACCGCAACACTGATTTGCCCTTTTGATCACGGTCCGACGCGAAATCATGGTCAAAATCAAGGCAGATCTAGGAAGGTAGGCCCGGTGGTGAGCGCTTTTAAATTAAAGCGACTCTTCAACTGTGTTTACGATATTTTTAAACACGTTTACGATATCCATTTATCTTAACTAAAAATTTTATTTATTAATTATAAAGAAATTAAATAATTTATAGAAAAAATTATATGCCTATGCACTGCTCCTGACTCATACGAACACATCCATATCAATTTTATGTGGATATGAGTATGTTAAATGTGCAAAACAGCCTGGCAATTGTTTCTATGGGAGAAATGTTAGCCTATTAATATATAGATAGTGGGCACATTTGCCAACGAAGCAAAAACGAAGTAAATCAAAAATGGTACAAAACTAAAAACTTTATTTATTAATTATAAAGAAATTAAATAATTTATAGAAAAAATTATATGCCTATGCACTGCTCCTGACCCATACGAACACATCCATATCAATTTTATGTGGATATGAGTATGTTAAATGTGCTAAACAGCCTGGCAATTGTTTGTATGGGAAAAATGTTAGCCTATTAATATATAGATAATAATAATAATAATAATAATAATAATAATAATAATAATAATAATAATAATAATAATAATAATAATAATAATAATAATAATAATAATAATAATAATAATAATAATAATAATAATAATAATAATAATAATAATAATAATAATAATAATAATAATAATAATAATAATAATAATAATAATAATAATAATAATAATAATAATAATAATAATAATAATAATAATAATAATAATAATAATAATAATAATAATAATAATAATAATAATAATAATAATAATAATAATAATAATAATAATAATAATAATAATAATAATAATAATAATAATAATAATAATAATAATAATAATAATAATAATAATAATAATAATAATAATAATAATAATAATAATAATAATAATAATAATAATAATAATAATAATAATAATAATAATAATAATAATAATAATAATAATAATAATAATAATAATAATAATAATAATAATAATAATAATAATAATAATAATAATAATAATAATAATAATAATAATAATAATAATAATAATAATAATAATAATAATAATAATAATAATAATAATAATAATAATAATAATAATAATAATAGTAATAATAATAATAATAATAATAATATAATAATACAATGGCGCTATTATAACTCAGACGAGTCTTATGGCCGAGCTTCTCTCCCAATTCGAGGTGTGCTCCTTTTTATTCTTCCTCCTAATTGGGTGGACCTACAGTTTTATGCCGGCTCCGAACGGCGAATGCATTATTTGTGAGAAGCTTTTTCATGGCAGAAATACGATCGGAGGGTATGCCGCCCACTGCCGAGAGGTGACCGCTGCTCTTAAAAAATCCAATAATTGGATTTTTACTAATTAGAAAAATTGTTTTGGTGTTTTGCTCGGACCGTGGTTTGAACCCGAGACCTCTGGCATAGCAGGCGAGCACTCTACCCACTGCACCACAACGGCCACATAATAATAATAATAATAATAATAATAATAATAATAATAATAATAATAATAATAATAATAATAATAATAATAATAATAATAATAATAATAATAATAATAATAATAATAATAATAATAATAATAATAATAATAATAATAATAATAATAATAATAATAATAATAATAATAATAATAATAATAATAATAATAATAATAATAATAATAATAATAATAATAATAATAATAATAATAATAATAATAATAATAATAATAATAATAATAATAATAATAATAATAATAATAATAATAATAATAATAATAATAATAATAATAATAATAATAATAATAATAATAATAATAATAATAATAATAATAATAATGATAATAATATTAATAATAATAATAATAATAATAATAATAATAATAATAATAATAATAATAATAATAATAATAATAATAATAATAATAATAATAATAATAATAATAATAATAATAATAATAATAATAATAATAATAATAATAATAATAATAATAATAATAATAATAATAATAATAATAATAATAATAATAATAATAATAATAATAATAATAATAATAATAATAATAATAATAATAATAATAATAATAATAATAATAATAATAATAATAATAATAATAATAATAATAATAATAATAATAATAATAATAATAATAATAATAATAATAATAATAATAATAATAATAATAATAATAATAATAATAATAATAATAATAATAATAATAATAATAATAATAATAATAATAATAATAATAATAATAATAATAATAATAATAATAATAATAATAATAATAATAATAATAATAATAATAATAATAATAATAATAATAATAATAATAATAATAATAATAATAATAATAATAATAATAATAATAATAATAATAATAATAATAATAATAATAATAATAATAATAATAATAATAATAATAATAATAATAATAATAATAATAATAATAATAATAATAATAATAATAATAATAATAATATTAATAATAATAATAATAATAATAATAATAATAATAATAATAATAATAATAATAATAATAATAATAATAATAATAATAATAATAATAATAATAATAATAAAGAACTTTCAGAGCTCTGAAAGTGAATTCTTCGTCGCTTATATTACTTTGCTCACACTCAAAAAAAAATTACTCAGATTATGGAAAAACGGGAATGAATTCATTGTTTTGAATACAATTTTTTTTCAAAACGTGGTATTCCCTTCCCTCTCATATGCATTTTATATACATATATGTACGTATATACTATAAACGATATTAAAAGCAGTTTTTCCCCTTTTCTTTATATTTATTACCTCAACAATAATTACTCATACGCCCCCTCCTTCAATCGGATCGCTTTGTATGTGAAAACTGAAAATTCTTTTTTAAATATCTCGAAAATGAGAGCTAATCCGGATTTTCTAAAAACGCCATCGTAATCTGGAGCCATAAATTAAGCTGACGTGTTTCGCCATTTCTCTGTGGTATTTTTGCCTCCCTACTGTGGAATTTTTTACAAAAAAAAACAAGTGTTTCATTTTACATCGTTATAACTTTTTTGTTTGTGAATAAAGGATAGATTTTTTTTGGGGGATTCCTCATGGTTTTTTGAGAGCTTTGTATTAGTGGTTATAAAGAAAAAATCTAGGGATAGTAACTTCAAACTTTTTAAAGGTAAAAATCAGAACAACCTTTGAGGTCGAAACTTTATATGGGCCAAATATAGTGCTGGGCGAGACCTTTTCAGCGACATTAAGATGATAGAGATCCGACATCAAATAAGGAAGTTATTACAAAAAACGCGATTTAGCTGTTTTTAACGCGGGCCTAAAAAAATTTTTTTTACACCAAAAATATTTTTTCGACATAAGTGTTCAAATAAAACTGACACACACTAAACTTTTTTTTGTCCATATAACGTGATATGGCTTAATGTACATGTACATTTTTTCAATCACATGGAACATGTACTATGTATTTTTTTTTTATAAAAATCTACAAAGCATATGGGTGTGCCTGACTTTCAGATTTCAGGCACATGTATTTTGTGCTCAAAATATTTTCAATGAACACAAAGTGCATGTGCTTGTGCTGTATGTACCAATACGTATGTAACATACGTAGCTCTCCATATAGCAAACAAGATCACAGTGGATTCCTTTTAATTTTGTTACAAAATTTTAAATTTGGATTTATATATTCATGTACATATTTTTTTTATATAACGGGCTATATCAAATGCTAATTAATAAATCAATCAATCAATCAATCAATCAATCAAAAAATTATTAGTATTATTATTATTATTATTATTATTATTATTATTATTATTATTATTATTATTATTATTATTATTATTATTATTATTATTATTATTATTATTATTATTATTATTATTATTATTATTATTATTATTATTATTATTATTATTATTATTATTATTATTATTATTATTATTATTATTATTATTATTATCATTATTATTATTATTATTATTATTATTATTATTATTATTATTATTATTATTATTATTATTATTATTATTATTATTATTATTATTATTATTATTATTATTATTATTATTATTATTATTATTATTATTATTATTATTATTATTATTATTATTATTATTATTATTATCCAAATGTATGTATAACACGTGCTGAACTAACATCATCAATTTTATTCAGAGTACGGCAAAATTATGAGAGAGTTGGTGTTGTTGAGCGCAGACCGATTTGTGTTACATTGGCTAAAATGTGTATGATGTTTCTCATTTACTCGTACTCGTACTTCAAACATGTATACATACATACATATATACATAAATATGTATGTATATATGTTTTACCAAAAGAAATCCGTACGAGTATTTAAAGCAAAAACATATCATGTAAATATGTATGTACATACATATGTATGAGCGAGGAAGCGGGAGCGGGTAGTAACCACAAACTCCAAAGAAATATCGATTTTCCACAAATAAAAAATTAATTGAAAAAATTAATTAATTTCATAATTAACGTAAGTACTTATGTACCTACATATGTACATATGTTTAGTTTAGTTTAGTCATCAAGTTTAATTATCGACCAACCTTATTCTTCCCCACACTATTTCCAGGTGTGACACCCATTGAACCTAAATTTCTGGACAAACCCGTAGAATTGATGACGAGCGAAGACCCTATGTTGCGGCGGGCACCCATCTTATACATATATTACGTTGATATATGTATGTATATGTATATAATTAATTCTTTTGTATGAAAAGTGATTAAATTCTGAAGTTTATTTTTAAACGCCTTTGGATTTTTCGTTTAATTAAATTTTCAATGCACTTTTTCTGAAATTGACTTTTTCACCGCACCTTCCACATTAATATATATAACTACTATGTACATATGTACATTAGACCGTATCGCAAAAAATAAAGTTCGCCGTACGCCTCCGCATATGATGTCTTTTTGGAAAACATTTCCGGAAAATTTTTTAATTTTTTTTTGGACGCCGCTAGATGTCGCTAAAATTTATTTTTCTCATATCTTCGGTATTTGTAGTCCGATCTCTAAGTTGAATACACCAATGTTTTTGGCTTGAAAGGGTGGCTTATACTATCCAATATTATTAACCCGATGTGCGCCATTGGGGTCACTACCAGCCAGTACCTAGGTTATACCACCCTAATGTACCATTTTTATATCTGCATGTTAAACGTAGTCAAAAATCATTAATCTTTTGCAAAATAAGCATTTCGATCGCTTGAGCAGAACCCGAAATAACACATGTTCAATATTCCGAGCAATATAGGTTTTTCGGTTCCTTTGGTCTTTTAGGTTAATTTTACAGAAACATTTTCTGAGGAGACCCCTAGTAAAATTTTATGCCAAATAATTTTCTAGAACATTTTAACCCTCTAGCGACCTTAAAAATACTATTTTTCCTGATTTTCTAAAAAAAAGGGTTCAAAATAACCCTTTATTGGCGGTGCTAGAGGGTTAAAATGTTCTAGAAAATTATTCGCCATAAAATTTCAGTAGGGGTCTCCTCAGAAGAAATCTTTGTAAAATTAACCTAAAGGACCAAAGGAAGCGAAAAACCTATATTCCACGGAATGTTGAACGTGTTTTATTTCGGGTTCTACTGAAGCGATCGAAATATTTCTTTTACAAAAGATTAATGATTTTAGACTACTTTTAACATGCAGGCATAAAAAATTGCATTAGTGTGGTATAAACTAAGTACTGGGTGGTAGTGACCCCAATGACAGACATAGGGTTAATAATATTACATAGTATAAGGCGTCCTTTCAAGCCAAAGACATTGGTGTATTAAACCTAGAGATCGCACTATAAATACCGAAGATATGAGAAAAATAAATTTTAGCGACATCTAGCGGCGTCCAAAAAAAAATTAAAAACTTTTCCGGAAATGTTTTCCAAAAAGACATCATATGCGGGGGCGTACGGCGAACTTTATTTTTGCGTCCCTATAAGGCGAGACGGCCTAATGTACATGTATATGTATACATATATGTGTATATATATTTTTTAGAGGTGGTTTTCTTTTTACATTAACTCGTTCACATTTATCGTTGGTCTTACTACTTTTTGTTTATTTATTTATTTTTCTTGACAAGAGATCTCTGGTTATTAGTGAAAGTTGCCTATGAACTGTATAATCTCCAAAATCCGCACAACAAACCACAACACATCAGATCCAAACAATCAGCGAAGGTGGGTGACCAAGCGAACGAAATGCACTCACAATCTTCCAAATCGGTACGAGTGGAAGAAAATACGTTGGGTGAATGGTGTAGTTGAGTTGAGTGTGTTGGAATTTCGCTGGTTTGACCCCTTTTATACGCGATACAAATATCTACATGTTCATATGTATAGACATATGTACATATGTATGTATGTATTTTTTGTAGTACATATGTACATAAATGAGTATATGTGTCCGATTATCTGGTTAACACAGCAAATTGTTGCAATTTTTCCACTGCCTCCGTCTCTTTATAAATACTTGCCCTTTGATGGGCGCCATAGCCGTTTCTGGTATCAATACCAACCAACCACCGCAACACATCGCCATCACATCAGCGCCGCGACTTAAGGCCTTCTTTTTGACTTTTCATTTCCATTTCATATTTACAAATGGGTGTATGTACCTTGTTGTTGGTCGTTTTCGCAGCAGACCTCGTTTTCGCGAAACGGAAAACAAAAAGTGGAAATTACAAAACGAAAATTAAATGTTCCACGGAACGCACAATAAATAGTACACCCACAGAACCGCGTCTTCCTTTTTACAATCAGATGCAGGAGCACCCAACGGCGTGCGGCACACATATGGAACTGGAAGCTTCAGGCATCTGAAAGTTGTATTGTCATTTCCAACTGGCGAATGTATACGCGCATTTATGTAGGTACATATGAGTCTGTATCTACCCATTAAACACTGAAAAAGAAATTCTCAAACGATTGAGAAAATATTGTTTCTCAATTTGAGAATCAGCATATATATCATTTGAAAATAAACATATTTTCAAGTGGTTCTCAAACATGTTTATCAATTTGAGAAGCATTTGAGAAAAAAATTATGTTTGAAATAGGTTTCAGAAAATGGACGTTCCCAATTTGAAAATCAGCCCAAAATCCCATATTAAAAATGTGCCTTTTAGTATGAGAACGCTATCAAGGGAAATTTGAGATGCATTTGAAATAAACGTTTGAGGTTTGAGAAAAGGGTTTATTCTCAAATGCATGTCAAATTGAGAATAAAGAAAAATGTTTATTGGGTATATAGTATGTACATATGTATGCGCATAGCTATACATATACATATGTTCACAAATCGCAATTTTGGTCGGCCAGCCAACCACCCCCAGTAAATCATCACTCAGCCGAAAACATAATATTCCGAACCAAAAATAGAGAGAGAAATAGAGAAACAAAAGGAGAAACTAAAATACCCAATACACACAAAAGCTAGGATGATATCGTGGCGAATGTTATTTTTCGAACTCGTTTTGAGTTCGAGATAGACTCGAGAAAAATCAATTTTCGCAATATAATTTTGTTAAATATTTTTTACACAATGAAATTCCCAGTTGGGGTTTAATTTATTTAATTATTATTAATTTAGATTATTTAATTTAAAACTCTAATCAAGAAACTCAAACGAAATAGTCATTATGCATGAAGAAGTAACATACCCAGTTTCATGCTATGAATACGCAAACAATTTTTCCATAAACGATTTCAACGTATTTGCATCAGTTAATGCACTTCTATGCAACCAAACGGAATTGATAGTAGTATTATGCCGTTTTTAAAGTGAAAAGATATATGCACATCTTGAAGATTTCCTAAGTATTTGATTACTTTTTTCCCTACAGAATGAATTAACATACGACGTGGCGTATGAGTAACCACACAGGCCGTAATATACTATGTACATATGTAGGCGTTTTAAATCAATACGAAGAGAATAAGCCTAACTTGTTAGATCATATCTGTGGTCACAAGCAATAATCGCTTAAGTCGACTTAATAAAATTTCGAGTTATATATACCACGTTATTCTCCTTTTAAAACACTATATTTCTGTAAAACCCCCATGCTTATAGCTCAATTCAATCAAAAGATATAAATAAAAACATTTAGGCTTAACTTACAATAGAGGTATATTAAACTTGCTATAACAGCCAAAGTAGACGTATATACTTAATCAAATTTCTTCATGACATTTTGTTTTATTTACAAAATTTGATCGTAACATTGTGGATGGCTCACTGATTTTGCGTCCATAGTTTTTAATCGACTTTTATGATTTGTTAAGAAACGCTTTCGAATATAAAAATCAATTTATCTCGAAATAATTTTTTAAGACTTAAGCGATTATTGCAAATTGCCACAGAATATTTTGACATATTTTAGCGATAAAATAATAATTTTGCATATTTCAAGGGAAAAGGCATATTTCAGCATATTTTCGCAATTAAAGCATATTATGTGGCATAACTAACTCATTTAAAGTAAATTACCATCAAAGCTATATTCCCTCCTTTTATCTTTTATCTTTTATTTATTTTTTTTTGGTTCAAAACTAATTATACCGTTTGAAAACATAAAAGAGCGTTTTGTTCTTTAAGTTTCATTAAGTTGGCAATGTTTTGTCCATAAAAAAACTATTTGAAGAATACTTTTGGGCATTATTTGGAAGAAAATTGTATGAAAAATTTAAAAAAAAAAAAAAAATTATGAAATACTAATAAATGTGTGTATAATATAATATATAATGAATGTGTGTATAATATACATATATATAATATACACTGTATAATCTTACATTTAAAAACTGCATAATACTACCTCAGAAAATGTCTGCAAAAATTTTCTTCAAAAAATGTCTATGATGAAATTTCGACTTGGTTGCACACAAGTGCATACACTGATGGAGATACCTACCTCGAAATCGTATAAGAAAACATTATTGGCGTATTTATTCTGAATGAAAGTGGTTTGTTGCTTTTTCGCGCAGAATGGCTAAATTTTATTATTTTCCCTGCGCCCTGGGATTTTCTCACTACAGAGGTCTGGTTTTTTTATACCTTGATTTGTGAATTGAATTGAATTGAATTGAATTGAATTGAATTGAATTGAATTAAATTGAATTAAATTAAATTGAATTAAAATTGAATTGAATTGAATTGAATTGAATTGAGTTGATTTGAATTGAATTGAATTGAATAGGTCCAGGCTGGGGTTTCAATCCGAGGCATGTGGTACGGTACTCCATTTTCGGAGTTATAGCCAAATAAAAGTAATTATTATTTTTTGGCCAAGTTTTACCTTTTATATCCTGCAGCCTGGAATTTTACTACTACATAGGTCTACTTCTTTGGATACCTTGTTTTTCCCCCGAGCCGTCAGAAAGCGGGGGAAGCGAGAAAACTCCGTCGTTTAAAATGTTTGGGTACTCTAATGTCCCGTTCAGAAAGTGTGCGTTCGGAAAGTTTTTGGTTTTCACTTGTGCAATACCTACAAATAAGGATCAAAACACTAAACTAAGTTTATTTCCATTACAATGACGCTTCAGAGTAAAAGTTTAATTTGTCTTTAGTTTTCATGTTTTAAGTTGGGACATTTTTTCTTTGATTAACGAAAAAAGCTAATGATTACGAGCGCAAATCCTCTCTAGTTTTTCTGCGCTGCCGGTATCTGTGGGCATACATACATACGCACGTTTGCTCTCACAGGTCAAATAAAAGGATGTGAACCAGTGTTGCCGTTTTAATCCAGTCCTATCAAATGGGTACTTTTTTAACCCAAAGGTACGAAGATACTTTTTGTTACAGCTTAGAACAAATTTTATATATTTTAAATCGGCATCAAATAATACTAATGAAATTTGATCCCATTTAATCCATATAAAAGGATTTAATAACTTGTGAATGTAACGAAAAATATGCATTGTGAAAGTCTTTGAAAATACCAAAAATGGGTAGATCTTAAATGAGCAACATTTTATCAAACTTTTAGTAGGCATCACTACCCATAGCAGGCATTTTGACTAAGAGGAGGGCAGCGTAAAAAACATTTAAGTACTGGTTCAATAACTCCAATTCAATTCAAGAATCAGCTCTGGCAACTAGGTTACCCAGCTCATTTGACCCATTGAGTTTTATGGAACATTTATATTACTCGCTACAATATCGAACCGACCTTTTTCTCTTCGTTACCAAATCGAATGCTTTCAATAGATAAGTCGTAGAAAAAAAAATTACGAAAAATAATTTCAAAATTTCACAAATAAATTATGTGAAACTGCCAATTGACCATTACCAATTGACATTACCATATATGGTCAACTCTCGGTAAAATACAAAAATGGCTATCTAAAATTATACCTTTTTAATATTTTTTCTTCAAAATTTTTCGGTGATACGAAAAAAACCATGAATATATCTATTTGTGGTTCAAAATTTTTGATGCTGCGGCAACAATAATGTGAACATATGGAGATAAATTCATACATACATACATATATACATATATGCTCCTCCATTTTTATGTATGTACATATATATGCTTTTTTAATGGTGCTTTCCAGCACCACCTACACACAAAAATCGTATTGTTGCTTTTTAATTTCATTAGGAAATTCTACGTTTACAAATTGTTTCTAATCATTTGAAATTGCATATACTACTTACGTAAATATATGTATGTATGTAAAATGTATTTACATACATATGTATTTCAACGCAGCGCAAAATTTGGTTTGAAGAGAAATTTCACTTTCATAGTCTCGCTTAAGTCGCGTTCCTTAATGTGAATAGTCACACTTGAAATAACAGAAAAAAAAAAAACAAAACTAACTACATACAACAACCTCATATACTTTACACCTGCATACATACATATGTTCATATGAGGAACAAACAGGCTTTCTTCCCCAAAAATACAAAAACCAAAACATATACAAATAGCCACGGAACACTGGCAACCACTTGGATAGACCAATTTATTCTAGAATGCAGAGAATGAGCAAATTGAACCCCACAGTCTGAAACATAAGCAGCAACAGTAGTTGCACCAACACAGTCGCCATCGCCATTACCAACGCCATCGCCAAATGTTAAGTATCACGGTCAAGGACAACCGTGCACTGAATGAGAACAACAACCGGTGGGAGTTTAGCTCGGCTCAACAAACCAGGACCGCCAACCACTTGGCATGTTGGCTCAAAGCAACCAGCCGCTTCGTTTATCTCTGATGGCCTCTGTAATTGTATGTACATATGTATGTAGTAGTATGCCATGCAGCCAAGTTGTGCAACATTGCAAGTTGAGAAATTCATTTTGATGGCAGATTTGGTGCGTCGGGGTGTTGGAGAGAAAACTTACTCAGATGCATGTACAATATGCAACCATTCACCCTGATCATTTTCACCCTGATCATTTTGATATATGTATGTAACTCCATATCTAACTCGATTATTTCATGGCGTTACAATCCACCGTTATGTGATTAAAACTATTATACTCTGTGTACTAGTACAGCTGAGTATAAAAAAGCACTAAATACAATTAAAAAAGGTAAAAAAAGAAAAATAAAATAAATAATGATAACACGGTGTGACAAAATAAAAAAAATTGAAAGTACTTTTGCGAGGTTAACATAGCTTATAGGCCTTACCAAGCATACGAAGACTGCATACTTAGAATTTCCAATACACCCCCAAAATCTGGAGTTAGGGGCCAAAAACCCCTTTTTCATAGGTAAGTCAGTGATCGGCATACCCTCCGAGTGTATTTATGCCATGAAAAATCTTCTAAAAAAAAAATGCCTTCGCCGTTCGGAGCCGATGTAAAACTGTAGGTTTACTCAATTAGTAGGAAAAACAATAGTTAAGGAGCACCTAGAATTGGGAGAGAAGTTAGGCCATAAAACTCGTCAGAGTTATAATAGCGCCAGTGTATTATTATATTATTATTATTATTAAAGCGGAGTTCCGGTTTACAGTAATTCTCTAGTACATGGAAAATATTGGATGGCTAATTGAAGAGTACGCCCGTTGCTACCATATATTTATGTAAATATGTACATACATATATTTTATGTTTGTTCCCAGCAGTATTTATCAGCTGGAAAACAGCACATATTTCCTACTGAATATTCAGTAGAGATGTAGTTCTAAAATCTGAAATTTCCCTTTCGTTTTTATATAAAGGTGGCGTCGAAAATCAACTACCTAAAAACTGCTGAACGAGAAGGGAGAGTTTCTGTAGGAAAAAAGGCCTGAATACGCAGGGAGAACTTCCATAGCATGTATTTCAGTACACCTGATGTCTTCACTGCGTGTTCAGTTATTTTTTCAGCAATGAATTTTGAACTTACTTTCAGGCTATTTTTCATAATGAATATTCTATTGAATATGCACCTCCTTACCTCAAATACTGCTGGGTTCATTTAAAAATACATACACGTGTGAGTAAACAATGTATAGTATATAGTAGTATAATTTCATTTCGCGTGTTCATGCTCATTCCCAGTCAACTTGCGTCCTTGATTAGCAACGTTGTCGTTATCTTCATCGCCATTTTCAGCCCCACTAACAATATTCGGGAAAAATACATACATATGTATGTACCTATGTACCTACATGCGAACAAAAATTCTTTCTATCGTCGCATTCGTTGACGATGCCATTCATCGTCTCTATTGCATTGCCAGCGTCAACACTCCCTCTAAAGATTTTCTGCCTCCAAATTGCACTTTACCTCGCTTCAGTCTCCAATCGTCAGCACTCTCACTCTAGTAGGCGCATAAGTTGCGTTCGTGTATTGCATCATTTCGTTGGAGGCTTTGAAGAAGAGTTTGTCGCGTCGAGTGCATTTACCTCTGCGGTTAACACACATTTTCATACTCGATACTCGGTATGTTGAATCACGTATGTTTGTATGTAAATTCCATATAGGTATAGGTATTCCGATGGCCCATTTTACGGCTACGAAGTCTCTATATGTACAATGGATGAGGTTATTTTGGGTGGATATCACACCAATCTGTCCACCATTGGCATCATCAACATTGCCGTCGTCGGTTGCCATCGCCGGTCATCTCCGTCGGTCATTATCATCGTCTATTTGTCGTTGTATTGCAGTATCGCCGCAGATTGGCCTTGGTGGTCGCACTTGGAATGAATGTTGGGATCGGTGACTGTTGGTGGTGGCTGTCGGCTGTTGGGTGATAATACGAGTATATTTCTAGTATACATATATGTATGTACTTTTGGGTGTGTGCTTTTGCATGCATTTCTACTGCAGCCTTCTCCAAAAGCCCACCAAATGTTGCGCCTCTTACAAGCAGCCGCCAATTTTCGATGCTGTCTCACATTCCATTTCGTGAACGATACTTTAACACCTCCACGACAACGCAACACACAACCCGATTGCATTGCAACGCATTCGTTTTCATCGTCGTGGTGTCATCGGCCTTGCATCCTTGCAACATGCAATGTACTTTCGTCCTTGTAGAGCTTTCCGGCGTGTTGTTACTGCCTTCTATCCACTCCATCGTCATCGTATCGAAATCGAAATTGGGTTTCCGTGAAAATTCGCTGTTTACTGATTTATGTACGACCTACTGCTACTCCTTTCTGTCTGAGGCATTGTGTGCATGTTTCTCGTTTTGCATTGTTGCCTTTTATTTTGGCCGCTGCAGCTGGTGCTATGCATTTTGGTGCAAGTGACCAAATTTCGTGTGGGATTAATTTTCTGTTTTTGTGTTTGTTTTGGATTTTCGATTTTTGTAACTTTGGCTGAACTTCGCTGTTTCGTGTGTCCTTGAGCCACTTTGTTCCTCTCCGCGTACGGCAATACACTTCGCGCGTGGCTGAGCGTCGTAAGGGTGAATGACTTGTTCTTTTTTTTGACTCAGAAATTTAAAAAGGTCAGGGTTGCGCTTTTGCATTGTGCTTTAATAATTCAGGAATATTTATATATGAAATGAATGTGTGATTTCCAAATCTAATACAATAGCAGAAACTGGCGTGTAAAATAATTTTCTATATTATACGAGTATAAATTAGAAAGAAAAATGGTCCCTTTTTATTCATAAGAAAAACTCAAGAAACATTGTCGTACTCGTATTACTGCTGGCACTTCCAACATTTTTTTAAATTTTTTTCGCTATGAATTAACGATTACGAATGGTTGGGTATAATTAATAATGAAATTCTTCCACTGAGTAAAAAAAATTAATGCATGCGGTCTAACCCTTTAAAGCCCAAAGTATTTCTACAACATCGCTTCGGTCGTCGAACTGTTATTAAACATACATATAGAAAACTTGTGCGGATAACACTCTTAACGAGTTTTAAGGCCGAGCTTCTCTGCCCATTCGAGGCGCGCTCCTTAATTTCTGTTTTTTTCCTACTAATTGGGTAGACCTAGAGTTTTATGCTGGCTCCGAACGGCGAATGCATTTATTGTGAGAAGGTTTTTCATGGCAGAAATACACTCGAAGGGTATGCCGTCCACTGCCGAGAAGTGGCCGCTACAAACACTAGAATAAACGCATTCATATACGCACGCTTCATAATTAACAATATCCACTATTCTACTTATAACTGAAGCATACTTTAGGGAGCAACTAGAGCTGGAATGTATAAAAATATATGCATGTACGTATAAGCGCCAAAGACTCAATTTTATACGCATACATATATGACGACATCTGCGAATCCGACAATATAAAACGCGACGCTAATACATACTTTTGATAATGATAAAATACACTTACAAGCAAAGTTGAACTTTAGTATGTTGCCGTCATAAGCGGACTATAGCTGTAAAATACCGTATGCGAATGCGAATGCGAATGCGGCAACTTCACGTTTACAACTACTACAACTATGTATACTATACTACATATATATAATAGTCGCTTTGATGACGATGGCGCTAACGCCGATATAAAATAACCAAAAAACCGATGATTGCAAAACTGAAGGAATGCCCATGAGGCCTAACAGGTAACAACAAAAACAATAATAATAAAAACCAGTCGAAAATTCAAATTTCATACATCAACACACATATGTGCATATGTATGTATGTGTACCAGACAGCGCCAGACAATAACCCTGCAAAAATTCCGAGTACTCCAGTCGCTAATCCGTGGAGTGCTCGCTATGGACCAACCGATTACTCCATAACTTGCCACATTTCATACAAAAAATATGGTCCATTTAACATTGCATGTCATTGCAATGGAGTATATACTCCAGCCCCGCATAACAAACAAATTAATCCATGGAGTAGCTACATTGGATTAATTGATGGAGTACCTAACAGTTAGCCGAACATAACAACAAAAACAAATGTTTACCGCGACGACGACGAATGACGTGTATACATACAAACATATGTATGTATGTAGTTATTTATGTATACACATATCGTCGTCGCCGCGATAAAAATTTGGTTTTTGTCATGTTCGGCTAACTACGAACCGATGCAGATACACGAATCGGTCGTTTGGGCTATGTCAGTGGTCACTTTGAAAGTACTCCAACCTACCACAAATGGAGCATATAATCCAATGATTTTTGCAGGGAAATAGTATCTAACACCAACAAAAATACCAATACAAGCAACACAATGCAATAACAACAAAAAAAACAGGAAAATGCATATCAGGAAACATTAACAATAAGAATTTAAACTATACATACATATAAATATACCCTTCAAAAAATTTATCAAAAACGAATCTATTTCTTTGCAATTTAGAAAGCGACGGTTTAAGTACATCCCTTCACACATCATATTTGTATAACGCGATAGTTCCAATGATATGTTTGCCCGCCGCAAAAACACAACCAGCCCCAATTCATCGCGTTGGGAATGGAACAATTGGGTACTAGTCTCTTCGTAGGACATGCTCGAAAAAAGGCTACACTAAATTCTAGTCATATGTATGCGCCTTTGTGATTGATGTCGGAAGCATCTCAGACCAATAGCTTTTTTACAGGGTATGATGACCACACAATGTCCTACGCCGTTGGCGCTTATCTACATACAAAAAAAACATATATATACGCACATACGTACGCCCAACCAGCCTTTTCAATTTGATGCCTATACATACCTACATATGTATGTACGTATACACCCACAATCAGTACAGTTAGTAAACTTGTCCTTTCGCTTGCCGAAACCCGAATTTCTCTAGTAGGCTGACGGTAATGTCCAATCGTGCCCATATAAATACATATCGCACGTTTTATGCAATAGGGATTTAACTCGAAATTTTCGATTTCTGGGATTTTGCCATATATTTCAATAACTGGGTCATGCCTTTGAGTCTAGTCTTATAAAAGACTCAAAACGATAAAAATGGCGGAAATAAAAGTGATTTTGTAGTTAGCCGTAGAAGGAAACTCTTTGAAATTATAAAAGTTTGTTTGTGTTTTCCCAAAAAAATTTTTTTTTGAGTTAAATCCCTATTGAATAAAACGTGTGATATGTACGTTAATGCTCTCCAAAAAGTGGTATAAGGAGTTTAAAGATGTCAGGTATGTATTCTGGCGACCCTTTCCCTTAGTAGAAAAATTGTGAAAGTTTAGAGTTATGTAAATGAAAACTCATGCAGATGTAAACTAAAAC
Source organism: Urophora cardui (assembly GCA_960531455.1). Lineage (NCBI taxonomy): Eukaryota > Metazoa > Arthropoda > Insecta > Diptera > Tephritidae > Urophora > Urophora cardui. The sequence goes on along the minus strand of OY482673.1, from coordinate 148,370,517 downwards.
CCATAACGGGTTCGGCCTTGTCTTGTGCAAAATATTTATCTATGTTATTTTCCTTTTTTCCTTGTTTTTTCTGCGCATTGTTCATTCTTATTTCTTGGTTTTCATTTGTACATTTTATATTTGTTATTTTCATTCTTTTATATCGTCGCACCATACGAAAACTAACATCAGATTTTTTGTGGCTGACGAAAAGTAAAAAGTTCAACTTTTGGCCGACGAAAAGTAATAAAATCGAGCTTTGGCTGACGAAAAGTAGTAAAATCGACTTTTGGCTGACGAAAACTATTAATTTCGTTTAAACAACAACAATTTTAATGTAAAAACAGTATATAATTACTGATACTTACTTTTTTATTACTTTACTTTTTTATTACTTTTCGTCAGCCAAAAGTCGATTTTATTATTTTTCGTCGGCCAAAAGTCAAATGTTCTACTTTTCGTACAGAATTTTTAATTGATAGCTTTCGCCAGAAATTTTAAATATGTTAGTTTTCGTATGGTACGACGATATATGGATTATTATAAATCTTATGATCATATGGATGAAGTCTCATATAAGGTGAAAATTTTTGGGAGAATGCATATACATACGCAGGAGAACATACACACGCGAAAATGCGTGATTTACCATATCTACCCTGCAAAAAAATGTGCGATTAATACCGAAAGATATTTGTCCCGGATTGATCTCTTTCGAGAACAATCGGTCCACAATTAGTCCCCGATTGTTCCCATACGGGTATAAATGTAGACTAATTGTAGACCAATTGTTCCCTAACGGGTATAAATGTAGATTAATCGCTTTCATTCCGAACGGGTACAAATCTAGATTCCTTAAATGTAGAAATTTTACAAAAATATGCAATGTATTTAAAAAATTGTAGAACAATCGGTAAAACGAATTGAACACCCTTTCTTTTAATAACAATGATGAATAATAATTTTAACAAAATGTTGCCTAAAATATTCTATGAAAAAATCCTTTACATTACGCTCATATAATGCATACTCAAAACTTACAATTTTTTTTTATTTATTTATTGAGATTTTTTTTCAAAAGTAAAACATTATATAATCTTTATTTATATATGTATGCATGAACATTTATAATTTTTTAAAGATTGTTATTAAAAATTGCCTTGGCGAACAACTTGGAGAAATCTACATTTGTACCCGTTCGTGCTGGAAGCGATTGATCTACATTTGTACCCGTTGGGGATGAAAGCGATTGATCTACATTTGTACCCGTTCGGGATGAAAGCGATTGATCTACATTTGTACCCGTTCGGTATGTTAGTGATTAATCTACATTGGTACCCGTTCGGGTATACAAGTTGAACAATTAGTCTCTTCATAGGACATGCACGAACAAATGCGATCAATTCACTCCATATAAAGGGATGTAAAATTGTATTAGTCGCATGCTCCCTTGCGATTGATCCCGGACACGTCCCGGATTAATCGCATTTTTTGCAGGGTATTATATAAAAATGAATGTGTGTGTGTGTGTGTTATTTATAGACTCCCAAAGTAATCAACCGATCTTTATGAAATTTTCACAGTAGATTCATATGGTATATGGGCTGGTGATAGGGTATACAGACTTTCCGAAAAGTGGGAACTTCCCGGAATATAGGCCCAAATGTGGACCCAGAGTGACCCAGCAAGTCTTTGAGCAATATTGGTATTAAATGAAAGGTGCTTAGCAGGCCTTCAACATAGAGTTATTTTCATTGCGATGCCTAGGCCGGGCCCCGAGATATGGGTCAAAACGTGGACCCGGATGACCCCTGAATATTTCCGAGCAATATTGGTATCAAATGAAAGGTGCTGAGCAGGCCTTCAACATAGAGTTATTGTCATTGCGATGCCTAGGCCGGGTCCCGAGATATGGGTGAAAACGTGGACCCGGATGACCCCTGAATATTTCCGAGCTATATTTTTTAGCAAATGAAATGTGTCGAGCAGGGCTTCAACATACAGATATTTTCATTGTTATTTTTTAAGTCGGTTTCTCAGAGATGGTTCAAGTAGTGGGCCCGGATGGTGATGAATGGTCCCGGTAAAAGTAAAGGTAAAGGTAAAGGTAAAGGTAAAGGTAAAGGTAAAGGTAAAGGTAAAGGTAAAGGTAAAGTTAAAGGTAAAGGTAAAGGTAAAGGTAAAGGTAAAGGTAAAGGTAAAGGTAAAGGTAAAGGTAAAGGTAAAGGTAAAGGTAAAGGTAAAGGTAAAGGTAAAGGTAAAGGTAAAGGTAAAGGTAAAGGTAAAGGTAAAGGTAAAGGTAAAGGTAAAGGTAAAGGTAAAGGTAAAGGTAAAGGTAAAGGTAAAGGTAAAGGTAAAGGTAAAGGTAAAGGTGAAGGTAAAGGTAAAGGTAAAGGTAAAGGTAAAGGTAAAGGTAAAGGTAAAGGTAAAGGTAAAGCTAAAGGTAAAGGTAAAGGTAAAGGTAAAGGTAAAGGTAAAGGTAAAGGTAAAGGTAAAGGTAAAGGTAAAGGTAAAGGTAAAGGTAAAGGTAAAGGTAAAGGTAAAGGTAAAGGTAAAGGTAAAGGTAAAGGTAAAGGTAAAGGTAAAGGTAAAGGTAAAGGTAAAAGTAAAGGTAAACGTAAAGATAAAGGTAAAGGTAAATGTAGAGGTAGAGGTAAAGTTAAAGGTAAAGGTAAAGTTAAAGGTAAAGGTAAAGGTAAAGGTAAAGTTAAAGGTAAAGGTAAAGGTAAAGGTAAATGTAAAGGTAAAGGTAAAGTTAAAGGTAAAGGTAAAGGTAAAGGTAAAGGTAAAGGTAAAGGTAAAGGTAAAGGTAAAGGTAAAGGTAAAGGTAAAGGTAAAGGTAAAGGTAAAGGTAAAGGTAAAGGTAAAGGTAAAGGTAAAGGTAAAGGTAAAGGTAAAGGTAAAGGTAAAGGTAAAGGTAAAGGTAAAGGTAAAGGTAAAGGTAAAGGTAAAGGTAAAGGTAAAGGTAAAGGTAAAGGTAAAGGTAAAGGTAAAGGTAAAGGTAAAGGTAAAGACAAAAGTATTGGTAAAGGGAAAGACCCATTATAACACAAAAGCTGTTGTTCGTCGCTGCGAAGCGGGACGGGTATTTGCTAGTATGTACATATATATGTATATGCAGAAAGTTGTTGGTTGAAAAGCGCACGCTTGTCCCATTCCGATGATTGTTTTATGTATGTATATACCTACATGTATTCCGAAGGTAAAGCTAGAGGTGGAACCGGAATACTTATTAGAAAACGGATTAAGCATCATCTACTGGGAAAATATTGCAGGAATTATATACACTCAACATCAGTGCACGTAGAATATAGCTCTGGTGGGCTCACTGTAACTGCAATATACTGTCCTCCCCGTTTCAATATAACATAATCCCAATATACTGAATTATTTACCAAGCTGGGCCCACGGTTTCTTGCAGCAGGTGATTATAACGCTAAACATACATTCTGGGGTTCCAGACTGATAACACTAAAGGGAAGAAACCTATTCAAAGCAATTTTAAGCAATGACCTAGACATTATTTCCACTGGTCAGCCAACATATTGGCCTACTGATAGAAGCAAAACTCCCGACTTAATAGATTTTGGTGTAACTGGAATCGAAAGAGAATTAATCAAGATAAAATCGGCTTTCGATCTATCATCTGATCACTTTCCTTGTGTCACCACTATTGATATAATCCCATCTTTCAACGAACTGAATTCGAGCTTAACCAATAAATTTACAAACTGGCTTAAGTACAAAAAATTTATCAGTTCATACCAACTTAAATTCAAGCCTTAAATCAGCAGCCGAAGTAGACTCCGCGATTACTGACTTCACAAATGTCCTTCAAGTAGCAGCTAAGGTATCAACGCGCACACAGCCTAACACTACCCAGAGGAGCGTCCCTAATTATTTCAAAGGAAACGATATCACCGATCTCATTCACAAAAAAAGGCAAATTAGGAAAGACTGGCAGAGGTTACGCTCTCCAACTTTGAAATACGAACTGAAAAAATGCACGAAGGAACTCCAGATGCTATTGCAGGATAGAAAAGAAACAGATTTCCAAAACAGAATTAAGCCCTTGACAGCCACATCTTCTACAGACTACTCATTGTGGCGGTCACTGAAAAATTTCAAAAGGCCAGTTTTGCAGGACCCTCCAGTACGAATCGAAAACGGTGACTTTGCTCGAAGTGACCAGGAAAAAGGAACCGCATTTGCAGCCCATCTTTCGAGGGTATTTACTCCTAATCCAGGGAGCAATCTCCTCCCAGAACATGCCTTCGCTTACCAACAGTCTCTCTCCAATTCAACATAAATGACCTGAATAATGTTATCTGTAACGACATCCAGAATAACAAGGCACCCGGACACGACAGAATAACCGGTGAAATGGTAAAACAACTCCCTCCAGTTGCTACTAAGTTATTATTATACGTTTTCAATAGTCTCTTGCGACTAAACTACTTTCCTGAATCTAGGAAACTTTCCGAAATCATTATGATTCCAAAACCAGGCAAAACCCCAACCCTGTTGAACTCTTATAGGCCAATTAGCTTAATTTCAATATTTTCCAAACTATTCGAAAAGTTGTTGCTGAAAAAAATGCAGCCCATCCTAGACACACGCGGGACAATACCAAGTCACCAATTTGGTTTTAGGGAGAAACACGGTACGATAGAGCAAGTGCATAGAATAGTAACTCAAATACGGTCGGCTTTTGAAACCAAAAAGTATTGCACTGCAATGTTCTTAGACGTAGCACAAGCTTTCGACAAGGTATGGGTAGAAGGACTATTATTTAAATTAAGCCGTACACTTCCGTACAATATATGCCTTATTTTAGAAAACTTTCTAACGGGAAGAAAGTTTCGAGTAAGGCAAAAAAGTTATACCACCGAAAGCTATCTCATTTTCGCCGGAGTTCCACAAGGTAGTGTTTTGGGACCCATTCTATATTTAATATTCACAAGTGACTTGCCCACCAATGAAAATCTCGTTACTTCAACATTTGCGGATGACACAGCAATACTTAGTGTGCACTCAATTCCCTCAACGGCTGCCAGACGGTTGCAAAGCCATCTAAGAATTGTAGAACAATGGCTTTCAGATTGGAGAATTAAAGTCAATGAATCTAAGTGTGTACAAGTCACTTTTACTCTAAAAAAAGATACCTGCCCCTCTGTCTCAATTAATGGCAAAATAGTAACCCAAAAAGATTACGTCACCTACCTTGGTGTTACCTTAGACAGAAGGCTTACTTGGAAATATCATATTGATAATAAGATAATGCAAGCAAAGTTGAAAATAAGCAATTTACAATGGATCATTGGTCCAAAATCTTAATTAAGCCTAGACAACAAAATTCTTTTATTTAATATGGTGATAAAACCATCCTGGATATATGGAATACAGCTTTGGGGTTCAGCATCCAAATCCAGTCTAGAAAGAATACAAATGCTACAATCTAAGATATTAAGAACAATATGCCGGGCGCCCTGGTACGTGAAAAATTCCGCTATACACAGGGATCTAAAGATTAACACAGTTGTTGAAGAAGTAAGAAATATACAAACTAACTACGCCACAAGACTAGGCAATCATCCAAACATACTGGCTAAAAGTCTGTTAGAACAGAGATACCCCAGGCGGTTAAAGAGAAAGGATATCCAGCTAAATTGTGACCAAGGCTAGAGCCACAAAAATTAAAACTTCGAAGAGCCTATCCTGTAAAACCTCTAAATTACAAAAAGCAGCTTACTGAAATTCCTTTCATTCAGAAAGCTACAACAGCATTTACTTATACACATGTATAACATATCGTCGGCCTCCTGCCAGAACTACGAATGTGCTAAAATGAAAATGTTGGGAAATCGAGTTTTAAAGTTTATTCTCCTCGCAAAATTTGAAAAATTTGTTTCTAATATAAAAGTATATGTATCTGCAAATTAGAACCTTGTTTAGCTCGATGCCCTGATATAGTTTTTATGCTTCTATTCCTTCTAATCTTCGAGATTTGGCACATTCGTGTTTCTGGCCCAACAAAAACCAAAAAAATTCCTTGAAAATAAATTTCCAAAAGTAAGTAAAACAAATACATTCAATTCAAATTCATATTTTATTTGTGGAACTATTCCTAATCTTCAAAATCAGAGTCTTCTGAAAGGTCAGGCTGAGGTAGAACATCGCGAACTCCGCTGTTAGCCTTCTAATTTTTATAAAAATTGTGGTATTCTTTTGGAATCACCAAGGTTTCGCAAATTTTATTTAAATCTTTTGCTTTCGCGTCAGCGATAGGCAATGTCTCCGAATAAACGGGCGTGGGTTTTATCGCGGAGGGCCACCAATATTCGTACAGAATTGTTTAATTGCCAGTTTCGTAAGAAATTTTAAATGTGTTTTCGTATGGTACGACGATATGCACCTCGCCCAGCAAATATTTCGAAAGGGCAGTTTCTCCTTCGTTGAAATAAATGAAGTTTAAACAAGTAAGAGCGCGGCTGTCTTCGGCCGTACCGAAGACTTAATACCTTTCATGAATGGGGAAATGAAAATTTAAATAGTCTGCTATTGTTTAATTTATACTTTCAATTCTGTGGGTTATTTATGCAAAGATTCCTTAGAAAAATGAGTGTCATCATTTAAATGAAGAAGTTATACCCTAAAATATCCATATCTGAACGATCGGTTGTATGGCAGCTATGTATATGTTATAATGGTCCGATCTTGACAAATTTCGGTGACATTATTTAGGTCCATATGGGTACAAATACTTCAAAGTTTCATGCCCTTAGCTGTTTAAATGGAGAAATTATACCCCAAAATGTCAATATCTGAACAATCGGTTGTATGACAGCTATATGTTATAGTGGTCCGATTCGGCCGATTCCGACAAATGATCAGCTTCTCCTAAAAATACACTCACATTCCGAATTTCAAGCAGATATCTCAAAAACTAAGGGACTAGTTTGCGATCAAACAGACAGACAGACAGACGGACATGGCTTAATCGACTCAGCTCATGATCCTGATCATATTGGTATATATTTTGGTAGGTCTGCCACGCCTCCTTCTGGTACTTTCACCATTCGTGTTTCGGCACAAAGTTATAATACCATTTCATTCCCATGAAAGGTATAAAAATCGTCGTGTAGTTGCGTATGAACTTGAAATGGTTTTGGAGAGTTACATGCCCCTCTGATCATTTGCGTTGTACAGCACCATTTTCTATGGTATATACCGCCAGTTTTCGAAGGTAAATATTTGCCCACAAGGTCCTTTTGACGTATTTAGCACTGATTGCTAATCAAAAATTAGTTTACGGAATAGCTTTGTCTTCATCGCGCAATCGGCGAGCTAATATTTTCAGTTCAAGGTGCATTTCATGATTGCCTTTTTGCCACTATTTTTTATAACAATTTGAAGACTAGCAGCGAAGTTTGGAAGAGCATAATCCTGAGCCTAACTTTTCAGAATACTCTGAATTTGAAGATTAGAAATAGTTCCACAAATAAAACATGAATATGAATTGAATGCGTTTGTTTTACTTACTTTGGAAATTTATTTTCAAGGAATTTTTTACATTTTTTGTTGGGCCAGAAACACGAATGTGCCCCATATATTTTTGGAAATTTACTTTCAACGATTTTTTTTACATTTTTTGTTAGGCCAGAAACACGAATGTGCCCCATATATTTTTTGAAATTTATTTTCAAGGAATTTTTTACATTTTTTGTTGGGCCAGAAACACGAATGTGCCCCATATATTTTTGGAAATTTACTTTCAACGACTTTTTTACATTTTTTGTTAGGCCAGAAACACGAATGTGCCACTTTCGTTTTTCTGGCTCAACTTTTTATAACTGATCTACACATTCGTGTTACTGGCATTGAAAATTTTGGTGGCTTCCAGTGCACAAAGGTACTGGGGGTTTTACTAAAATGTAGAGCATACGCAGATTGATCAGGAAAACCACTTAACTCAAAATTGGAAAAATTGCACATTCGCGGTTCTGGCAGGGGGCCGACGATATGTATGATTGTGTTCCGGACGAGCCTATCCCATTAGGCCGTAAAATTTCCTAAGTTCATACACGCAGCTTATTGGAATTACTTCCAATACGAAACTGCAGCAGCACTTCCTAATGCAACACACGATTGTGTCGTCGATAAGCCTGTCCTGTCAGGCCGTACGAACTTTTAATACTATACAATCAGCTGCTTGGAATTCCATTCCATTCCGACGGCAAAAAAACATCCATAAATAATGAAAATGAATAACATAATGAACGAATATGAAATAAAATTACATACATACATACATATGAACATACTCTAAGAAAAACAAAAATATTCCCATACACATAATAAATGTATTCATAAGTATTCATTTTATGTCAAATAAAATTGCTTTTCATCCAAATGTTATTTGAAGCAGTGGCAACGAATAACATCATTGTATACTAGGTTAAGATTTTATAAAAATTGTCATATTCTCCAAGAATGATACAATAAAAACTATATCCGAAAAAAAAAAAAATTCACGTTCCAGCCAAAGTTGAATACAGTTTTTAATATTAAATAAGCCACAACGCTTAAATTGCGCAAAAAATGTGAATTAGGCAGTTAAAAAAACGCATTTTTATTATCGTTTATAATAGCCTTATTATAAGGAATGAGTCAGGCGCATAAGCCATATTATAAGGTATTATTATTATATTATTATTATTATTATTATTATTATTATTATTATTATTATTATTATTATTATTATTATTATTATTATTATTATGTTTCTTTGTTTCACGGTTTTATCCGGCTGGTGTTGTGTACATCCGGGTATAGTAACCAAGGACATAGATCTACATATTAAGAGTTTCCCTTATGATAGTGGCCGCCTTTAATAATATTGCTTTCTGCATTTCGCTCAGTATTCTTATGTTTAAATTCAGATCTTCTATTGATCGGATAGTATCATGGGGGATTGTACCCATTGAGCTTATTACTATTGGTATGATTCTGACTCTATTTAGCTGCTCGGTGGTTTTTATGTATTGTGCTAATGGGATGTATTTTAGGTTTTTCCTGTTTATGGTTTCTTGAATGTTGTGTTCGTATGGTACTGCAAAATCTAATATTGTTCCCGTTTTATTTTGTTTGTCTATTATAATCATATCCGGTCTGTTGGGTATTGATGTGTTGGGTGGTGTATAGGCCAAGATAGATCTATCCCAGTAGATTTTCATCTGTTCGTTTTCTATTACAGGTTTCGGGTGGTATTGATAATACTTTATATTTCCAACTTCTATTTTCTGTTCCTTCATTATATTAAGGTGAACTATTTTTCCAATAAGGTTATGCCTGTCAGTGTAATGGAGGGATGCCATCGCTGGGCATCCATTGAGGAGATGTGCGATGGTTTCCGGTTGTTGTTTGCATCTTCGGCAGTTATCGTTTGTTATAGTTGAATCTCGTATTATATATTTCGCATAGTTTTTTGTATTAATTACACCATCTTGTATTGCTATCAAGATGCCCTCTGTTTCTGGGAACAAGGTACCATATCTGAGCCATTGATTGGTGGTTTCCTGGTCAATATGTGGTTGTTGAACTTGGTTAGGGTATCTTCCATGTATTGGTTTTGACTTCCATGCTGTAATCAGATCTGCTATGTTAGTTATTGTTGTTGGGTTGTTATTATAGTTTTTTAGGTTCAGTGGTGTAAGATTATCATCTGCGTTCACAACGAGGTTATAGATAATGGAGTTTTGTGCTTTCATTGTGAAGTAACTTTTCAGTTTTTGTAGCTGCTTTGCATGAAGTATGTTTATGTTTATGATGCCTCTGCCTCCTAATTTTCTTGGTATATTTATTCTTTCTATTGACGATTTTGGATGATGATATTTGTATTTTGTAAGTGTGGTTCTGATTCCTGTGTCTAGGTTATTGAGGTCTGTGTTCGACCATGATAAGATTCCAAAAGAGTAGGTGAGTAATGGTATTGCATATGTGTTTATGGCTTTTGTTAGATTTTTTCCATGTAGTCTTGTTTTGCAAATATTATTTATTCTTTCGTTGAATTCTTTGGCTATTGTTCTCTTTTCATTACTGTGGTTTGTTGTTCTAGTTTGTTTAAATCCTAAGTACTTGTAGTATTCTTCTTCTGACAGTGGTGTGATATGTTCATTTTGTTGTGTAACGAAATTATCGGATTCAATTAATTTACCTCTAATAATATTTTGGGTTTTACATTTTTCAATGCCGAATTTCATTTTGATATCTGTCGAGAATGTTTCAACTATTTGTAGCATTTTATTTAGATTAGGTTTTGTATTGGCGTACAATTTTAGGTCATCCATATAGAAACAGTGTGAAATTTTGTTTACGTTTGTTGTTTTTAGTTTGTAACCATATTGACATTGTTGGAGGAGTATGGATAATGGGTTTATTGCTAGGCAAAACATCAGAGGACTCAGCGAATCACCCTGATAGATACCGCGTTTAATTTTTATTGAATTCGATTCTAAGCTATTGTTTCTGGATCTTAGGCACAGAGTGGTTTTCCAGTGTTGCATCGTTGCTTTGATACAGCCTATTAGATTTGGGTTGATATTATAGATTTCCATTATGTGCAGTAGCCATGAGTGTGGTACTGAGTCGTATGCTTTGAGATAGTCGATAAATGCTATGTATATGTTTTTATTATTTTTTGAGGCTTGTCTCATTATCACACTATCAATAATTAGCTGGTCTTTACATCCTTTGGTTCCTTTGCGGCATCCTTTTTGCTCTTCTGCGATAATGTTGTTGTCTGTACAGTGGTTATTGATCATGATAGCTAGGCATGATGTAAATATTTTATATCCCGTATTTAGACAAGTTATCGGCCGATATTAGGATGGTGATATCGGATTTTGTACTTTAGGTTTTAAGAATGTTATGCCTTTACACATGTCCGGTTTTATTATAGTGGGATCTGTTATAAATCTATTGAATATTTCTATAAGTGGGTTGTGGAGACTTGTTAAATATTTATAGTAGAAATTATGTATTTTATCACAGCCTTATTATTATTATTATTATTATTATTATTATTATTATTATTATTATTATTATTATTATTATTATTATTATTATTATTATTATTATTATTATTATTATTATATTATATTATATTATATTATATTATATTATATTATATTATATTATATTATATTATATTATATTATATTATATTTATTCCGAGAGGAAACTTTTTCCAATGGCCTTATTTTCCATGGCGAATAGAATTTTCAGGCATTTTTTCATAAGTCTTATCAACTTCTAGAATAAACCTTAAATAAGGCTTACATTTTTTGGTGGGTGTATAGGTATGAAATGATATGACGTATGCTCATATGTATGTATGTTTGTGTGTACATCCGGTTGTGTAGGCGGCCATCCTCAGCATATTAAAATCGCCGCTACATTGTATTATGTGCACATCACTTCGGCAATTACACTTCATTTTCGTTTACTTATTTTTTTAAATATGTAACTATGTACCAGTGTTGATATTGGAAACAAAATTATTGTACCTGAAAGAGCACAAAAAACCTACCTAAAATGTTCCCAACGTACCCAAAATAGAAAAACCATATTTTACAGACTTTATTATATTTAATTTGAAGAAATTCATATTTATACATACTTTTTTGTAAAAAAAAACAAAAGAAATTAAATCGTGAATAACGAGTATTCATGAACATTGGTGTGTAAACAGTTCCGAATTGGATTTGATTCCCTTTCTGGTTTTCTTGGGATTAAAATACGACTACATATAATTACATATACATACATAAATGTATGTACCTGTACATACATATATAAATGCATGAATAATAACGTTTCAACCCTAGCAGAATATGTATATTTTTTATTATTAAATAGCCGCAACGTTAAATCGCGGAAAAAATGTAAATTGTGCATCTAAACAAAAAAACACCTTATTATTAAAATATTTATAAGGTATAAATACACTACAAAAGGCCCAATTTTCAGGCCATAATAAGGCATTAAATAAACCTTAATTTCCTGGCGGATGAGCCTTACAAATAAGGTGTGGTCTCAGAGAGAGAGAGAGAGTATTCCTTATGGCCTAGGACATAAATACAGGAAAATCAGCCTTATTTTTAGCCTTACACCATACAACTTTGCTTCCCTTATAATTTTTAGGCCTTATTTCGTAAGCCTTTAAATCTACTGTAATAATTCTTAACTAAGGTAGGCACGTCTACACATTTGTATGTATTAGACTACTGCGTGAGTACATTCATATGTCCAAACGAGTTATTCGTTTGGTTTTCTTGTAGTGAAGTACAACATCTCGCTTTATTATGAGAACTATACTACTCGTACACGAACCACAATGAAAAGTGCGCATACACTATCCGATCGTCATGAGACATTGCTGTACTGCTCCGAAGTACACGAAACACAGCAAATTAACACTTGTACACTTGTACAACAGCAGCAACAGCGTGCATACACAAACAAAAGTGTACATATGTATGTAGGTATATGTGCGTATGTTGCTAAATGTGCGAAATGAAATAAATAAACGAACAAACGAATAGAGAACTGTAGCAACAGCTATCAAACTTGTACTTGTACTACCACTTCTCATTTGAAATGAGTACGAGTAGTACAGTAGTCGAAAGCAAAAACTACACGAATCTGCACTTGTACGAATGTCTCTTTGCAGGGCTCTAGTATGTATACATGTTCAAACATGTTGCTCCATTTTATTTTGCCTTTTTGTCGCATTCTTGCAGGAAAACAGTATTCGTAAACTTTTTTAATTCTCCCCTCATGAGATTTTTAAGTGAAATCATTTAAACTAAAGCTGATTGAAAGGCTGAGAAGGACTTTTAAAAAAACTACGAATGTACTTCTGAGATTCATTATTTCAGATTTTTCGACACTGACCCATTTTTTCCTTAAGTAAACTTAAGCCACTGTTCCATATGAACACAGATATATATAAAAACTAGCTGACCTGGCAGAAGTTGTTCTGCCTAAAATTTATCACTATAAAGTCTAAAGAAAATGTCTTTCTTTACCGTATTTCACACCATTATCTTGGAATCCATCTTAATGGCTGCGAATAATAAAAAATTGTCAATTCTCTGAATAAAAGTTATATACATATGTACATACATTCGATGCTAAGAACCTACTTCCCCTATCTCTATCTCTCTCTGTCTCTATCTTTATGAAAAAGTACCCACTTTCAAGCAAAAGTATCTAATGTACCTCCTAAATGAGAAAGGGCCGAAAACGGTACAAATGTACCTACAAAATCAACACTGGTACAGGCATACCTACTAGAGCTGCAAAACCATCGATAGTCGGACCACTCGATAGTTTCGATAGTCGAAAAAAAAACTATCGATACTATCGATAGTTTTTTATGAATATTTCACTAAAATAAAAAGAGGGATGGTTTTGTTTATAGTTTTCTTTCCAAAAAGTCTTTAATTTTTTATCTGTAACGACATCCAAAAAAATAAGGCACCCGGACACGACAGAATAACCGGTGAAATGGTAAAACAACTCCCTCCAGTTGCTACTAAGTTATTACTATATGTTTTCAATAGTCTCATGCGACTAAACTACTTTCCTGAATCTTGGAAACTTTCCGAAATCATTATGATTCCAAAACCAGGCAAAAACCCAACCCTGTTAAACTCTTACAGGCCAATTAGCTTAATTTCAATATTTTCCAAACTATTTGAAAAGTTGTTGCTGAAAAAAATGCAGCCCATCCTAGTCACACACGGGACTATACCAAGTCACCAATTCGGGTTTAGGGAGAAACATGGAACGATAGAGCAGGTGCATAGAATAGTAACTCAAATACGGTCGGCTTTTGAAACCAAAAAGTATTGCACTGCACTGTTCCTAGACGTAGCACAAGCTTTCGACAAGGTATGGCTAGAAGGACTATTATTTAAAATAAGACGTACACTTCCGTACAATATATACCTTATTTTAGAGAACTTTCTAACGGGAAGAAAGTTTCGAGTAAGGCAAAAAAGTTATACCACTGAAAGCTATTCAATCTTCGCCGGAGTTCCACAAGGTAGTGTTTTGGGCCCCATTCTATATTTAATATTCACAGGTGACTTGCCCACTAATGAAAATCTCGTTACTTCAACATTTGCTGATGACACAGCAATACTTAGTGTGCACTCAAATCCCTCAACGGCTGCCAGACGGTTGCAAAGCCATCTAAGAATTGTGGAACAATGGCTTTCAGATTGGAGAATTAAGGTCAATGAATCTAAGTGTGTACAAGTCACTTTTACTCTAAGAAAAGATACCTGCCCCTCTGTCTCAATTAATGGCAAAATAGTAACCCAAAAAGATTACGTCACCTACCTTGGTGTTACCTTAGACAGAAGGCTTACTTGGAAATATCATATTGATAATAAGATAATGCAAGCAAAGCTGAAAATAAGCAATTTACAATGGATCATTGGTCCAAAATCTAAATTAAGCCTAGACAACAAAATACTTTTATTTAATATGGTGATAAAACCATCCTGGATATATGGAATACAGCTTTGGGGTTCAGCATCCAAATCTAGTCTAGAAAGAATACAAAGGCTACAATCTAAGATACTAAGATCAATATGCCGGGCGCCTTGGTACGTGAAAAATTCCACTATACACAGGGATCTAAAGATTAACACAGTTGTTGAAGAAGTAAAAAATATACAAACTAATTACGCCACAAGACTAGGCAATCATCCAAACATACTGGCTAAAAGCCTGTTAGAACAGAGATACCCCAGGCGGTTAAAGAGAAAGGATATCCAGCTAAATTGTGATCAAGGCTAGAGCCACTTTAAACTTCGAATAGCCTATCCTATTAGGCCGTAAAACCTCTAAATTACAAAAAGCAGCTTACTGAAATTCCTTCCATTCAGAAAGCTACAACAGCATTTACTAATACATGTGTATAACATATATATGATTGTGTTCCGGAAGAGCCTATCCCATTAGGCCGATAAAATTCCTAAGTTCATACACGCAGCTTATTGGAATTCCTTCCATTCCGAAAGCTGCAACAGCACTTACTAATGCAACACACGATTGTGTCATCGATAAGCCTGCCCTGTCAGGCCGTACGAACTTTTAATACTATACAATCAGCTGCTTGGAATTCCATTCCATTCCATTCCGACGGCAAAAATACATGTATAATGAAAATGAATAACATAATAAACGAATATAAAATAAAATAACGTACATACTCTTAGTAAAAACAAAAACATTCACATACCATAATAAATGTATTCATAAGTATTTATTTTATATCAAATAAAATTTTCATCCATACGTTATTTGAAGCAGTGGCAACGAATAACGTCATTGTGTTCTAGGTTAAGATTCTATAAAAATTGTCATATTCTCCAAGAATGATACAATAAAAACTATATCCGAGAAAAAAAAAAAAAAAAAAAATTTTTTACGCAAAACAATAATTAAATAAAAGATCAAATAAGAATTAGATACTTCACTTACACTGAGAGAAAAATCAACCAAAAGTTGGTTAATAGTACTAATTTCACACTTGAAATGGAATCAATGCGAATTTTGTTTAATATTACCATTACCATTGTTGATATATTAGACAGTGTTTTTGGTTATATTAACCATGATATTTGTTGATATAACAAAATGTTCGTTCAAATCTTCAACCAATTCCTTGTTACTATTAAACAATTTGTTGGTTATATTTTTATGCCAGTAGCAGCACTGCTATGTATGATCTATAAGAGAGTGTTAATATGTTAACTGAATAACGAAGAAAATTCCAAATACTCACTCTCTCGCTCTCTGCAATTCGGGTCCAGCCATTCAACTTCGTCAAGCACAAACGGTGTTGAAGGCGATGGTAACAACAGAGCCGAAGCCATAAAGCTTCGTAAATATTTTTACTTTTTTTTTAGATATGAATTAACCAATATTTTCGCTAATATAACAAATATACACGTTGGGGAAACCAACTTTCTGTTTGATATTGATTGTTACCAAAATATTGTACATATTACATTTTTTCCTTTTGACATGAATAAATCAACCAATTAAACATTAACCAAGAAGTTGGTTGAAAAAACCATTGTACTTTTTTCTCTGTGTATGTATATAGCATTTTCTGGTTAAATTAAACCTTCAAAAGAGGGATGGTTTTGTTTACATTTTCCTTTTCAAAGTCTTTTTTTTTTAACGCATAACATTAATTAACAAAAGAACAAATAGGAATGAAATACTTCACTTATATAGTATATAGCATTTTTTGGTTAAATTAAACCTTTTTCAATTTAAAATTTGCACTTGATTTGAAAAAGGTTTCATTTGACTTGAAAACGCTATAGTAATAAAACTAAAAGTAGTACATTTGTTTTTTAGCATCTTTGGCGCTGACTAGTACATAAGGCACATTGTTTATACATTTCATTAATGTAAAATACCGATAATCAAAAGGCACACTGTTTAAACATTTCATTAATGTAGAATACCCTATGCTTTAAATAAATAAAAAAACAAAATAAAACAAAGTAAAAAAAAATTTTTAAAAAGCTTTTATTTAATATTAATATAAAAATTTACTAAAAAGGAAAAAAATAATTTTTTTATATTTTTGAACAAGATTTATATTAGTCCTTAGTTCATTTGGATCTTAATTTCAATCTAAGCATACATTTAACGTATTTCTTCAAAGCATTTCTGTATATGTATCAACATAAATAAAAGCGCGGGTGCTCTTTACGTAATGCATATCTTACGTAATTGGAATTTAAAGTTTTAATCGCCTCCTTCCATTTCACCAATACTGTTTTATAACATGAATATCTAATGAGTACCCGCGCTTTTATTTATGTTGATACATATACAGAAATGCTTTGAAGAAATACGTTAAATGTATGCTTAGATTGAAATTAAGATCCAAATGAACTAAGGACTAATATAAATCTTGTTCAAAAATATAAAAAAATTATTTTTTTCCTTTTTAGTAAATTTTTATATTAATATTAAATAAAAGCTTTTTAAAAAATTTTTTTTACTTTGTTTTATTTTTGCCTTTTTAGTTTTACAATGCATATTACATCTAATATTTGTCAACACTCCCACTATCAATATAGTCCAACAGTTTTTAATATGAAGTGCACTATGTTTAACATTTTGATGGTTTCTGCTCAGCCAGTTTTTTTATTATCCAATTCCTGTGGAGTCTTTTAAGTGGTTTTACTATACTCATTTGTGAATAGATTACTTCGTAATACGTGTTCAAAATAGGAACAAAATTGGTTCATAAATACTAATTTTCTAAATATCTTGACACTAGCGCCACCTATCGGCGATTTATTTCCACGGATATATTTACTTTCTCATAAGCAATATATATACCGAATATGAACAAATTCGGTCGGTAAATACGAATTTTACAAATAACTTGACACCAGCGCCACCTAGCGGCGATTTTTTTCCACAGATGTATTTACTTTCTCATAGGCAATATATATACCGAATATGAACAAATTCGGTCGGTAAATACAAATTTTACAAATATCTTGACACCAGCGCCACCTAGCGGCGATTTTTTTCCACGGATGTATTTACTTTCTCATAGGCAATATATATACCGAATATGAACAAATTCGGTCGGTAAATACGAATTTTACAAATATCTCGACACAAGCGCCATCTATCGGATTTTTTTTATTTCACATTGCATTGTCTTCGGGTCCTGAACTATGTTCCAATTTTCAAGTACCTAGCTCAACTAGAAGTATCTTAAATATTCGTTGCAAAATTCCACGACATACATACCCCAATACATACAAAAAGTGAAGTTAAATAAAAGCTTGTAAAAATACGAAGAATTTCAGTTATGGGGGAGGATAGCTATGGGCCTGCTGAGCACAGAACAATTTTTTTTTTTAAATTTTTTGTATGGTTAAATTTTTGAGATAACGGTAATTTTGTGTTTTTTGTTATCACTTTATTCAAAAATTATGTTCGCTGGAGTTACGCTTCTAACAATATACAACTTGTAGTAATTGAATCACACCTCGCTAAATGACATCTGGTCAATGTCAAAATTTTAAATTTTTTGCGATTTTTGAAAAAGTTTTGATTTTCAAATTAATAGCGTTTTCTTTTCTACACAAAAATGTCGCACTCATGTAGTGCCTTCAAAAAGTTGTGTTCTTTTGTTAAATGAGTGCAATCATCGCAGTCCACATCGCTATCTTTTCTCAAAGGGCAATCCTAAAAAAATTCGAAAGGGCAAGATTTCTTGCCCTCTGTGCTATCGACGGGGCATACAATGACCCTGTCAAACAGCTGATCAATAACAATAACGAATAAAAAGTATACCTTTTATGTCTCTTTCTAGCACACATAATATGTATTATATAGATTGCGTCATACCAGAAAAGCTAAAGTATACACAATTGTGACATTTAGAGTGTATTCTATTGTACATACATATGTGAAGGGCTGCACTGAATACGAAGAGGACGGCAATTCGACAGGGTGTAGTGCAAATCTGAGCTATTATTGCGCTTCGCCATGACAACCCTTTTGTGTAGAAAAGAAAACGCTATAAGTTTTTTATAAAAACTTGTAAAAATCAGAAAAGTTTTATTTTTTAAAAATTAGCCCCCAAATTAGTCATATAACAGAGTTTTTAGTCCATAAAATATCCTTTTTGTTTCACATGAAAGAAATCGCTAAAAATAATGTTTTTATCAGATATCTTTGATTTTGCGTTAACAATTAAACGGGCTAATTTTAAAACAAATAAATTTTTTCTGATTTTTACAAGTTTTTATAAAAAACTTAATTTGAAAATCAAAACATTCAAAAATCGGAAAAAAAATAAAAATTTTGACATTGACCAGATGTCATTTAGCGAGGTGTGGTTCAATTACTACAAGTTGTATATCGTTAGAAGCGTGGATTTTAGTCGCCTCTTACGACAGACATTCCTTACGACGGGTATATTCTAGGCCCCCTAACCCGCTGGGGTATTATTTTTGACCAATTTGATATCGAAATCCAACTCCTCCCTAACATTCAGTATTCTTCTCTTGGGACAAAACTACAAGAATGAATAGGGATAACCATCGATAGTGGAAAAAAACTATCGATAGTGACACGAAATAAAAACTATCGATACTATCGATAGTGCCATCGATAGTTTTGCAGCTCTAATACCTACATGAAAGTTTTGCTTTTACCTTTTTCTACTCTCAAAATGTTTCCACTCGTATACATACATATGTGTGTATGTATGTATGTATGTACCCTGCAAAAAAGTTTTGCTTATTATTGACAAATCAGGTGTAAAACAGGAGTACGCTGGCAGCGCTGCTTCTTTTATGCACTCACTCTGTCTGATCCTAACTTTCTAATACTTATCTAGGCCTTATTTCGCATGGCGGATAAACCTTTGGAATAAGGTGTGCTCTCAGAAAGAGAGTACTCCTTATGGCCTGATGACATCAACACAGGAAAATAAGCCTTATATTAAGCCTTACGCCATACAAATTTGCTACCCTTATAATTGTCGGGCCTTATTTCGGAAGCATTTAAATCTGCTGTTTTAATTCTTAAATAAGGCTTAGATTTTTTTGGTGGGTACTTATTTACATGCATGCATTTGCTTGTATATACATTTGTACTATGTACCAAGTTCAATTTTCATCACTTTCGTTTCATTTTCAACAACCCCATTTTACTGCTTGCCCAGAATGTTGTACTACAGCTACGGACTACATAGCTTACTACATCAGCTGATGACTGATTTTGTGGCAACGCTCGAAAATGTGAACACAATGGCGTAGCTCAGTGTATCTCATATATGTCACCTTTTTTATATTTTTGTACAGGGGATTCCTTAAATTCCATAAAAGCTCTTTATTTTTCACAAGTTAAATTCATTTTTCAGTTTCTTCGTCCTTCATTTCGAATTTCCGTCATTAAAAAATTAAGCTGTCACACTGTAGCGCGCTACAAAGTTAAAGTTAACTCTACTTCTACTACAGCCACAACTACACGCTACAGACACAGCTACACATTGTGGGCATTGCAATGCAATTGTACTGTTTTAACTTTTGACAGCTCTTACTACGTACTACAGCCACACCATTCTGGGCAAGCAGTTATGCTCTCACAAAATTTTTAAGAGCCTAACTAGCGGGCGTATCTCGCATTCCCGATTGCAGTTTAGATATAGTACGTGGCGTATACGTAATATATCACATATATGTATACGTACGAGTATGTTTGTTTGCTACATGGAGGTAGATATTTTTGCTTATTTACTAAGCTTATTTACTGATATCTGTTTATGTGTTTATGCTTGTATAATTAAAGCTGATTCCACATAAAACTTTTTTCGCTTTGCGTTACGCCGCTTTCTATGTCAAACAACGCAAAACTGAAAAACTATGCCACAATGAACGCTGCAACATCACTCAAAAAATATTTGTTTTCTGAAAAATCTTTCATTCTCCGTTTTATTTACAAAAAAGTAAATAAGAAAATAAAAATATATTAAATTATTTTTCAATTGTGTGAAATTTAAATTTGTTTATTTACATTTGAATTAAAGTGAACTGAAAAAAAGTTTCAACGCCCCCAAAAGTTGAGATTTGGGCAACTTTGAGCTTTACGTAACTTCGGCGTTGCGTTACTTTTTGTTATGTGAGAAACTTCATATAGATACATGTATTTTAATCTCAGCTGTCACGCAGAAAGTGTCACGTAGCGCAACACAAAGTTCTATGTGGAATCAGCTTAAGTGTTTATGTATATATTTACATATGCATATGTATGTATGTACATATGTACGCTAAGACCGGGCGCTATTTCGCCCGGCATTGATAGCGTTTTAAGGCTTAAAGATGTAAAACAAGTGAGATATATTAGTTTTTGTTAACTATATATCTTATTTTGCTTTGAAATAAAAAGCTCTAATGTTAATGGAACATGTACATTAGATAAGTTTTTTTTTAGATATTCCCTCCGGCACCGGAATATGAAAATAGGATGTTTTAGAGTAAGTAAACTGAAAAAAAAATTTCACTTTTCCAAAAACTGGATGGAGCTACACCGATAACCACGCAAATTCCCAGAATTTCAAGGTATGTTTAGATTTATGTCTGAAAAAAGTTAGGATTTTGCACAAGAAAAAAAATTGATATCCACCCATACGAAGAATTAACCGCTAAATCGAATGGCATATTCAGTTTTTTGGTACACTGCCCGGGAAAGGTAATAACGCGGCCTAAAGTGACCATTTTCTTTTTTTTCTCATGAATCTTCAATTTCTTGCCCTATACTCTTCCCGAAATCGGAAATTATTTTTTAACTAAATCACACGGTAGGCTGCATTATTTAATGCGCTTTCCATAAATGTATAGCTATTAAAAATCGAATAAAATTTGGATGAGCTCATCAAGTTTAAGTGAAGTAAAGTCGGGTATAAAAGGGCAACATACCTTAAAATATCGAATTTTTTTTTTAAATTTTGCTCTTGAAGTCGGTTTTTTGGGTTATTAGTGATTGTTTTATTTGGTTGGATAACTCCACAAATGTAAAAAAAAATCGGAAGATCGAGACCGTGGATAGCGGAAAAAACCGTGGACCCGGATGGCCCCAAAATATTATTGGGCAATATTGGTATCAAATTAAAGGTCTTAACTAGAGCTTGCATATGGAACTCATTACAGGCCAATTTCTTAGCCAATTTCCGATAAACTGACGAATAAGTGGTCCAGGATGACTACAGAATATTTTAAAGGATATCGGCGAAATTTGAGTCTAATTTTTGACTTATATGTGTCGAAACGGTGGACACAGCAAAATGGATAGGCTTTACATTGAAGTCCTAGGTAAAATCTTTATTTTGATACCCATATTGCCCAAAAATGTTTTGGCGCTATCCGGCTCCACTTTTTGTCCGTTATCCACGGTCTCGACCTTTGTATTTTTTTTGCATTTGTAGAGTTATCCACCCACATAAAAAGATCACGAATAACCCAAAAACCGCCTTTAAGAGCAAAATTGTTAAAAAATTAAAAAAACTTTAAGGTATGTTACCCTTTTATACCCGACTTTACTTCACTTAAACTTGATGAACTCATCCAAATTTTATTCGATTTTTAATAGCTATACATTTATGGAAAGCGCATTAAATAACGCAGCCTACCGTGTGATTTAGTTAAAAAATAATTTCGGATTTCGGGAAGAGTATAGGGCAAGAAGTTGAAGATTCATGAGAAAAAAAAAGAAAATGGTCACTTTAGGCCGCGTTATTACCTTCCCTGGGTAGTGTACCAAAAAACTGAATATGCCATTAGTAAAAATGTACTGTTAGTAGAGCAAACACACAATGTAAATACTAGGAATAAAGAAAATTTTAAACTGCCATTGTTTAGAACTGAGATAGATAAACAAAACATTTTCTATAAAGGTCTCAAATGTTTTAATGAACTCCCCATGGATTTAAAAACATGTAATGAAATCTTAGTTTTTAAGAAAAAACTGTATGAGTTTTGTAAAACCATAGCTATAAGATAGCAAATTGTTAATTATACTTGAATTAGGCTCTAGTGGCCGTAATAAATACATAATAATAATAATAATAATAATAATAATAATAATAATAATTTAGCGGTTAATTCTTCGTATGGGTGGGTATCAATTTTTTTTCTTGTGCAAAGTCCTAACTTTTTTCAGACATAAATCTAAACATACCTTGAAATTCTGGGAATTTGCGCGGTTTTCGGTGTAGCTCCATCCAGTTTTTGGAAAAGTGAAATTTTTTTTTCAGTTTACTTACTCTAAAACATCGTATTTTCATATTCCGGTACCGGAGGGAGGATCTGAGAACGTTTAAAGAATCCCATACAAAAAAAAACTCATCTAATGTACATACCAGGGATCGTAACGGTTATGACTTTTATCGAAAAAGTCAAAAAAATAACTATTAAATTTTGACTTTTATTTTTTAAGTCAGAAAATAACTTTTAAAATTAGACTTTTACTTTTTAAGTCAGAAAATAACTATTAAACATGCCACAAAACAAACACGTGGGCATGTTGAATTCAATTTTAAGAATTTTTATTCTTGTTTAAAGAATTTTCAAACTAGCAATAAGAATATCTAGAATATTCTTGATTTGAGCACAAATTGGGTTTGTTTTAAGAACATTTTTCTTAATTTAATTACATTGTTCTTATTTTAGATATTTTGCATCTTAATTTTTAAAACCAAGAACGGAAAATTCTTGTTCTTAGAATATTTAAGAACGAATTATTCTTAAAATTTTCAGAACGAAATAGCAATTAGAAAAACGATAAATTTATTACCAGTCGGACTTAATTTTAGAACACCATTTTTATCTGAGTGTATATACATAAATATATGTATGTGCAAAACCTTTATAATATCTCAGGAGTTTAAGTTTTCTATAGTAAAAGTGAAATATCGATGGCACGTTAACCAAAAAACCCCATATCCCACACATATGTATACCTACACAGTTTGCATTCAAAAAACAACTCTCTAATCAACAAAAATCTAAATAAAACTTCACTTTCAATTATCCTATGGGGCTTTCTGAATGACGTCCCACACCAACCACATGTTCAGTTGGTGAATCAACGCGATTACTCCAATAAAAGAAATGTTGTCTAACAAATTCAAGCTAATACACTTCAAAATATACATACATGCATTCATATGTATATATACATATACATATGCATACATAATTAAGCCCAAAACTAACGTTTACAACTATAAAACTTTATACATATACTACCCTGCAGCGAAAGTAACCAGTTGCAAACTAGAATTATACCAGTTTGCAGGGTACAGTCAACTACTTGCCCGACTGTAAATTTCCCATGTAAACATCTGGTATTTTTCGTGTGTTAATGTCCTACGAAATGGCAATTGTCTTCCTTTGCATAAGCTCATACCAGTTAAATACCAGTCGAACACATACCAAAAAAAAGTTAGTTGACATATACAGTTGAAGTAAATACAGTTTAAGTGCAGCTTTTGATATGCTCAACACAAGTGGTGCGATGGCGCACTGGTAAGCAGTGATGCCGTTTTGATACAATCGTATCAAATGTGATACTCTTTTAAGCACAAGATACGTAGCTACTTTTTATTTTGACGTAGAACAAATTTGATACCTTTTTAATCAGCATCAAATAATTTTGATACGATTTAATCAAAATCAAAGAATATTAACCTATTCTTTTTCATTTTTAAGATTTTCTAAAAATTGTAACAACCTGTGTTTGCCGCGAAACAGGGGCGAACGCAGGGGGGGGGGGTTTGGGGTGTTAAACCCCCCCTCCAAAATTTGACAACACCATAAAAAAAATAATTTTATAAAAGATGGTATATGCACAAATATTTGTGTAAAAACATGTTGTAAAATCTATGAATATTCGTGGATGTACATTGCCAATGTTTGTCAACAACTACTGATTATGTTCATAAACAAGCAGTGTAAAGACATTTCCCTAAAAGTATGCTGAGGTTTGTTATGCTCAGCTGTACTAGTTCACAGAGTAATATAGTTTTAATCACATAACGGTGGATTGTAAAAGAATGAAATAATAGAGATAGATATAGACTTACATATATCAAAATGATCATAGTGAAAAGAGAAACCGATTGAGCCATGTCCGTTCGTCCGTCCGTCTGTAAACACTCTTACTTGATGAAATTTGGAATGCAAGTTGGTATCGAGACTGGGACGGTTGGTATTGAAAATGGGCGAAATCGGACCACGACCACGCCCACTTTTCCTATATAGAAAAAATCAGAAATTTGGTATCTCAGTCACTAATATAGCTGGAGCGATGAAATTTCATCCACGTGTTGAGCTAAGGCCCCTATGAAGAAATTTGATGAAATTTTGGAAAATGGGCGGTGCCACGCCCACTTATTGAGGGAAAACATTGAAAGGTGTATAAGCCATAACTCAGAAACCGTAGCTGATATATCGATTTTTTGGACGAAAAACTGCCAAAATCGGTTGACAACCACGCCCAAATTTATATATGGGAACTATTAAGGGGCCTAATAAAAACATTTTAAGCGATATCTTTGTCTAATATAAAGATATGTCATTGAAATTTTGTGTCATGAGTCCAACTATAGACATAAAACAAAAAATAGAAAAAGTTTGTAAAATGGGCGTGGCACCGCCTCTTTTCAGACAAAGGAATCTACGAGATTTCGGAGCACATAACTCGACAAATAATTGAGATATTATGACGAAACTTGGTTTATACACTTTTATAACTTGCGTTAATAGACACGCAAAAATTTATTGAAATCGGTTTATGACCACGCCTACTTTTTAACAAAGATATTTCTGGAACACCCTTTGGGAATTTGTGACGTGACATCTTTGTAACTAGAAGTCATAAAGGAATGAAATTTTGCACAAAGAATAATATTCATATGCTTAGTTGAATGACTTATAAAAATTTTGAAAATGGGCGTGGCTGCGCCCACTTTATGCGGCACTCGATTCATATAAAATACACCCTAATCGAACAAACGCAAACAAACAATGAAAGCATACAGCTGAGTAACTAATGTTCGATTCCACTCGAACTTAGGCTTCCTTACTTGTTTGTTTTAGTTTAAATAAAGAAAAAATGCAATTAATTGATATTTAGAAGGTGCCTTTGTTTAATGTGTGCATACGTTGGTCCACTCCCCAAACATAAATTTAAGTAAAAAATGTCTGGACGAGTTTTAAGTATTTTTTTTAATTTTCCCTTGGATATTGAAAACCCCCCCCAAAATATTTTTCTGTGTGCGCCACTGCCGCGAAAAATATGTATTGTACAAAATATGTATATGTACAATTTATATTAAATGATCTTGATCAGTTCTTACGTGTTTTGTATATGGAGTTTTGAATTTTTTATGTTAACAATTATTTTAATAGCTTTTATGATTTTCTTGAATTAAATTGAATTCGAAAAATCTAAAATGATACCTAACTATTCTTTATATTTTTGGGGAAACTTTCCAATAATGTCACACGCCCCCAAAAAAACGACTTCTACCGGGAGGTAGGGTGTTCTGAATCCGTAAAATTTAGGCGCCGGACGTACCTCGTTTTCGAGGAATTTATGGTTAAACTTTAGTAATATCCATATAAATTCGATAGATAAAGAAAAAACTTTTGCCCAGAACACTTTTCTGCGTTGGCGGCCTTCGGCCGCGCTTATAAAAAATAACCCTGGGCTACGCCATCCGTCCGGACGTGTGCGCCCAACCGTGGCTTTCGCCACGGTGATGTCCTTCTGCGTAGTACACCCTGTGAAGTCGCTATTAGCAACATTTTTAATAAAAGTGATTTTAACGCAATATTGTAAAATTTATTAAATATATTCGTAATATACGTGTTGTGACTAAAATAAAGAGTGAAATTTGTTTTGTAAATGAGAAATTGGGATTGTTATTGGTAAAAATTTAACAACTTTAACAAATTCCGGGAAAACTAGGTACGTCCGGCGCCTAAATTTAACTGATTCAGAACCTACTCCTTCTCCCCTACAACCCAGTAAAAGTCGTTTTTCTCGGGGTGTGTGACATTATTGGAAAGCCAACCCATATTTTTATATTGGTAAATGTAATAAAAAAACGATGTCACGTTGAAAACACGAAAGCAGCTTATTTTAATAATTTTAATTTTTTTCAAAAATTTTTCAGTGATACGAAAAAAAAAAATTCCGTATCAATTTGTTATACGGGTTAAAAGCCCGAAAACAGCATTTTTGATTAATTTAAGTTTTTTTTCCAAAAAAATTTTCGGTGATACGAAAAAAACCATGAAAGTATCAATTTTTGATACCAAATTCTTTTAGGCTGCGGCAGCACTGCTGGTAAGGCGTCTGCCTTCGAGTCGAGCAGGCCGCGAGTTCGAATGTTATCGAAGTCAAGGTAACTAATGTTTTTTTTTTTTTTTAATTTAATTTTTTTTTATAAAAATGTAAAAAATATTTAATAATTAAAATAAATAAATAAAAATGAAAAAAAAAAAACGGAGGGATCGGAAAACGGACTTATTCAGACAAAGGGCAACATTTAATTTCATATAAGTGAAGATGAACATAATAAACTCTTTATACCAAGTGCTTCACTAATCGTTTGAGAATTGTAGAAATATGCAAAGCCGTAGTGAAATTGACTTACGGAGGAAACACATCGAATTTGTCTTTTTCATACCAGCTGAACAACTAATAGAAAGCAAACTGGTATGTTTTTTTCCGTCTCCTACCAGTTGATCATCTAGTTTACTTGTATACCAGTTCACGTTTTCGCTGCAGGGCTACTTACATGGATACAGATGTATGTACATATGTGTGTAGAAATGTATGTATATTTATGTATGAATTTACATCAGCAACGACATCTAAGAACAATTTTCATACACACAATCCTCCACTAACCCCCTAGTTGGTGCAAACTGATATTTCACAATGCACAGAACACATTTCTAAAACCGGTACATACACACATATGTACATATATGTACATATGTATATATGGATAGCCTAAAAAATATAAAACTAAATTCTAATCCAACTCGTACTCATAGGTAGAAATTTAACGTGATAGTTTTTCTAACCCGTAAAAGCACAAATTTCTCGTTCGATCCACACATTTCATTCATAAGAACTCCGGTTGTAAAATTTTGGAAAAAAAAGTTTCATTCATAAATTCATCGCTAAACGCTAAAATCTAAAATTCTAAATAAAGCCAAACTGCCACTGCCCATACAATACAACATGTGGGCATACATATGTACATATGTATGCTGTGACACTGAGGTCAACTATAGGCACACCAACAAGCCGCCACCAAAGCACTTTCGAATATTTAGCGGGTGGCGCTGGGTTGCTGGTGTTAGTGACACAGCCCAAAACATATATGTATGTACATATATACATATGTATATGAAAACCAAAAACACGGAAAAAAATAAAAATTGAATGCATTTGTTAGCGATGCCATAACTCCTGTGAGAGTTGGTGGACGACTGGGAAGGATGATGTCGACGGACTTGCTCGTATGCGTATGAATGCATGCATATGTACATATTTATGTACATGTGTATATACCTACACCTGGATACTTGTAGCAGCATGCAAAAGTTGCATTCGTCTACATCTATAAGTATAACGTGGAGTGAAAAATTCGCGGTCGTCAGCAAAATTTTATCGACGGTGCTAGATTTCTCTTGTCAAAAATAAGCTGATATCATTAATGTTTGGGCTTTGACTTCCATGACATTTAAAATGTAGGCTTCGGGTGTAATAGGAATAGATTATAGACTAATTAGTCCTAAGATTTTACGTTTTATCTTTTTACTAGCAAATATCCGTTTTTATGTTATAATGGGTAATTCCCTCTAGATTTCGCTTTCCTTTAATTTATCTTTACCTTCACCTTTACCTTTACCTTTTGACCAGTGTCTTAGAACCCGGCCTAGGTATGACTATGTAAAGAGCTCTTTGTTGAATTCCTCCTCAATACCTTTCATTTGATTCCAATACCGCTCAGAAACATTGCGAGGTCATTCGGTTCCATGCTGTGGACCCGGCCTAGGAATCGCAATGAAAATAGCTCTATGTTGAAGGCCTCCTCAACACCTTTCATTTAATACCAATATTGCCCAAAAAGATTCGCTGGGTTGCTCTGGGTCCACATTTGGGCCTGTATTCCGGGAAGCTCCCACTTTTTCGAAATTATATATAGCTTATCATGTTCATTAATACCACATGAATCTACTATGAAGATTTCATAAAGGTCAGTTGATTACTTTGGGAGTCCATAATAGTCCGTGCACAATTGACTTCTACGCTTTGCTTCAGAGTTTTGACAGTTCCGTTCAGCATGTGCTTTTCAAAGGGACATGTTCACAATTGAGGTGAAACGAGTAAATTAAAGTATGTTCCCACTATCACAAAATTGTGAATATGCCACTATATTTATCTTTGTATAATCTGTGGTAATATCCAATGATTTTTATTTTAAGAGTTTTATACATAAAAATCGTATTATTTTTTTGATCAGGAATAAGTATTATGCTTTGATTTTAATTTTTTTACTCAATTCAGTCGTCGACATCGACGACTCGATGTTTACTTTTTCCATCAATAATAATTATTATATGTACTTGATAATGAGTATTGGTAATTTTTATTTTTTTTTGTTCAAGGATAAAAATTAAAGTCTGATTTTTACATATTTTATTTCTCGTAAAATAAAACTCAAAACGTCCTACAGCCTGAAAGATTAGGATTTTTGGCTTAAAATTTTTGTATGCACACACATTCTAATGTAGTCTACTCCAACTGGCTGGAAATTTTATTATAAATGGTGGAAAAATTGTGTTAAAGTATGCATGTAATTGCTTTAAGATTCTTACAAAAATGTTGCGTATACGCCATGGCAATATATGTAAAACTGGCTTAGAATTTAGAATATGTATGTATGTGCGTATAAAAGTATGTTTGTACATATGTATGCATATAGAAGCTTATATTAATTTACAAATTTATGTAATGCATAAAAATTCATTATAACCAGTATTTTTGTTTTTAAACGTCTTTTAATGCAAAAACACTTTCGAGGTGACTGTACCATTTGCACTAAAAATGCATTAAATTGATTTTTGTTGAAATAGGTATATATATATATGTATGTATGTATGTATGTATGTACATATACATACATATGTGTATCTTTATTGATGATTATTAAACTCTATGCACACAAATATTACAAATAAACTGAGGTTTGTATAACTATATTGCTGTTAATTTGGTGATGTTGTTGGTGGCTGTGTTTTGCCTAGACTGTACGCAAAATTTATTGCATTAATTGCCAGGTCATTGGTGTTTTTTGTCGTTGTTGTTGTTCTTTTTCTGTCGGCTGTTACTAACCGAACTCCAAATTCAAAAACACGTAGCCATATGCATAAAAACCATTTGCCGTTATAGATATATGTATATACAAACATACATACATATGTACATGCATACATACATACATATGTATATAAAATTTATATAAAATAAAATTAAAATAAAATAGTAAATATTACATATGTACATATGTACAGTGTTTGAATGCAAAACATACACGTACACGGAACGGAAAACGTACATAAAATTAATGTATTTGGACACGAATATTAATGATAATAATAGTTGGCTCTGTGCCAACTAACGTGCTCATTAAAATTTAATGAAGGGCGTTCATAAGCTAGAATTAATGAACGTGTTCATAAAAACTTTATGAACGGGTTCAAAAAATATTATGAATTTTGAATTTATTTGTTATAGTTGAAGAAAAACACAACCGTCTCGTCTGAGTCGAGCGACCTAGGTTTGAGTCCCGTCGATGTCGACGACTGAATTTTTTTTTATAATTAACATTTTTTTTAATATATCTAAATGTAAAAATTCTTAAAAATAAATAAACAAATAAGCGAATATTTTAAAAATATATAAACACGCTTAGACATATTTAATTCCCACTGCTGTTAACACCAATATTAGTTATGTTGCATACTTTTAGTCTGGGATGAAATTACATAAATCCATACATACATAAATACATCGGCCGCTGTGGTGCAGTAGGTAGAGTGCTCGCCTGCTATGCCAGAGGTCTCGAGTTCAAACCCCAGTCCGAGCAAACACCAAAAAAATTTTTCTAATTAGTAAAAATCCAATTATTGGGTTTTTTAAGAGCAGCGGTCACCTCTCGGCAGTGGACGACATACCCTCCGAGTGTATTTCTGCCATGAAAAAGCTTCTCACAAAAAATGCATTCGCCGTTCGGAGCCGGCATAAAAAAACTGTAGGTCCACCCAATTAGTAGGAAAAACAAAAG
Organism: Urophora cardui; assembly: GCA_960531455.1. Lineage (NCBI taxonomy): Eukaryota > Metazoa > Arthropoda > Insecta > Diptera > Tephritidae > Urophora > Urophora cardui. The sequence continues at coordinate 148,339,535 of OY482673.1, read as the reverse complement.
GAGCACACCTCGAATTGGGAGAGAAGCTCGGCCATAAAACTCGTCAGAGTTATAATAGAGCCATTGTATTATATTATATTACATAAATACATACAGGTGAAGCTAATAAAAGAGGGTTTAAAAAATAAAAAGGCCGGAGCGATTAGAAAAATAAAATTAGTCAACTAGTACTTTCCTAGGACTTATTCAGACAAAGGGTAATATTTCATTTCATATAAGTGAAGATGCAAATAATAAAAACTTCATACCAAGTGCTTCACTAATCGTCTGAGAATTGCAGAAATAGGCAAAGTCGTCGGCAAATTAACGAACGAAGCAAACACATCGAATGTGTATTTTTCATGCCATTTGAACAACAATGAACTCTTTGAATAGCGTTCATAAATATTGTTCATAAGCCATAAAAACTGTTAACATTTTGAATTTTGTTCGGCGCAAGTTTACGAATTTTCATTCATTCACTTTATGAACGCCTTCATTAAATTTTATGAAATTCTTCATTAAATTTATGAAAAATTCATTTAAATCAATGAATTTGTTCATAAAACTCACAACAGAAAATTTATGAACGCCATTCTTAAAAATTAATGAACTATTTTTGTCCGTGTAAACATAAACAAAACAAAACTGTCTACTCACTAATTTACATTTATACCCTGCAAAAAATCTGAGCCTTATTTAAGAATTAAAAAAGCAGATTTAAAGGCTTACGAAATAAGGCCTGAAAATTATAAGTGTAACAAATTTGTATGGCGTAAGCTGATTTTCCTGTGTTGATGTCATCAGGCCAGGTGCTCTGAGAGCACACCTTACTCCAAAGGCTTATCCGCCATGCGAAATAAGGCCTAGATAAGTATTAGAAAGTAAGGAACAGACAGAGCGAGTACATAACGGAAGCAACGCTATCAGCGTACTCCTTTTTTAGACCTGATTTGTCAACAATAAGCAAAATTTTTTGCAGGGTATATATGACATACATATGTATATAGACTTCCGTGTATCTACGTTCTGATGTACATTTGGAATTCGTTGCAATATAGTTTATATATCTACCCAGCAAACAGACCGGTAAGCGTAAGCTGAAGCTAAGTTGATAAACTGAAATACGCTGGCAGCGCTGCTGCTGTTCGCACTCGTTTTCTGCTCCAAATGTTTTAATACACATCCCAAACAGAGAGAAAGGGTGTTGAGTTTTTATGAGCAAAGTACAATTTGTGGCGAGCCTCAGTCCATTTTCAACTGACAGGCAATGAAGTGATAAGTGGTTAAGTGCTCGCACTTATCTCTTTCCGATATATGTGTATGTATCTACATATATGTACATGTACATATACAGTGCCATAGCGAGCTTTTTTGGCGCCCGAGGCAAGCTTGTTATTCCCCCGCACCCTGTTCAAAATGCAGGACAACAAAACTTGTACTATATAAGAATAAATGGAAAATTTTTTTGAACAAATTATTCATGCATATATATTTATTAATACTGTAGTATTCACCATACAATACTGTGTTAAAAAGTTTTTCTAACATTTACAAGTGAATTTTTCTTGACTTAATAGAAGCGAATTCGTCAATAATATCGTCGAAATCAATTTTACTGGCAATTTCGTTTTCTATCGATAAAATAGCCAAGTTCGACAATCTTTCTTGGCCCATTGTTGATCTCAAATAATTCTTAACGAGTCTGGGTTTGCTAAAGCTACGTTCACACGTAGCGATTGTTACAGGAATCGTCGAAAAAATTCTGAAAGCAGTTTCAACGTTTGGGTGTGATGCTTTCAAACCATAATCTTGAATCATTTGGAGTAGTTCTATAACAGCCGTGGATCAGGGATGGAAAATGGGTTTTCTGATTTTGTACTAATTGAGCAAGTAAAATGTACCAAATCAAAGGAAAATGTACCATCATTTTTGGTAGCATATTTTTTCTATGGACTTGTACTAATCCCAAATTATATCTTCGTCTTTAGCCATTCAAAATATTATTGCTTTTCCAAGCAAAATCTTTCCTCTAAAAATAACATTATAAACGCTTAAATTCATATAAATTTTTTATTAAATAAAAAGTTACTTAAACTAAAATTATTTTAAATACACAGCCCCATTCAATGCAAAAATATTTCACAAAACAAAAACGTTTTAGGTATATACTCAAATTTCTAAATTTTTTAATTCTCTCATGTTCTGCTAAAGCTCTAAACTCAGCATTTACTACGTTTATACGTTGGCAAATTCATGAAATCATTTCATGAATTTTCGCTGCATAAACGAATTTTCATGAATTTAATTGTTGACGAAAATTATTCATGAATTTCGCCATCATTTCATGAAATTATGAAGTACAAGTCCGGCAACGCCAAACCAACAACTGTTCATTCACTCAAGGCAGATTTAACAGATATGCTCGTGGGCGAATTCAGAAATGTCCAATGTATTTTGTTATTGTAATTGGTAGTGTAATGTCAAAATTATATTTCGCCGTGGTTAAATTCTGAATTCGCTTGTGACTCGCGCATTCCCATTGGCCATGATGTGAATTCGCTTAGATTTTGACATTACACACTACTTACCTTTGTAAATAAAAAAAGTAGTTTCAGAATTCGCCACCGAGTCTACCTGGTAAATCTGCCTTGATAGCTGATGTCGATAGAACGTTGCTACTTTTTAAAAAAGCTGAATTTCATGAGTTCATAAATGCTGCATAAACGAGACCATTTTCGAATTCATGAAATTAAGAGTTCACGAATTCTGCCGTATAAACGTAGTAATTAATTTGCTCTATTTTGTCAAATTCACGCTTTGGAAATAACTCTAAAATCAAAGGGACAATACTATTTGTTTTGTTTTTATAGATTTGGGATGCAGTGATGTATTATTTGACAAAAATTTACCAAATATGTCAGCGTAGTACCTATGTACTTTTGGCTACCGGAATGTACCAAAAAAAGTACAATTGTACCACATTTTCCATCCCTGCCGTGGATTCGAGACGATCAGGGATGATTGATAAAGCTGCGTGCTTGAAATCTGAAATTTCCTCAATAAATTCTGCGCCATTGAAGTCTTTTTCGTATTTGATTGCCAAATCCATCGCCGCTTTTTTCACTTCCGTGCTACTCATATTTTTCAAAGACTCGCCAGACAAAAATCCGAAATCATTGACCACATCCATTATCTTTTTATTCCTCCAGTCTATTTCAACTATGAACCTATCAACTGCCTCGTTGATGTCAATGCGAAACTTTTGATTATCCGGAATTTCGGGTGCGTCGTCTTCTCCTTCATACAATTCCAATTTTTTCTTCTTCCTTGACCGCTTGCTGACATTGCTTGCTAGTAGACTACACCTTTTCCAGTTTAAGTTCAGAAAGTTACAATTGAAGTTCAGAAAATCACAATTGAAGTTCAGAATTTTCAATTGAAGTTCAGAAAGTTACAATTGAATTTCAGAATTTCCAATTGAAGTTCAGAAAATGGCAATTGAAGTTCAGAATTTCCAATTGAAGATCAGAAAATTACAATTGAAGTTCAGAAAATTACAATTGAAGTTGAGAAAAGTTACTCATACGCCCTGGCAACTCGGTTGCAGGAAAATTGTATGGATTTGTTTGAAGATTTAATAAAAATGTAAATTCTCGTGTCTTTAACGCCCTTCGGGGTAGATGCATTTTTAATTCGATTAATCGCATATATGTTTTATAGGGCTTGAAACAAACGTCTATATATGCAGAAATTTTGATATTGGTTGCAAGAAAGTGCATCAAGCAATGGGTGTAAATCGAAACCGTATATGAAAAAAATGTTCGCGCATTCACATGGAATGAAACTGATTTTATCACTTTTCATGAACAATGAAGCTACATATTGTCGGAATTGCATACATATAAGCAAATAAATTAATTATTTACATAAAATTCAATATTTCGGCTGTCTTATAGATACCATGCCGTAGTCTTTACACGTTTTATGATGCGAAATGAACATACATATATGCAGGCAAATCATCTTTATCTGAGCAATAGGATATAAGAGAGGTTATACCCCAAGTCGGATATATCTGACCAATCGGTTGTTGAGTGCGTACCAGTCCCCATTATTAAGGGCTAACGATTTCGCTGTATTTCGCCAAGGAACCGAACTACAGGGTATCTATTCACACAAGTGCAAGCAAATAACAATGCATATATCGACGCCCATATACATGTTACTTTTGAAAACATTTTATTACAAATCTGATGATCAAGTGAGAACCTTGCTGGTTCTTGGCAAACGAACGCCTATTTTTCCAATATATTTTTTCAAAATACTTCTCCGAAATTTTGTTTAATATTACCGAAATTCAGCGCCCCTACTCTATTGGCGCCCGAGGCAAATGCCTCGGTTGCCTCACCCTCGCTACGGCTCTGTACATATATAAATGTATGAATAGTATTTTTTTGTTATTAAATTGCCGCAACGCTTAAATTGAGCAAACATTTATAAGGTATTCATACACCAAGTAAGGCCCGAATATCAGGCCATAAAAAGGCATTAAATAAACCTTTTTTCCTGGCGGATAAGCCATACAAATCAGGTGTGCTCTCAGAGAGAGACAGTATTAATTATGGTCTGATAACATCAACACAGGAAAATCAGCGACTGACAGTGGGCGATTCGCCTTCCCTAGCGGCGGAAAACTAATAACTTCTAAAGTAGAAAAGATATCTTCAAGTGGTTTTTTTTATTATGAAGAGCTTCAACATATGCAGGACTTCAACATAAAGTTCTTTTGATTGTGATGCCTAGACATCTTCCCCAGATATGCGTCAAAACGTGAACCCGGATGACTCCGAAAAGTTGTTGGACGACATTGGCATCAAATGAAATGTATTGAGCAGTGCTCCAACATAGAGCTCTTTTAATTGTGATTCCCATGCCAGGTTTCCAGATATGGATCAAAATGGATGTTTTTTGGCGATATTGGTATCAAATTAAAGGTTTTGGGAACGGCTTCAATATAAAGCTCTTTTCATTGTGTTGCCTACACCGGGTCATCAAGTGGACTTAACTTAACTTAACTTAACTTAACTTAACTTAACTTAACTTAACTTAACTTAACTTAACTTAACTTAACTTAACTTAACTTAACTTAACTTAACTTAACTTAACTTAACTTAACTTAACTTAACTGTCATTCGCCATTGCGAAGCAACGGGTATTTGGTAGTTACAAATAACTAGGAAGACCAAGTCATTCATTCACTCAACCCACTACACCATAACTGCAATAAACATGAAATGAATAAGTTCGACCACCTGGCTTAGGAATGTCTATGAATGAATTGAATTTTCCGTGCTAATTAATTATCTATGCATATAGTTACATATGTATGTATGTATGTATGTAGCTAAAAACATGAACATTTATATCACATACATACATACATATACATACGTTTATTCCTCATTTTTATTCTATTCATGTACATGCATATACCTATTACACAAAAAACTTACAGATGTACATATTTAAATATATACATACATTTATTAGATTTTCTCCGACCATGATCCTTATTTGCTTAACATAAAACATGTCTTTGACCTATATACTTCTGCAAAAACATACATATGTATGTACATAAGTGCATATACTTAAATACACGTATCTTCATTTGTTTGCACATGTATGTATGTATACCTCATTAAACATGTAATTATTATTAGCACAACTAAGTATGTGAATGCCAACCGTTAATTCCTTTTCATTGCCACGGTCACATCAACATGCATACATAGATGCAGACGGATACACAGTTAAAGCGACCTACACCCTTTGCCGAATTGCCAATCTGGACTTATGTAGGATACACGCATGTATGTATTTATGTACATGCGTTCGTATAAATCATATCTTCATTAAATATCCACGCCATTGAAAGTGCGTATCTGTTAGCGAGAATCAGAAATTGGTCAAACTTCTGTATGTAGGTATGTATGTACCTATGTACTTACATTAGTTTGTTCCGTAAATGTAAGTATATATCGTCGGCCTCCTGCCAGAACCACGAATGTGCTAAAATGAAAATGTTGGGAAATCGAGTTTTAAAGTTTATTCTTCTCGCAAAATTTGAAAAATTTGTTTCTAATATAAAAGTATATCTCCAAATTAGAACCTTGTTTAGCTCGATGCCCTGATATAGTTTTTAATGCTTCTATTCCTTCTAATCTTCGAGATTTGGCACATCGTTGGCTTCGTGAGCAAATGTGCTAAGTCCATTTATGGTAACTTTTCAGGAGAGGCAAAAAACCTCCTAACTTTTTTTGTTGTTACTATTTTAAAAATCTGAAAATGCAGTTTTCTTCCTCAGATGGTCGTGCTAAAATAACAGTTATCGGCACATTTTAATATAAAGCTTGTCCAAAGTTATGAGCTTCTTTAGGACTTAGCACATTTGCTTTCTATGATTTTGTTTTTTTAGGTGGACTTAGCACATTTTCTCACAAATTATTATACTCAACTGTACGTAGTAAAATTGAAATATTTTGTTGAAATTTGGTACAGAGGCTCCTAACTAGACAGGGAAGGTTGGTATTGAAAATAGGCGAAATTGGATGATAACCACGCCCACTTTCCCTATATAGTATATATCGAAAAACACACAAAAAGTGATAATGGATGAAATTCCATCCATGCAATGAGCTTACGCCGTTATAAAGAAATAAATTGAAATTCTCGAAAATGGGCTGTGCCACACCCACTTATGAATGGATAAATTCTAAAAGTTTTATAAGTAATAAATAACTCAGAAACCGTAGTGGATATATAGATGAAATGTGGAAGGCGTAATTTACTTGCTAGGGCAAAGGTTTGGACGAAAAATTTTCCAAATCGGTAGACGACCACGCCCACTTTTATATATGGGAACTATAAATGGAACTAATAAAAACATTTTAAGCGACGTCTTTGTCAAATATGAAGATAATTCATTGAAAGTTTTGGCATGAGTCCAACTATGGACAAAAACAGAAACCATAAATATTTTTGAAAATGGGCGTGGCATCGTGAATATAAGACATTTCGGAGCCCATAACTTGACAAATAATTGAGATATTACGGCGGAACTTGGTGTAGGTACATATGTACTTTTATTATTTGTAGTAAAATTTTAACAAAATCGGTTTGTAACCACGCCTACTTCCAAAACAAAAAATTCTAAAACTCCCTTTGGAAACTTGTGACGTGGCATCTTTGTAACTAAAAGTCATAAAGGGATGAAATTTTACACTAACAAGAATATTTTAGGCTTGGTCTGATGAGAGATAAAACTTTTGATAATGGGTGTGGCCCACATTATGCTGTACCCTCTCTATATAAAATAGGTGCACCGCCTTTCGATCAAACGGATACAATTATAATAAAATGTAAGAAGTACCGCAAACTAGTTTGCATATCAAATTGGTGGGAAAGCTAGCCAATCCCGCAAATTATTAACGTTTACAGTCCCAAGCCATGCTTATTAAAGCAATGTAGTAATAATTCTATATAATTCTACAAAACAAATTAAAAAAAAAACCAATAATTTCTCATTTTCACCTGGACTTAGCACGTAGATTTTGAAAAAAAAATTTTTTTATGGACTTAGCACATTTGCATAACACTGCATTACACCATGAAAAAAAGACATTATGGTAACTTCTTTTTGGCAGACGATGTATTTTTAGTTGTACTATCTTACTGCATTAAAATCTCAGTTTTGATAAAAATTGGACTTAGCACATTTGCTCACGAAGCCAACGATATAATTAGTCAAATGTGCTACTTTTCGTACAAAATTGTTTAATTGCCAGTTTCGTAAGAAATTTTAAATGTGTTTTTGTATGGTACGACGATATGCACCTCGATCAGCAAATATTTCGAAAGGGCAGTTTCTCCTTCGTTGAAATAAATGAAGTTTAAAAAATCTCCTGCAAAATTTGGGGTTTGTAAATGAGAGGTTTTGCATCGACGATCTACAAATGTAAATATTTTAAGACTGAACTATTTACGTGATAACAAAAATCCTGCCAAACAGAAAGCTCTTTGCCAATTGAATCATGAAAAAAGAAATATGTATGTATGTAGGTACCTACTTATGACAAATATCATAGAGACAAATGAATACAAGAAGATACCTACCATGACTTCTAGAAAGAAGAAAATTATACAAACTAGGAGTTCCCGCTACTGTCGAAAATCGATAGTTTTCTAATATTTAGCTACTCCAGAATGCAAAAATATTTTTTTTTTATTTAGTGGAATAAAATGTTGATCCAATAAGTTTTCACTACCAGTATTTTGATTTAGTGGAAAAAATTTCGACTATCACTATGTGAATTAATGGAGTGGAATTTTTAAAAGATCCACTCATCCAAAATTGATTGGAGCTAGAAAATTAGTATCGTTTTAAGTATGTAAATAATTATTTAGCTATTTTTGAAGAAACATATTTTTGGCTATTAATTTTAGCTTGGAAAAAAATTGTTTATCTATTTTTAGCTATTTGTTTCTTTAAAAATTACCCTTAAATCATGCCAATGTGCAGAGGCTATCATATAAACATAAATATCTACAAAATAACAAACTCAGCGATACGTAAATGCAAAAGTGTACTTGCAAATTGTCTTTAGAATAAACTGCAACGAATTGAAAAGTGACGTAAATACGTATTTTTTAAAAGTGCATTATTATATATATATATACATATACTAATTATTATTTAATTTAACTTTTACTTATATTACTTATGTATTCTTATTCCACAAACTTACCGATTAATAATTTCCAACTGAATATTGCCAAAAATTTATGTTTTTTAATGATGTCTGTATTTGTACGTATGTATGTATTTGAAAAAATTTATTTCAATTCAAATTGAAAAAATTTGTTACTATGAATACCATGGTTACAATTTTTAAAACAAAGCAGTGAAAAATGCCATTAATGGAGGATTTTTATCATTGAGTATGGCAGCACGAAATGTCATAATCTGCTTAATTGTCAGGTGGTTAATATGGCGACGAAAACTTGACGTTTGTTTTACCTGTATACTTATACCATGCTTGACTGAATGAACAGCTGTTTGTTTGGCGTTGCCGGACTTGTACTTCATAATTTCATGAAATGATGGTGAAATTCATGGATAATCTTCGTGAACAATTAAATTCATGAAATTTCGTTTATGCAGCGAAAATTCATGAAATGATTTTATGAATTTGCCACCGTATAAATGTAGTATATGATTTTGAAAGAAGCACCACAGAATACACAAACAATTTACATGGAGTATGTATGTATGTATGTACGAACGGCGGGATGCGAAAACTTTTAAACTGGGTTTCCACATCATAAGAAATTGCTCAAGAAAAAATTGGCATTTATTTCTTAATTTTGACGTTTCATTTTTTCTTGAAGAAATATATACAATCGTATATATTTCTTGGCAAAACCAGCGTTGCCAACCCCATTTTTCGTCAAAATATGTAATAGATTTTTTGTGAAGTGGATACTGCCTAAAGAAAATTTGACACAAGAAAATTTCTTGACTATTTCTTAAGCTTTTTTTTTATATGGAGTTTTAGCATTTCTTGTGATGTGGATACCCTGCTTTATTAATTAACCATGGTTGCACAGCTATGCGAAGTATAATCAGCTCTATGCGCTGTATGTTTTGCGCTGCCCTGCTTTGCTATGCTATGCAAGTATAACCGGGCCTTTAGCGTCATTTTCGACACTAAATAGCATCAGCGTTGCCACAGCCAAAATCAAAAATGTATCAAAAATTAAAAAAGAAATTACCACAAAATTACCATTTTCTTTATAAATAATAAAAATCACATCTCTGACTATAAGTGTTCATTTTAGTACACAAATATCGCATATTATATATCAAACTCTAAATAACTTACTTCAAAAGTAAAAGTTACTCATTTTGTTCTGGAAAGCTACGGTTACAAAAACACACAACCCCACCAACATACAGGTGGCAAACGTCGAAAACGTCGGCAAATTCACTGATGGTAGGTTTTAAAAAGGAAAAACAAAAGAAAAATTAATCCAAGCAAAATGTAGGGCGGCGGTAGCCTAATGGTTATGCCATTAGCTTATCAACCGAAAAATCCGAGGTTCGAATTTCGGCGGACGCCTAGAAAAAAAGTAGCCTTTGGAAGAGATGTGGTGATCTCCGAAATATATTTAGTTATAACTTCTACCAAAAAATACAAATTTTTCACACCACAATTTTTATTACATATATGGTTGTAGAAAAACTCAAAATTGAAGTACTTAATTAATAAGATAATATATTTTTTTATCTGTAGGATGTTATCCTGCCATATTTGGTTATCCCTTATACATATATGTTCCAAGTAGTTTAGTTTGTCATCTATATATATCACACATATATCCATATAACTTATTTTTTGTCGTACCAAAATGAAGGTCTTAATGTCATCGTGTCACAATAAAATACATATATGTATGTATATCATATGAAAGAAATCTTTCCATAGATGTGCAGAACCTTTTTTCATGCCCATGCGATGATGGAGGTGCTAGTGAAGAGGCACCTGAGATTTTCACGTTGTATATCTCTTGAACTATTTTTGTTAGAGCATTAAAATATAAGCGTATACTAAATGTGTATACTAAAATTGTCGATATCGGTATTAGTCCAAGGCATGGAAAAATTACCAAACCGAAAGAAAAGTTACCAAATTACCAAAATCGGTTTTATAGAAAAAAAATTACCAATTTTGGTTAAAAATAACCAAAGTGGCAACGCTGAATAGCATTTCGCACAAATGCGTTAGTTGAGCTTTTGCTCTCATCCATGGTATAAGTATACCAGGTAAAACAAACGTCAAGTTTTCGTCGCCATATTAACCACCTGACAATTAAGCAGATTATGACATTTCGTGCTGCCATACTCAATGATAAAAATCCTCCATTAATGGAATTTTTCACTGCTTTGTTTTAAAAATAAATTGTAACCATGGTATTCATAGTAACGAATTTTTTCAATTTGAATTGTAAGAAATTTTTTCAATTTGAAAAAATTACACATCCTGCAGTAAATTTGTTTCACTGCTGAATGATCATTGATGATTCTTCTGAGTACAATTTTTATTATTATTATTCTTTTTTTTTTTGAAAAAAGCAAACCATTTATATGAAAAATTCAGCAGTCTTTATTTGAAAGTACTCACTGACGCCTCCTCAGTCATAGATGAATTTCATCAGTAATTCATAAAAGATTCATTTCGGATTTTTACTTCGCGGAATATCAGTTTGGCCGTACTACAAAGTAGCCCCTTTCCGGTATTCTCGGTGAGTTTTTAATTTAGTTTAGTAGTTACGATCACTTTTAATTTAGGCTTTGTGATCACTCTGGTATATAGTTTGGGGAGGTTTTGGAGATTGAGCTATTATAACTCCATATCGTCGCATAAAGTGCAACACCGCGTATCCGCTACCACTCAAATTTTACAGGAGACAGTAAAAACTGCTTTAATTCAAAACGGTTCGGAATTTTGCAAACCCACATTCAAACCAAGGTAGATTTTTGGATTATATTCTTAATACAAATATCATTTTGGCGAAAAACAGTTAAATGTGCAGTTATTGGCTTACTTATGTATTTATAAGCGGTTTTGCGTCTTTTATTTTGTTCAAAAGTGACGTATAGGCGGTTTTGCAGGCGTACGTAAAAACTTTTCTTCAATAAAGCAAAGTTATAATCCATTTCGTGTTTATGAAAGTATAATCAACTTTAGTACATTACAGTACAGTTATAAAGCAATAACACCTATTATTCGCGGTATTGGTTCGAAAAATTTCCTTAAAAAAAGCGGTTTTGAAACTGTGTCATTATTTGGAATTGCGTTGTGTGAATCTCAAAATTGTTGCATGAATGGATGGGGACGGACGCCAGGAATGTATTTTTGATGAAATCTCATTTTTGGCAAAAATGTCACGCGGTTTTGCACTTTAAACGACGATATGTATGTACACCACCATACCAATGAGCATTTCAGTCTATATATGTATGTATGTACTAGACATACATATACGCCGCCGATTGACGCCGCCGCCGCCGCGCCGATTACCTTCATAATCGGCCGCCGCCGCCATAATCCGTGAAATCGGCGTATCGGCGCGGCGGCGTGCGCTGGCGCGCCATACCCGTATGGAGCGAGATGTGTACATATTTTCCTAGTTTTGCTAACTGCTAAAGTTCTTCAAAATTAAAAAAAAAAAAAAAAGGAACCAATCGACGTGTTTTGACCTCAGGAACACGAAGCTGAATGCGGAAATGTTTTATTTTTTGCCGGTTAAAAGTTATTAACAAAAACTTTGGCTGTTCCCTACTTTACTAGCCTCAGTCCTAAAGAATTTAAGCTACTGGAAAATTTCAGTTGGTTGGCTTACATAATTTTTTCTCAGATACGGAACTTTTCTGGGATCTCTTCCATTTAGTCCTACTTATCGAGGTCTGTTGCTAATTGTTCTACTCAAAACTGCACCATTTCAACCCTCCTTGATATCATTAGATGCCGAAAATGATCCCAAACATGCCTCCAGAATCGAACTCATAATTTGAACGTAAGAAAGTTGCTGTTTTTGAGTAGCCCTCACAGTTGTCGAACCTCAGCCCTATAGGGAATATTAAAGAAGACGATGGGGATCAAAAATGGAAAAATAAGCAAGAGTTATGGAAAAAAAATTAAAGAAGCTTGGTACTTAATACCAGTTGCAAATTGCGCTGATTTGGTCAACCCTATGCCACGAAGAAGTAAGGAAGTTATAAAAAATAAAGGAGCTTCAACTAAACATTAGTTTAAATCTAGCTGCAGCAGTAATATTGTAGTTTATTTGAAAAAACTTTCGAATTTAAAGTTTGTCCCTATTATTATTTCCAACTTAAATTATACATTTCATTATTTTTATTCATAAAAATTAAATTATTATACAAAAACCACCCCAGAGTCATTGAAGCATGTCCTCTCCGTGTAAGCATCAATATATGGTAATTACCCTGCTAGAATTGTGTGACCGAAAGTACTAACACTATTACAAAAATATAATATTACCAACACATTTGCACTCGTATGTGTTCTAGCCAAGTTCAAAACCAATGAGATAGATAAGGATAAAATGGAATTTGAAAATACACATACCGGAACGTGATGAATGAAACGGTCACAAAAGTTCCCGATGCCCTTAAGAATGTGATAGGAAATATCCCAAAACTTTTGGTCATGCCTGCCGGTCATATGACCGGTCAAATGACCTGCACAGTTCTTGCAGGGTATAATTTGGTCTTAAAATGAAATAAATGGAGAATTGCAAAATTTTGTCCCTATTATTTTTTCCAACACTGTACCCTGCTAGAATTCTGTGACCGAAAGTACTAACACTATTACAAAAAATAATATTACCAACACATTTGCACTCGTATGTGTTTCTAGCCAAGTTCCAAACCAATGAGATAGATAAGGATAAAATGGAATTTGAAAATACACATACGGGAACGTGATGAATGAAACGGTCACAAAAGTTCCCGATGCCCTTAAGAATGTGATAGGAAATATCCCAAAACTTTTGGTCATGCCTGCCGGTCATATGACCTGTCAAATGACCTGCACAGTTCTTGCAGGGTATATACATATATTTATTTTAAAGTGCCTTATATATATATAAATATGTACATATGTAAATATATGTATGCATGTTTATTATCATACAAAATAAGCAAATGAATTTAAATTTACCCCTACATATGGATTTGTGTATATTTTTTAATATTTATTTTCTTTATTTTATATTTTAGTTTATGTAACAATTGTTTTTTGCTGTTAATAAAAAAGTTTCAACAATTTAAGGTGGAAATTAGTTTATTTATTCCATTCAGCCAGCGATATTAGAGCCTATACACACTTGCGACTCAATCGATTTAGTCGAATGTTGATTTGCATAGGAATGTATGGAAGCATTCACACTACATTCAATTAGTTGTACAACTGAAACAGTTGGATTTGCAGCCCAATTTCATTCCAACTGAAACAGTTGTACAACTGCTTGATCAGCAAGGCGCCCTTCTACGTATTCACACTTGAGACAATTTAGTCGAACGACTACAACAACAACAGTGATATTCGTAGTGGAAAGAGTTGCCATGCTGACAGCACTACTTTTATTTCACTTTTGGTAAATTGTAGAGATTGAATATTTCAATTAATATTTTCAAAATGTTTAAAAACAAAAGGTTCGTTTCTTATTAACTACACCATTTCCAGATGGATTTTAGAAAGATGTATTGTGGAACGATCCTCCGTCATCCCTTGTCAAGGAAAAACAAGCAACCAAAAAGGATTTTAGAAAGCGTTAACTGGATTTTAGAAAGGGGAAATTGGATTTTAGAAAGCGTTAACTGGATTTTAGAAAGGGGAAATTGGATTTTAGAAATGTCAATTGGATTTTAGAAAGGGGAAATTGGATTTTAGAAATGTCAATTGGACTTTAGAAAGCGTTAAAAGGATTTTAGAAAACAAAATTGGATTTTTGAAAGCGTGAATTGTATTTCAGAATGTGCGTTTAAAATAAATTTTACACAGAATTTTTCGAATAGAAATTCTTTATTGCGTATGAAAGTATAAATTAATAATTATTATTTCTAAAGTCCAATTTCCCTTTTCTAAAATCAAATCGACATTTCTAAAATCCAATTTTCCCTTTCTAAAATCCATTTGGCTATTCTAAATTCTAATTTCCCCTTTCTAAAATCCAATTGACATTTCTAAAATCTCATTTCCCCTTTCTAAAGTCCAGTTGACATTTCTAAAATCCAATTTCCCCTTTCTAAAATCCAATTGACATTTCTAAGATCCAATTTCCCCTTTCTAAAATCCAGTTGACGCTTTCTAAAATCCATCTGGAAATGGTGTAGTTATAGACAATAATTATCTAACTAAGGATATTTACTTCGGTTTTCATATGTTTCTTGATATTGTTGTTCTCTTCAAATGTCATTAATCGCATTTTAAAATAGAAATAATGAAAATGAAATTTCATGAAAATTATTAATGGCTGATTTTTACTATTTTTCCGTTTCTTGTACTTCTGTTCGTTTCGCCTTTATGAGCGTAATTCCTTCCGTTTTTCTCTTTTCATTTACTTGACAGCTAGTTGCTAGTTTAATAAGAAACAAAGCCAAACAATGTATGCACTTTTTGTTTATTTTATTGTTTTTTATTTATTAATCAAGTTGACAGCTGACAAGAAGGTGCTTTCATGTAAGAATGCAGATAAACTTTAACAATTTAATACTTCATCACTTTATATGAAGACCACTAATGTAAAATTTGCTGAGTAAAATGTGAACATTGGCAACACTATGTCATTGTCAATCGCACGACTATTTAGTCCAGGGGTCTTCGTTTCATAGCACTGAGGTGCAACGCTCAACTCACACAGATTGTTATACTCTCTCGTTTTGTCGTAGTAAGAGCGCAAAAGTTAGGTGACCATCTACGACCGTGCGACGATTCAGTTGCTTGCGGGCAAGCAAAAAGATAATAACGTACACGCATACTTCGTTTTCATACGAACGTACACGCATACTTCGTTTTCATTGTGCGACTTGGTATAGCAGCGCATAAAAGCGAAAAATATATGCGTGCACGTTGTTGTCTTTTTGCTTGCCCGCAAGCTACTGAACGATGCGACGGTAGTAGCTGGGCACTCAACTAGTCGTTTTTCACTAATACTGCTGCAGTTACTAACACTGCTGCAGTTAGAGTTTTGGGGATCTCTGATTTAGTCTCAAGTGTGAATAGCTGCCACCGATTCGACTAAATAGTTGGAGTAGTGTGAATACAACAGTCCAATTCGACCAAATCGATTGAGTCGCAAGTGTGTATAGGCTCTTAAGGTAACTAAATAAAATTAATATTTGAATAAGGATTGTGATTTGTAGATTTGGGGCAGGCGCGCCGGCGCGAAAAAGCACGCCGGCGTCGCCGCCGCCGCCGAAATGTTTTTGGAATAGCGCCGCCGCCGCCGGAATCACTGTCGGCGTATATGTCTAGTATGTACATATGTCCAATCCAATTACAAAAAAATATGTACCCTAGATTTTAACAATATGAGTTGCTTATTTCCCCGGTGCAATAATACCAAATATGCCTGCAAAGACGGTGATATAAAATTTTTCCAATTTCCGACGATACCCTTTATTCGCGGAGAGTGGATGAAGATTTGTGGAGTGAGCGAAGAGGAGCTACCGGAAGTTCCATAAATCTGCTCACTAGTGCCCTTTCTCTTTCTGTCCTTTGATTCCTGAAATACCCAAACTTTCAAACAAAAATCTACGCATTCAAAAAATAAAAGTCTGGCATCGCTATACTCCAAAACTGACATAAGATTAAACTTCAAAAATCTGCTTTTTAATCAAAAAGACAGCGTCAAAATGACAATGCACATATAGGAATGGCAAAAAAAATGAAATAACTAATTAACCGTTTTTTAGGTTAATCGAAAGCGTTCGATTATTAATCGCGAATAATTGTGGGGAACTAACCGATTATAACCGTTTTTCGCTTACAATTATTCCTTAAAAAAAAATATATAATAAACGAAAAAATCATCATTTATTAGGAAAAATCGTCAAAATGACGATAAAATCGTCTATTCGGGAACTGGAGGGAACATTTATTGCGGGTTTTTGGATATACTCACAAAACCGTAGGTAACCGAATTCGGACTGGGATGAAAAGGCGGAAATTCTCAACTTCGATTATTTTCGACTTGAGGGGAAAAAGGTTAATCGAAAAAATAATCAAAAGGAAAAAACCGATACATTTTAACCGTTAACCGAAAGAAATTAACCGATTATAATCGTTTTTCCGGTTATTGTTGCCATCCCTATGCACATACCTGTATTTTTTATACCATGCTCTCATCTTCAGTTTGATATAAAATAGCATTCTGCCCAAAATCTCACCGAACAGACCTATAATTAGTCTAATTACTTTTATCGAGTTCGCAACCATAATAAATATCTGTAAATAAAATTGAAATGGCGACAAATCAATCTGTTAGAAAGCTTAAATGGGCTCTTGACTTCAACGGCAGGTAGAAGGGAAATTACCATCACTATGAGAGTATCTGCATAAATATGCATTCACACATGATCAAAATTACGTTTGTTTGTATTTTAGCAAAACCCTAGAATTACCTTCGCCACCGGGCTACAATCCCTCTGTCTTGGTAAACCAAACCGAAGTTGTACGCGATCAACGACTGGTTATTAAGAAATCTTGGGATCTAGCGCTGGGTCCGTTGAAACAGGTACAATTACTGACTGAAAGCCCAATGTACCTACTCATAATGCATTGCATTTTACCACAGATTCCAATGAATTTATTCATAATGTACATGTCGGGCAGTTCCATATCCATATTTCCTATAATGATGGTCGGTATGATGTTAATTCGTCCACTCAAGGCCATTTTCTCCACATCTGTTACATCGAAAATGGCGGAAGGTGCACAGGGTAGTGGACAAAAGTTGGTATACTTTCTCGGTAACTTGGCAAACGTTGGTGTCGCGTTGTATAAATGCCATAGCATGGGCCTATTACCAACGCATGCCTCCGATTGGTTGGCGTTTGTAGAGCCACAAACGCGCATGGAATTTTATGGTGGTGGTGTATCGTTTGTTTGAACAAGTTGAAAAAAAGGACAGATTATGGTTTTGCCATGAAATAGTTTAACTTCATTATCCAAATCTTATTTTTTTGAAAGTCAAATAAAAAAATAATATCGCATGAAATAGATTTAGTAAACAAAGAGTGCGTATCGGGCTAATTAAGTTTTTTTTTTTCGAATTTTTCACATTATGAAGGAGCTCCTCGGTCGCGTATCTGAAAAAATTTTAAGTTTTCAGTAAATTAAGTTATTTACAATAACTTCAACTGAAAGAAAGTAATAACTGCTAATGAATTAAAATTGTTCTGATCAAAAACGCATTGAACAATTCCTTGCTGCAATAAGGAATGCGATTTTTAAGACGTTTTTAATTGGCACATTTGATGGACAAAAGTCATCGGCAAATCCCAGTAAATAGTTGACAATCCAAATTTCTTATATGCATTAATAACTACAACAATATTACTATTTATTACGATATAAATAATTTCCTTACACCCCGTAGTTCCTACAAAACCCACAATTCAATACTTACCGTTTCGGGCAGACAAAAATCTCCGTCACACAAATTATTTTCCAGCATAAATATAATTAAAAAACATTGAATGTTTTTGAAGAAATTTTATGATTATGAAATCTGCGATTAATAAGCGACAGTTAGGTAACAAAATTTTCATGAAATTGTATATGCGTAATTATTTTGTGGACAAAAGGAAAAAAATCAGCGCAGAGGAGCAAACATATATTTTTAAAATGCTTGTAAAGTTAATAAATCCATAGCAGAAATTTGCACACTAGTAAAAAAATAGTAATATTGCTGTAGTTATTGATGCATATAAGAAATTTGGATTTTCAACTATTTATAGGGATTTGCCGCCTTTCCTATATGAATGAGCTCGAATGACGATGACTTTTGTCCACCAGGATATGTATATGTTTCTTGCTCTTTGAAACGTTGCTTCGGGTTATTTTTCCATTGGTGAATAATCGCTTTTGTGCATGCATTATTTAATATTAAGTATCAAATGAACACGAATATGTACATAAAGCGTTATTTATTCAATAACTCTTTTGAGACGTACAAATGTACATATTTTGTGCTACATTTATCTATGAGTAAGTACGTAGGTGATCATAGCTTTCTTTCGAATTAAAACCAAGACAATTATTTTTGTAGTTTAATTAAAATTATCCTATTGATACTGCGTTTCTGTTATTATGTTAAATCTTCATTACTTTTTACGGTGCTCATCAGCCAATTCCTTTATCTTTTCGACCACCTTTCCGGGCTCATCAACTCGAGGTACCTTTTAATGAAAAGAGATGCGATATATTTTATTGTGTAGATATGTGCATGCTCACCTCATAGTTTTGACTTATGTATATACCAGTGTATACGCCAGCACTAAAAGTTAGCTGAAACATGTATATAAAAGATAGGTGAAGTATTTAAGATTTTGGTTTTAAGCCTTAAATATTGCGGATATTTAGCTTGTTATGTGTGTATGTAAATCTATAATGAGCTAAAATATTCCAACACCTAAACCCTTTCCCAAATTTGGCGAGTTCATAGTGGGTAAGCCTTGGATCCACATACATAATATATTCATAGATACGGTATATGTATGTACATAGGTATCTATACCAATTATATAAAATTGATTGTATGGAAAATGTATGTAACGCGATAACTCAAAAAGTACTGGACCGATTTTAATAATTCTTTTTTTAAAATGTCATAAATTGTAAATTCTCGAAAACCATGTACTTTTTTTTGCGCATTTCTGAGACTTTAATACCCTTTTCCCGGTTTTAAATTTCGAAAAACTCAAAAAAGCGCAAGCATAGACAAATTCGTTTGGGCATTTGCCGTGTTCAGTGGAGGCGTCGCAGTCGTGCCGAGCAGCGCAGCGTAGACGACTCATATGTTTGTTTTTGCACGGTTTGTTGTTTGTCTCGGTGGCAATCAAAAACCTGTTTATGCATGCATACTATGCTATAACTCAAGAACGCCTGCACCTACACTTGCGATATTGGCATCAAATGAAAGGTGTTGAACAGGACTTCAACATAGAGTTCTTTTCATTGTGATGCCTAGACATCCTCCCCAGTCTGGGTAAGAATGTGGACCCAGACGACTCCGGAATGTTTTTGAACGATATTGGTATGGAATTAAAGGTATTAAGCAGGGCTTTAACACAGACCTATTTTCTTTGGGATTTCCATGCCGGGTCTCCTGATATGGATCAAAAGGGGGATCTGGATGACGTCGGGATGTGTCTGAGCGATATTGGTATCGAATGAAAGGCCTTGATCTGGACTTCAATATAGAGCTATTTTAATAGTGATGCCTAGGCCGGGTCTCCAGATAAGGGTCAACAGGTGGACCGGATGACCCTCGAATATTTCTGAGCGATATTGCTACCAAATGAAAGGTATTGATGAGGACTTCGACGTAGAATTATGTTATTTGTGATGCCTGGGCCGGGTCCCCAAATATGGGTCAAAATGTGACCCCGGATTAACACGGAATGTTTCGGAGCAATATTGGTATGAAATGAAAGGTTTTGAAAAAGTCTTTTACGTGGAGTTGTATTCATAATGATTCCTAGGCCGGGTCCCCAGATATCGGTCAAAATGCAGACCGGGATGTTTTTGAGTGATATTGGTATCAAATGAAAAGTGTTGGGAACGGCTTCAATATAGAGCTGTAGTGATGGCTAGACAAGGTCATCAAGTGGACCCAGATAACCCCGGAATAACTTAACTTAACTTGGGTTGACTTGGCTTGACTTGACTTGGCTTGACTTGACTTGACTTGATTTGACTTGACATGACTTGAATTGACTTTACCTGACTTGACTTGAATTGACTTGACTTGACATGACTTGACTTGACTTGACTTGACTTGACTAGACTTGAATTGAATCGAATTAAATTGAATTGAATTGACTTGAATTGACTTGATTTGACTTGAGTTGACTTGACTTTGGTTAACTATTATTCCACATTGCGAAGCAACGGGTATTTGCTAGTAATCTATAACTTCCCCGCAGTAAAAATCCGAATTGAATCTTTTATGAATTCCTGATGAAATTCACCTATGACTGAGGAGGCATCAGTAAATACTTTCATATAAAGACTGCTGAATTTTTCATATAAATGGTTATGACATGAATTGTGTTCTTTTTATTTTTAATTTAAATGCAGGCCCGACGAGAGGCAGGGACTGAGGGGGTCAATTGCCCCGGGCCCGGGCTTTAGAGGGCCCGGGTATCTCAAAATGATATCCAAGTTTTTGCTTACAGAAAATAAACAAACAGCACCTTTAATCACCTTTCGTAGATAGCAATCATTTTAAATTTCAACAAATTTTATAAATCTCTTAACGTAGGTGTACTCGCGTACTTTTTCCAGCAGCTTTTCTCTGTTTGCCTCTATCACTCTCTATCTAGCCAAATATCATTCTTCCTCTCACAAGAGAAAAATATCCAAAAAAGTAAAAAAATGCAAATCTATTCAAATCTTGCAGGAAAGATGAACAGCTGATCAAATTAAAATTATGGGAATTAACAAAATATATACAAATCCTATATTTACAAAAATTTATACGAAATTTGTATTACTTTAGCTTAGTTTCAGCTGTAGATATGCCTGCATTGTATTTTACTAATAAAGAAACATGTATGTATGTATATAAATGCGGAGCTGCGGCTGCCTGCTGGCATTGCATATTGACATACATACATACATACATACATACATATAAGTTAGCAGAGGGTAACCGGCGGACTTCCTACATTAAGCAACAAACATACAATGCTGCTGTTATCATCCGACATTTAGCTCAAGTACAGATGCAGACATAATCAAATGTTATTTATTTACATCTTTCATAATTAATTCGTCCATATTTAACTTTTTTAATTTTGAATTTCAATTTTGCAATTTTCGCAAATTACAAACATATGTTTTTTCATCAGCTGTTTTGCTGCTGGACAAATGTGATGGAAAAAATTTGTCCTGCAGAATTTTGCAGCCTCTCACAAAAATAAACGTCACTTTGCTCTCTCATTTCCATCACTTCTGCAATTTTTTGCGTAAAAAAATGGAAAAAGCGGATATTTGTTGCAAAATTGTAATAAATTGCAACAAATTGCTGTACGCGAATACAACTCGTGTCTGCACCCCACTTAAGGGATTGTTAGTTTTTGCCGTCGGCTTTGCAGCATAAATTTGAATTCGTTTTCTGTTGCAACAGAAAAATTCGGTACCTATGATGCAAATTCTTATACAGCGATATGGGTATTTCCTGGGCGTTTCGGACGGTATGTTCGCACGATTTTTTGAACTTTTGAGGCAGAAATATCGCGAAATATTGTATCGTTTTATGATAAAAGGAAAGATTTAGGCCACAGCTAAAGATTAAAGTATATTAGCGACAGAAGTTTAGTTTAATGCCTCTGTTATAGCCACTTAAACTGCGTTCTGGACGCTACAAAAACACGTCCATTTTTTTTTTATTAAAGTTCGTAACTATACATATGTATATCCACTGAATTTTGATTTCGAGAATTTGTTCATTTAGTATAGGGGCCCGTAGTTTTTTTGACCCCGGGCCCGGATTTCTCTCGGCGGCCCTGTTTAAATGTATTGATTATATAATGCTACTTAATTTGCAAAACGTAGCGACTATATATGTATGTATATGTAGCTGCCCAATAGCTATCACCTATGGAAATGTGAGACAGCAAAGGCGCCCAATTAGTAACCATTGTTGCTACCTACATATCGTCGTACCATACGAAAACTAGCACTTTCAAATTTTTTTACAAAGGTATATGTACATATGTATGTATATGTAATTTTTAAAAATAATATAAAAATCCTAGGGATTGCGGCATTAAGATTCCAACCCTACATATGTATGTACATACACATCCATATGGACGTATGTATATTTTTCAATTGCGAATGTGTAGCAATATATTTTTCTTTTTTCCACGAGCATATCAGAAATACCCAATGCTACAAACAAAACCATTTACAGTGCAATAATTGGGTTGGCTTTCCAATAATGTCACACGCCCCGAGAAAAACGACTTTTACTGGGATGTAGGGAAGGTGGAGTAGGTTCTGAATCAGTTAAATTTAGGCGCCGGACGTACCTAGTTTTCCCGGAATTTGTTAAAGTTGTTAAATTTTTACCAATATCAACCCCATTTCCTCATTTACAAAACAAATTTCACTCTTTATTTTAGTCACAACACGTATATTACTAATATATTTAATAAATTTTACAATATTGCGTTAAAATCACTTTTATTAAAAATGTTGCCAATAGTGACTTCACAGGGTGTACTACGCAGAAGGACATCACCGTGGCGGTAGCCACGGTTATGGCACACGTCCGGACGGATGGCGTAGCCCAGGGTTATTTTTTATAAGCGCGGCCGAAGGCCGCCAACGCAGAAAAGTGTTCTGCGCAAAAGTTTTTTCTTTATCTATCGAATTTATATGGAGTTACTAAACTATAACCATAAATTCCTCGAAAACGAGGTACGTCCGGCGGCTAAAATTTACGGATTCAGAACACCCTTCCCTTCCCCTACCACCCGGTAGAAGTCGTTTTTTTGGGGGCGTGTGACATTATTGGAAAGTTTCCCCCAATAATTTAACTTACCAAAAATTTCAACATGTCGGATAAGTCGAACTCCACTTTGAAGTTTCCCAAAAACAACCAAAAATACATTAAAAGCAACAAAAAGTTGCGTACTATTTTTTTTTTTTTGTTGTGTCGGTAAACGTAGATAGCAGCTGCAGAAAAAGAAGAAGAATGACAAGGTGAATTTACAATAGGGATGGGTAAGTCGACTTCGACTTTAATCGATTATCGACTTTTTGCTAAAAAAAAATTATAAAGGCATGGAGCAACAATAAAACCCTGTTCAAACAGAAGCGATACGATACACCCCACGCGATCAATTGTGCATGACGCGATACCAACGCGATACGATTTTGGTTTGTGGGCTGTATCGTATCGCTTCTGTTTGAGCAGGGTTTAAAGGAGAATGCATAAGATCAGCTGACTTCTTCTTCAATCTTCATAAACACACGAACACAAGCATTTTGTTTTTGTTGACATATGCCACACACACACGCACCCTAG
This sequence comes from Urophora cardui, assembly GCA_960531455.1. Taxonomy (NCBI): domain Eukaryota; kingdom Metazoa; phylum Arthropoda; class Insecta; order Diptera; family Tephritidae; genus Urophora; species Urophora cardui. Next base: position 148,315,640 of record OY482673.1, on the reverse strand, counting down.
CATTTCCATAGGGGCCGAATCTGTCAAATTCTTCTACATTCCTCTTTGCATGACACTTATGGCCCCACTATGTATGAAGGTATGTCGTCATGCGAAAACCTTTATTGTTGAATCATGTTATAAAGGTTATCGCATGCCGATGAAATTTCATGGAAACAGCAATGTAGAAGAATTTGACAGAACCGGTCCCCTATGGAAATGCTAGGGTGCGTGTGTGTGTGGCATATGCTAACAAAAACAAAATGCTTGTGTTCGTGTGTTGATGAAGATTGAAGGAGAAGTCAGCTGATCGCCTGCATTCTCCTTCCTAGTTCCTTCATGGTTATATGCCTACCCATTTGATTTTGACCACGCTTTCGGTCTGTACCATGACACAACTATACAGGTAGTAGCATGGCCGCCATATTGAAATCCGCTGCCTCTCAAACGTCAAAAGACCCGGAAGCAAGGCAGATCTAGGAAGGTAGGCGCATAGGCGAATTCAGAAATTTCTCATGTATTTGGCTATTGTGATTGGTAGAGTGTAATGTAAAAATAATATTTTTCCTCAGTTAAAATCTGAATTCGCTAGGGACTCGGCCATTCCTATTGGCCATGCTGTGAATTTGCTTTGATTTTGACATTACACTCTACCTTTGTAAATAAAAAAAGAAGTTTCTGAATTCGCCAATGCGCCTACCTCCTTAGATCTGCCTTGCCAGGAAGTAAACAAAACCATGGTATAAATATACCAGGTAAAACAAACGTCAAGTTTTCGTCGCCATATTAACCACCTGACAATTAAGCAGATTATGACATTTCGTGCTGCCATACTCAATGATAAAAATCCTCCATTAATGGTATTTTTCACTGCTTTGTTTTAAAAATAAATTGTCACCATGGTATTCATAGTAACGAACTTTTTCAATTTGAATTGAAAGAAATTTTTTCAATTTGAAAAAATTACACATCCTGCAGTAAATTTGTTTCACTGCTGAATGATCATTGATGATTCTTCTGAGGACAATTTTTATACTCAGCTGTACTAGTACACAGAGTATTATAGTTTTGATTTCCTAACGGTGGATTGTAACAGAATGAAATAATCGAGATAGATATAGACTTATATATATCAAAATGATCAGGGTGAAAAGAGAAATCGATTGAGCCATGTCCGTCCGTCTGTCCGTCTGTCCGTCTGTACGCACGATAACTCGCGCAAAAATTGAGATATTTTGATGAAATTTGAAATGTAAGTTGGTATCAAGACAGGAACGGATGGTATTGAAAATGGGCGAAATCGGACCATGACCACGCCCACCTCCCCTATATAGTAAAAATCGGAAATTTTGTATCTCAGTCACTAATAGAGCTAGAGTGATAAAATTTCACACACGTATTGAGCTCAGGCCCTTATGAAGAAATATGGGGTTGGCTTTCCAATAATGTCACACGCCCCGAGAAAAACGACTTTTACTGGGATGTAGGGGAGGTGGAGTAGGTTCTAAATCAGTTAAATTTAGGCGCCGGACGTACCTAGTTTTCCCGGAATTTGTTAAAGTTGTTAAATTTTTACCAATATCAACCCCATTTCCTCATTTACAAAACAAATTTGACTCTTTATTTTAGTCACAACACGTATATTACTAATATATTTAATAAATTTTACAATATTGCGTTAAAATCACTTTTATTAAAAATGTTGCCAATAGCGACTTCACAGGGTGTACTACGCAGAAGGACATCACCGTGGCGGTAGCCACGGTTATGGCACACGTCCGGACGGATGGCGTAGCCCAGGGTTATTTTTTATAAGCGCGGCCGAAGGCCGCCAACGCAGAAAAGTGTTCTGCGCAAAAGTTTTTTCTTTATCTATCGAATTTATATGGAGTTACTAAACTAAAACCATAAATTCCTCGAAAACGAGGTACGTCCGGCGCCTAAAATTTACGGATTCAGAACACCCTTCCCTTCCCCTACCACCCGGTAGAAGTCGTTTTTTTGGGGTCGTGTGACATTATTGGAAAGTTTCCCCGAAATATGATGAAATTTTGGAAAATGGGCGGTGCCACGCCCACTTATTAAGGGGCAAACATTGAAAGTTTTATGAGTCATAACTCAGAAACCGTTGAAGATATATCGATGAATTTTGGTAGGCGTGGTATACTTACTTAGGCAAATGTTTTGACGAAAAATTGCCAAAATCGGTTGACGACCACGCCCACTTTTATATATGGGTCTTATAAAGTGACCTAATAAAAACATTTTAAGCGATATCTCTGTCAAATATAAAGATATATCATTGAAATTTTATGGAAGGTGTCCAACTATGGACATATAACAAAAAATACAAAAATTTTGGAAAATGGGCGTGGCACCGCCTCCTCTTAGAAGCAGGAATATACGAGATTTCTGAGCCCATAACTCGACAAATAATCGATATATTATGACGAAACTTGGTGTATACACTTTCACTACTTGTAGTAATACATGTTCAAAATTTTAGCGAAATGGGTTGACGACCACGCCCACTTATATATATGGGTATCATAAAGTGGCCTAATAAAAACATTTTAAGCGATATCTTTGTCAAATATAAAGATAATTCATTGAAATTTTGTGGCATGAGCTCTACAATAGATGGGAAACAAAAAATAGAAAAATTTCTGAAAATGGGCGTGGCACCGCCTCTTTTCAGACAAAGGAATCAACGAGATTTCGGAGCTCATAACTCGACAAATAATTGAGATATTATGACGAAACTTGGTTTATACACTTTTATAACTTGTGTTAATGGACACGCAAAAATTTATTGAAATCGGTTTATGACCACGCCTACTTTTTAACAAAGATACTTCTGGAACACCCTTTGGGAATTTGTAACGTGACATCTTTGTAACTCATAAAGGGATGAAATTTTGCACAAAGAATAATATTCATAAGCTTAGTTGGATGACTGATAAAAATTTAGAAAATGGGCGTGGCTACGCCCACTTTATGCAGCACTCGATTTATATAAAGTACCTACACCGTGTTTCCATCAAACGCAAACAAACAATGAAAGCATACAGCTGAGTATCTAATGTTCGATTCCACTCGAACTTAGGCTTCCTTACTTGTTATTATTATTATTTTTTTTGTTTTGAAAAAAAGCAAACCATTTATATGAAAAATTCAGCAGTCTTTATTTGAAAGTACTCACTGATGCCTCCTCAGTCATAGATGAATTTCATCAGTGATTCATAAAAGATTCATTTCGGATGTTTACTGCGGGGAATATCAGTTTGGCCATACTACAAAGTAGCCCCTTTCCGGTATTCTCGGTGAGTTTTTAATTTAGTTTAGTAGTTACGATCACTTTTAATTTAGGCTTTGTGATCACTCTGGTATTTAGTTTGGGGAGGTTTTGGAGATTGATATATTATAACTCCATATCGTCGCATAAAGTGCAATACCGCGTATCCGCTACCACCCAAATTTTACAGGAGACAGTAAAAACTGTTTTAATTCAAAACGGTTCGGAATTTTGCAAACCCACATCCAAACCAAGGTAAATTTTTGGATTATATTCTTAATCCAAATACCATTTTGGCGAAAAACAGTTAAATGTGCAGTTATTGGCTTACTTATGTATTTATAAGCGGTTTTGCGTCTTTTATTTTGTTCAATAGTGACGTATAGGCGGTTTTGCAGGCGTACATAAAAACTTTTATTCAATAAAGCAAAGTTATAATCCATTTCGTGTTTATGAATGTATAATCACCTTTAGTACATTACAGTACAGTTATAAAGCAATAACACCTATTATTCGCGGTATTGGTTCGAAAAATTTCCTTAAAAAAAGCGGTTTTGAAACTGTGTCATTATTTGGAATTGCGTTGTGTGAATCTCAAAATTGTTGCATGAATGGATGGGGATGGACGCCAGGAATGTATTTTTGATGAAATCTCATTTTTGGCAAAAATGTCACACGGTTTTGCACTTTAGACGACGATATGTATTTACACCACCATACCAAGTGAGTATTTTAGTCTATATACATATGTATGTATGTACATATGTCCAATCCAATTACAAAAAAATATGTACCCTAGATTTTAACAATATGAGTTGCTTATTTCCGCGGTGCAATAATACCAAATATGGCTGCAAAGACGGTGATATAAAATTTTTCCAATTTCCGACGATACTCTTTATTCGCGGAGAGTGGATGAAGATTTGTGGAGTGAGCGAAGAGGAGCTACCGGAAGTTCCATAAATCTGCTCACTAGTGCCCTTTCTCTTTCTGTCCTTTGATTTCTGAAATACCCGAACTTTCATACAAAAATCTACGCATTCAAAAAATAAAAGTCTGGCATCGCTATACTCCAAAACTGACATAAGATCAAACTTCAAAAATCTGCTTTTTAATCAAAAAGACAGCGTCAAAATGACAATGCACATACCTGTATTTTTATACCATGAACAAAACGAAAGTTTGACAATCGAGAGAAATTAAAAATGAAAAAAGTAAAATCAGCTGTTGTTATGCTACTACCTGTATAGTTGTATCATGGTCTGTACCAAATCCGCAGGATTAAATATGTTTTCATCTAAATTATATAACAATTTTCGGGGACAAAATCGCATTTTTTATACCTATACCTTCTACGATATTTTCATCCACTTCGCTCAAAAATGAATATAATCTGCCATGTAGAGAAGAAAACCCCATATTTTTAAAATTTGCTTTCTTTACTTTTGGTTTTCTATTATTTTGCCGCCTTAACTATTAAAAACAGCTGATTTCACATTCTGCACAAACTTACACCAGTTATGAAGATCGTGTAGTTTAGTGCAGTAAAGTGTAAGTTGGTGCTAACTCAAAAAACTGAGTTCTGAACAGTTTAGTGCAAAAAAATGTTCATCGAACGCTTTTTTCTGCACTAGAGTACTCTAGTGCGTTCACCGAACAGACCTAAGCATTCGCCCTACGGAGCCGGCACTGTGGGTGGCTCACATTTCCTTCTGTCTACCAAAGGCTATCAGGCCTGTCGCAGAATCCGACTCGGTATTGAATTTTGTCGGAATTGCAAACCGATATCGATTTCATTTGGTGTCGTGAATTCCGACCAGTGGGCCTATTCTGTAACCAATTTGCGACAATTTTCGGATCGGTATCGTAAATTTGCGATCATTTTTGCGATTATGCTATTCTGTACGATTTTTCGGTTGAATTCTATAGTATATTTTGACAGATGTTTCCGATAATCATCGCAGAGGTATCGAGGGAAATTTTTGTGTCGGTAGATTTTGCGATTATCGGTCGCAAAATAAGTTACAGAATTCCAGCACAGATTGCAATTTTTCGAACTTGAGCAAAACCGATATTCGAAATCAGCTGTTTTTGTCCATCTCTAAATTAATCTACTTATAGGACCTTCACAATGCATACTTTTCCGTCAATCCAGCAATCCGTTTAACTGACAACATAGTTCAATTACGTGTATTTGAATGACGATCGACACATTCAGTACGGCAACTTTCTCGTAACAAATACATGTCATTCAACTATATCGCTAGGCAGAATCAGTACTTCTCCGTCATGACGTACGTCGTGTCCGACTGACAGCACGTACATAACGTAAAGGGGTGGCACATAAAATATGTGTTCGGTGAATGCACTAAAAGTGTAGGGTAGAACAATATCAGACATTTGTCACAGAAGTTTAATCTAAAGGCGTCAAAAAACGAAAATTAACGAACTGCTAAGAGCAAAATCGCTTGGAATAGTATTAATTTAATACTAATATTTAATTTTAAGTTGGTTACAAAACACAGTTCTGCACAGTTTAGTACAAAAACGAGTTATCGAACGCAATTTTCTGCACTAGAGTACTCTAAGGCGTTCACCGAACACATCTTATATTACTGACGTACGGCAAAATAGAAAATTGGCAAAGTATGCCGGATCCGGCGACTGATACGTTAGCCGTGTTTTTATTTAAGCGCATATACATCTGCGCTTAAATTTTGTTTGGACAACTAAGCGCGGATAGAGATGTGCTCTTAGAAATAAAATAAATAAAAACACGGCCATTGTAAAAATATACAAGTCTCACAGCTCATCGAAAATCGATAAAAAAAAAGACGTATGTTATCGGCAAATGTCAAAATCGTGGACAGATTGGTATGGCGGCGACTTCCGGGGGTACAGATTGGTATGGCGGCCGGATGTGGTTGTTGTAAGAAAGGGGACCATAATGGGTACGTTCAGAAGGCGCAACCGTGGCGCAACAGTTGCGCAACTGTTGTGTTTTATCTTCTGAACGCAACGTTGAGTATTTCTGATCAACACAACATGTTGTGATTTTGGAGACTTTTTTCCATCATAAATTTTTTACGCTCACTTTAGACAACATGTTGAGCTTACGATTTTGACATATGTACAAAAATAGAAATAGTGTTTATGAATTTTGGAATGTAATAAAAATGTTTCAAAGCCGCGAAATTATTGGCAATTACGTTGGGGATAATTAAAATAATAATTTGTTTATTTAATGGATCAGCTCGTTCAGAAGGCGCAAATTGTATCACTTTCCGATTACTGATATCTACACAACAGTTGTGCTCCACCGTTGCGCCTTCTGAACGTACCCAATGACATGGTTGTAGCAATCATGACAGAAACGTAATTCCGGAATTGGGAATTGAAAAAAGCAATTCATAATTCCGAAAAGAAATTAAAGCCGGAATTACAATAGCGCTGTGGCTGTGGCAGCGACTGTTTTTCGAAATCAGCTGATTTTTAGAAACTACGGTTTGTAATGAAGCGGCACATAATACAGCAGAGGCAGCTGGCAGCACCGCTCCGTTTAGCCCAAATTCTAAATTCGCTGCCGCTGCCTTGAATCGCAGCCATCTTCAAGTGTTGATGTGAACTTATGTCTGTTTCCGTACTATCCAATGCAATATATTTTTTACTAATTTTGTGTTTCCGTACTTTGATGCCAGCAAGCAGGAGAGAATTTAATTTTTACTTAATTGATTTCCACTATAAAATATTGCTGGCGGAATGAAAAAGCAAAGAAGAAGAAAGAGCAGAGGAAAAAATGAAACAAGATTGATTATTTTAATTGAAAAAAAATGGACATGAAAATGGTAAGTAAATTTATGCCACAACGTGTCCCACGTAAAAGGAAACAGACCTAATATATAAAGAAGTCACTGCCAAATACTGCGAAAGCTCTATTGTGTTTGGTTTGGCAGTCACTGCTCATATTAGACGCATCAGCTGATTTCGCAAACCGTCGCTGCCCGCTGCCACATCGCTGATGTAATTTGGGCTTAAGGCTGAGTTCCTAAAACGCAATTCCCGGAGAGAGCGTAAACGCCAGCTATTCCAAGAAATTGCGTTTTTGTTTTGATTGTTACGACCATATCATTATTGTCCCTTTTCTTACAACAACCACATCCGGCCGCCATACCAAACTGTACCTCCGGAAGTCGCCGCCATACTTGTCTGTACCCGATTTTGACATTTGCCGATGACATATCGACTTTTTTTTTAATCAAATTATCGAAGAGCTGGGCCACTTGTATTGTCAACATTCACAATGGCCACTTGTGAATATACACTATGGTTGGTATGTTTGTACGTGAAAATTTGAATTTTTAAACCAAAAATGGTGAAGAGTTGTTAACTAGCAATATCTAGTATTTCCAAAAGGATAAATGAAATGTTCTGAGTTAGCTAGATACCAGACTCAAAATTCATCACTGTAGAAGAATTCATTAAGCAAATACTCAGATGTATGCCTTTTATTCATACAAATACTTAAATTCTGAATTTCGAACATAGCAAAATCTCATATAGGTATGTAAGTTTTTTATCATACGAAACTGCGCAAATAATCATAGTAGGTAATTACTTAAAATTATAGCAAAACCATTTTTTATTAAGTAGTACGACCCAGGGTACATCGCGTTGTCAAAATCGATCCACAAATAATTTGGAAAGAGTTTTTTCTATACCTCCAGAGTTGATTTATTAAATACGTAATTGTAACTGAATATGACTGACAATAAAATATCCGTATTCCGAAAATACATTTTTTATCTTTTCTCATAGATTACGTAACTTGAGTTTGTAAGTAAAGTCATAAGGGATACAATTTTGCACTAACAAGAATATTTATACGCTAGGTCTGATGATAGATACAAATTTTGAAAATTGGCGTGGCTACGCCCACTTTATGCGGACCCGCTTTATAAATAATACACAAACAAACAATTAAGGAATACCGCTGAGCATCTAAAGAAATGAATGCAATGCAGATCAATTGTTCCGAAAATGGTCCAAATATAATGCGGGGAAGGTCAATTGGACTTAAATTGGTCCGAATGTAATGTATAAGAATACTCCGATTGTAGCGAGAAAAAGTCTATTTAAACTCTAGTTTATGGAGTATACTTAGTCTACTCCGACAATAAAGGTGACAAAATACATACTGTTTAAGCTTTGATGGGAGAGGGAAGGCGAGTTGCTTTTTTGGAGGGAATTGGAATGGGTTTGGCTACGGGGAGATGTAGCATCTTTTGTTGGGTACAGTAGGGGTGGATACGGGGAGGTGTAGCATCTTTTATGCGAGTGTGTACATATGTACGTGTGTATGTACATATGTGCAGATATTTGATGTATATATGCACATACATACATTGTTTGTAACCCTTGTATTTATTCAGGTGGGGAGGAGCGTGATTGCGGCTCCAAGGTTGGGCGAGAGTGCCAACCTCTTTTTCGTTGTGAAAAATCCCGAGTACGATTTGCTCCTTCATGCTATATAGCTCGAACAATGCATAAGACGGCTGAGAATTACCGCAGTTTTTCACAGCCGCATGCAAATGCACGAACAAAAGCTATACAGCATAAGTTGCATAAACATACTCGCCCCCCTAGACGGCTTAATCGTCTAGTAGTTATCCCATGAGGAGCCGGTTATCCGGCTCGAAGGACCATGTTTAAGCTTTGATGGGAGAGGGAAGGCGAGTTGCTTTTTTGGAGGGAATTGGAATGGGTTTGGCTACGGGGAGATGTAGCATCTTTTGTTGGGTAGAGTAGGGGTGGATACGGGGAGGTGTAGCATCTTTTATGCGAGTGTGTACATATGTACGTGTGTATGTACATATGTGCATATATTTGATGTATATATGCACATACATACATTGTTTGTAACCCTTGTATTTATTCAGGTGGGGAGGAGCGTGATTGCGGCTCCAAGGTTGGGCGAGAGTGCCAACCTCTTTTTCGTTGTGAAAAATCCCGAGTACGATTTGCTCCTTCATGCTATATAGCTCGAACAATGCATAAGACGGCTGAGAATTACCGCAGTTTTTCACAGCCGCATGCAAATGCACGAACAAAAGCTATACAGCATAAGTTGCATAAACACATACATATGTACGTACATTCATACATATATCACGTGTGTATTTATTTGTATATAACAATATAATTTTGGTTTTTATTTGTTAATTTTTTTTCTATTTTAAATTCTAGAATAAGAAATTACATCTTTCAACGGATAATCCACTATTTTCAATGCGAGTGGCACAATTTTGATTGACATATTTATAAATTGTATGAAAATGTCACTTTATACGATCGTTAAAGCCTATTTTATTTTTTATTTCCATAACTGAAGTTTTTTTTGATGTACAAGTATAACTAAGTACAGCATTAATTACTTTTAAAAAAATCAGAACAAATATTTAAGAATATCTTCCCGTGGCAAAATGAAATCCCACGTGTCCTTCCATCGCAAATTAATTAATTCTTTGGTGGACATATTTCTAAAGCCATAAGTTATTGGTAAAAATTTAATAAATATGCATAAAACTAATATAAACCAAAACAAAAGGCTTAACCGATATATACGTACTATCCAAACTCCTTTCGCCTTAACGCCAAAATCACAATACAAACGTAAAAGATAGTCGAAATGTTCAAATACATAACACAAAAGTAAAATTTTGAATAAATACGCGGGCAGATAATGGTGCAAAAATAGTGTCCGATCCACTGTAAAATAGGGTATATAATGTATAAAGTAGCCCATTAAGAAGAAATCTCCAGCGTTACGGAAACGTTTCCACTCATCATTCGGCAAATCGAAGTGGTTTCGGCGTCGACGTAGTATATAGAATATATTAAGTATGATATAGAATAAAAGTCCAAAAGTACCAGAATACCAAATTATTATATTGCCAAGTAAATGGATTTGTCTATTTGTTTTAGTTTCCACCCAATAGGCAATGCCTTTGTCCAAAAATGGCCATTCAAATGGTGTCGAACTGTACATGTGATCATCCATCTGTTTTGTATAAAAAAACATTTTTGTTTGCAATTCGAAGAATTTTGATAAAAAGCTTAGCTTTGTCTCCTTTGTTGGAATCATTTCGGCATTGAGAAGTTGGCGCTCGCGTTCACGCTGATCTTGTGCTGTTGACAACAAAGAATAAAAGAAATAAAAATTTAATGAAATTCTCGATTATGTATCTTCTGCATGTTAAAAAAAAATTTTTTTCGATGAATGACAGACCTTAATCATTGTTTATACTAAATAGTTTGGTCACTCAAATGGTCTTCTTCTTCTTCAATTTAAAAAATGCGTATGTGTTTGTGCGAAAATGAAGAGAATGAAGGAATCAATGCTGTGCAATTTCGCATAATTGCTGTTACTACCAAAATGGGAGCAAAGTCGTTAGGATTTACTTCGTTTTTACTGAATTTTTTTTCTTCACTACGAAAACGATTTTAATAAAAATATATCGCACCCTAAATCATAAAGTGATACAACTCATAATTTTATTAAATCGACTTTTCATCATAAACCGGTACACAGAACATATCTCTAGCGATTGCCAACAAAAAAACTTTTCATTCGGAGTCTCTTTTGACTGAAAAATATGTGGCTTTTTTCCAATTCATTGGTTGTCAAGAAAAAGTTTTTTGGCTCCTGAAAATTTTTGAATTTTAAGTTGTGCCACTTTATGATTTAGTATGCGATATATATTAATTTTTTCCGCATATCGGCCCACGTGCGCATAAAATAACAGATACATGTTTTCCTGTTGATTTTACATTTTTAACTAGATAATTTTGCAATTTCAGCTATTTAAATTAACACGGATTTTTTTTTGATTTTACCTTAAATTTATTGTTAAATTAACTGGACTGATTTTACAATTTACAAAAATACAATATATCGCACCCTAAATCATAAAGTGACACAACTCAAAATTCAAATATTTTCAGCAGAGCCAAAAAACTTTTTTCTTTACAAGCAATCGTATGGCAAAAGACCACGTATTATGGTAATTTTTCGGTCAAAAGAGACACTTATTGAAAAGTTTTTTTGGCAATCGCTAGAGATATGTTCTGTGTAACATTTATGAAAAAACTCGATTTCAAAAATTTTTGAGTTGTGTCACCTTATGATTTAGGGTGCGATATGTACATTCAATAAAAAAAGGTGCTTCGGTATTGCGAGATATGGAAGGACTTCCTCGTGGTAAAATTGCAAACTTTGAGGAGAAAAAAGAAAATATTTTACATTAAAAACTTTTAGAAATAAAAATGCATTTCACTTTTAATTCACCTGAAAACTGAAAATATAAGTGGAAACGCCATTATCACGCACTTCCACTGATGGTAAACTCTTCCCACGACACCAGATTTTCTTTTTATTAAAAAAAAAAGAATAATAATTGCGTTTTGCACGAACAGCAGAACTCCAAATGTTCAAAAAAATTGTGTATGTCTCAAAATAGTTTTGAAGTTCTTTTTTTAACATTTTTTTTTTGTTTATATTGACACTATCATCATGTTAAAGAAACCAAATTCCAAATGACATTTAAGAATAAAATTTTATATTTAATTCATAGCGTATATTTTAAAATTGCTCTATGTTGCATCAACACTAAAATTTGGTTGCATTTACCAAAATGTCAAATGATGTTTAAAAAGCTAAAATCACGTTTGAAAAATCGTGTAATTTGAAAAAAATTGTTGCTATTCTATGTGTAAAGATCGATCATGTTAATCTTACATGAAATAAAATTTGCATATACGCGAATGAAGTAGTAAAGGCAATGGTATCCGTATATTCCCTTTTCTATATTTCTGGAAAAATGTATTAACAGAACAGTACGAGAAAGAGCAACCCTGCTTATACGAAAATGTTCAAAAGGAAAGAAAAAAATTTGAATTCAAACGGCCATTTTGCATGGCGAAACCCAACAAACATTTAGGTTAGATATCGGTTTGAGAATGACTCAAGAACTAGCACTTTTCTAAAATCTCTAACGTTAGAGGACGACTCGAGAAGCTGTCGAGAATCATATCGATCTCAAAAAAAAAAATGGGACATAACTCTCAAATGGAGAAAATTATAATTTCCGAATTGAAATCCAATGTAGTTTTCTAATGAAATTCTAATGAGAATTTGCAAATATTTCTTTTTCTAATCAGTCTCCAATTGATTTCTAGTGTGGTTTTCTACCTTCGCTTTGGATTAGAGATAAGTTTGAGAATTACACTCTCTAACACTCTCAGATTGTGTTCGCTGATAAAACGCTGTACCAATTCATACTCTTTGATTAATGTCTGGATGCCTTCGAACGCTTTGGTTGCTTTGGAAACTCTACATTCTCCTACATTTGGATATTTCCCAATTAGCACGAATCCAATGTGGGGAAAAAGTCTCAATTATCAAGTTTATATCCAACATGTTTTTACACTTAAGGTACAATACTTTTCCAAACTGAACTTAGTGCATAATTAGTATTAATTAAATTCAATCATATTAGCAATAAGTAAAGGAAAAAGTGAGTGAAGAATAAAATTTAAAGAGGAATGTATAATTCAACTAATTTTTGTGTATAAAATATTGTTATTATTGTTAAATGCATAACAAAAAAATGAGCAAATAAGTCAAGCAGACAATCATAATTGTTACATTTTTGTTCCTTTATTTCAATCGGATGAGAGTTTGTTGCTCAAAAGCTTTATTCTGACGGTTGATTTTGGTTGGAGAATATCGATAAAGTTCAAGTCAAATTCCAATATTTTTTTCAAGTGGAGAAACAGAAACATTTTCATATCGAAAAATGGGCTGTTTCTGAATTCAAGTTAAGAATTATTGTTGGAAATTGGAAAATGGATTTGATCTCAATGAAATTCAAATGCATTCAAAAATGCTTATTGGGTAGCAACGATTTGCGTCATGGATATTTCATTTTTGTTTTGAAAAAATAAATGTGTATCTATATTTTTGATACATACAGTAAGTCGCAGTGAAAATGACCCACGTTATGTTGTCCGAAGTTTTATGCAAATAAAAAATTATACACAAACAGATTGAAAAACAAATTTATGTACTTAGGTATATTTTAGAATAAACCACAATTTAGAATTTCAAAAAATATTTGATGAACATTATTTTTTAGTTATAAAAATAATAGTTAAAACCGGAAAAGTTCATGAAACGGACTCACAGTGAAGGTTAGCCACTGAGAGGAATATGCCCTAAAACGGTTTTAATACTTTTTTGCCTTGTTTCAACAGTTCAATTACTCTATCCCTAATATCTAAACTTGTTTGTCGGCCCATCTTTGCACACTGACATCCAAAATACAACTAATGCATCTATTGGCGCACTTGAATTAAATATAATACAAATTTTATTAGCAACCAATGTGTTTTATTCAACTAACAAAACACGATTTTTACGCGCTCTAGCGTGTATTTTATGATAAGTACACCTTTTAAAAATGGAAAAAAATTGCCTGATCTGTTTTTTTTTATATAATTAACACATAATGTAAAATGTGAACTGTAAAAATATATAAGAGAGAAATCGGTGTTCTAGAGAGAAAGTTTAAGTATTTAAATTGGAGTTGCCAGAAAGCTTGCTTTGATTGTGACGCGTATATACGTGTATGCTTTTGTTTTTCATCATTTCTGGCATGTTGTTGAAACTTTTCCGTCGCAAAATAATTAGGAAAGTCAAGTAATTGTTAACAAAGATATTTAATAATAAAATGTCTGAATAAATAATGGCTCACTTTCTCTGTGACTCACTGTATCCCCATCAAAACAAACTTCAACCATGGGAATTGTTGTTGCAAAAAGTGACAGGCACATTATGTGTCAATGGGAGAATGGGAAACTAAATAAACCAAATGTGAAGAAGAATCGACCACAGTGTTGTATTCAAACGTAACAAAATCTTCACAAGAAAATAGCCAAAATTCCGAATAAAATCAATTAAAACTCAAAAATATGTTAATTTTTTGTTATTATCGCTACAAATATAGCATTACAAATTCAATTCACCCAATAATTTTAAAGATTTAAAGATTTCAAAATTTATTTGAATTTTTTTTTCTGTAACTTTTGCACAGCACTGCAGGGTGACAGGCACAACATGTCAAAGAGTGTCGCAACTTATAGATATAAACTATGCCTTAATTAGCGCTACCAGAGTAACCACCAGATTTAAATATTTTCCATCGAAAAATTATGTACATACATATATTTTTATGAGTAATTAAAATTTTATATACATACACTGAGAAAAAAGTACTATTTTCACATGTAAAAAGAAACAACCAGATTTTTGGTAAATATTGAAATGCTGATTTTTTTATATTAAAATCAAAATCTTGAAAAAATTAACTATGTAATATTTAACTGAACTCACTTATTCCATATGAACAAATTTTGGGTTATTTTTTTGTTTCTAAAACGAAATATTGCATAAAACCAGAAATTTTATTTTAAACAAAACTCTGGTTGATTTCCTTTTAAATGTAAAAATAGTACTATAACCAAAAACCAAATCGCTACACCCTAATATACATGCATCATACATAAATATATATGTAAATACGTACCCAATATGAAAAATATATTTGTTATAACTTATAAGTTAATTTCAGTAAGCAAAACGTTTGGAAAATCTTTACTATAAAGAAAACTTGTAACCCATTTAATAATAATTGCTGAATCAACGAAAAGGAATCCTTATTCTATAATTGAATTTCACATCTGGAAAGCAATTCTTAATAAACATTTTAATACCATGTTTTGTAAACGTGAGGTGAAAAATTGTTCTCAAAAAAACAAAAAATGCACTACTCGGGACTCGCACCAGCGCTCCTTTGGTCCGTAGGCAGCATACCTCACCATTATGCTACAATCGTATTCTGAATTTCGTTGTCTAAATTCGAATTTATTCAATCACACGTACACGTGATCTACTTACTTAAGCAAACATTTGGACGAAAAATTTCCAAAATTGGTTGACGGCCACGCGCACTTTTATATATGGGTATTATAAAGGTTGTGGCCGCTGTGGTGCAGTGGGTAGAGTGCTCGCCTGCTATACCAGAGGTCAAGGGTTCAAACCCCAGTTCGGACAAACACCAACAAAAATTTCTAATTGATTAAAACCCAATTATTGGGTTTTTAGAAACAGCGGTCACGTCTCGGCAGTGGGCGGCATAACCTCCGAGTGTATTTCTGCGATGAAAAAGCTTCTCACAAAAAATCCATTCGCCGTTCGGAGCCGGCATAAAACTGTAGGTCCACGCAATTAGTAGGAAAAACAAAAGGAGCAAACCTCGAATTGGGAGAGAAGCTCGGCCATAAAAGTCGTCAGAGTTATAATAGCGCCATTGTATTATTATTATTATTATTGTATTATAAAGTGGCCTAATAAAAACATTTTAAGCGTAATCTCTGTCAAATATAAAGATATGTATATTATTGAAATTTTATGGAATGTGTCCAACTACGGACGTAAAACAAAAAACACAAACATTTTAGAAGCAGGAATATACGAGATTTCTGAGCATATAACTCGACAAATAATTGTTATATTATGACGAAACTTGGTGTATACAATTTTATCACCTGTGGTAATACATGTTCAAAAATTTTGCGAATTCGGTTTATGACCACACTTAATTTTTAACAAAGATATTTCTGGAACGCCCTTTGGGAATTTGTAATGTGACATCTTTGTAACTGGAAGTCATAAAGGAATGAAATTTTGCACTAGCTATGCCCACTTTATGTGGCACTCGCTTTATATAAAATACACCGTGTTTCCATCAAACGCAAACAAACAATGAACGCATACAGCTGAGTATCTAATGTTCGATTCCTTACTTGTTTTGTTATTTTCTTATTATTTGAAAAATTTTCAAATGCTCACGCTCAAATGCTTAGCCTCAACTTCTCTTCACCTTCTGATTGTAAAACATAACAAAACGTTTGGGAAATTTTGTATTTACAAACCAGTTTGGAAAACCTTGCATAAAAGGGTTTGGAATATTTTGCGTAATAAGTTAGTTTACTTCACTACATATTGGGTATGTATGTATCTACACCCCCCAGTCAAAATCCGAAGTGCATCTTTTGTGAATCACTGATGAAATTCCCTTAATACTGAGGAGGCATCACTGAGTAGGCACTTTAATATTATAAAGAATGCTGAATTTTTCATATACATACATAAGTATGTATGTATGTACATAAAAGTTTTTTCCTCAGAAAAAAAAAAATAAAAAAATAAAAAGAGGAAAACGACATAAAATTTAAAATGCTACCAATCATTCCTATTTATTCAGTTACCTGTAACTAAATGTGTATATTTTCCTGATCTGGTAACAGAAATATAGAAAAATATGTAAAAACCCAAAATTTTTGACCATAGAACTTTGACTTCACACCTAACTATTTTGCGGAAAAAGTTTGGTCATGTTTGCATTGCTATATTAGCTATATTTTAATTTGTAAAAAAAAAATGCATGTCATTCAAGTAAAGCAGAGAAAACTTTAAATAATTGCATCACAAAAAATTAAAAAAAGATATGTGATTTTTGTGTATTTCTCCATATAATTTATTCATATGGGGTGTCCCAGGAGTCACACGAAAAGGCATAAAAATTGATCTGGTAACCTCAGGTATGACCCTATGAAGCCAGATATTTATGAAAGTAAGGATTAAAAGGCTGTTCACCGTCTAAATACATTTTTTAAGTTAATAGGGTCATACTGTGGTTTCTAGACTATTTTGAAATATGTCCCAGGAGTCACACAATTCTGAACTCGAATGTATTAGGGCAAACCTGTACTTAAAATAGAAGATTCTGAAACGAAATTTTGAAATGTTTTTAGTTTTTATTACATAGTTTTAAATAATTGTTTCTAGAGATGTTGAATTCGACTTGTTTTAAATAATTATCACTGCTCTACAGCCACAAAAAAATACTCTAAACGCGACCATCCTATCTATATGTAAAATCGGTCGCTGATTGCGAAAATCGGGTTCATTTTTAATTCTATGGGAAGGTTTTTGAGATATCGGCAATTTACCGTTATTTGGCCAATGGTTCCACTTAATCCTGTATATCTCTTTAACGCAGTAAGCTATCTTCCTTGTGGTGACACCAAACGAAAGAAAATATCATGCGCGACTTGGCTGTATTTACTTGATCGCCTATAACTTTTCCATTTTACCATGGATTTTCTTCGTTGATAGCTTATTTTTTTGCTAATGGAATGGAGCTTCACCTAAAGGAAAAACATTGGTTTTAAAGATATTGCCTGACAAAGTCAATTTTTTCTTAAAAAAATCGTAAAAAATCGAAAAAATTCAAATTGAATCATCAATATTTCAGAAACTATAAGAGATAGAGAAAAATGTTATGGGAGCCACGAAAAGTAAATTTAACTTTCTTTCGTTCGGTGCTACCACGAGGAAGATAGCTCACTGCGTTAAAGAGACATTCAGGATTAAGTGGAGCCATTGGCCAAATAACGGTAAATTGCCGATATCTCAAAAACCTTCCCATAGAATTAAAAATGAACCCGATTTTCGGAATCAGCGACCGATTTTACGTATAGATAGGATAGTCGCGTCCAAAGTACAGACAAAAAATTTCATTTTGTGATCCAGTGTATTTAATCAGAACTTTGAAGTAAATATAAGTATTATTTTGCATTCACTTTATTTTTTTTATTTAATTGGCTTGGTTTCAATTCTGCTGGGAGAGATTTATGAATAACTTGGTCAAAAAGGGCTAAAAAAATAATAAAACTGATTTCAATAATCTAGTATATTACATATTTCGCACTTGTCCCAGGAGTCACAAAAACTTGTCCCAGGAGTCACAATTTTAAATATTGAAAATAGTTAATTGAATTTGAATATATAAAATATTTTTATAGAATATGGTACTATGCAGTATGTTTTTTCGACCATATACAAATTGTAGGTGAAAGTTGAATAGTTGAGCTAAAATTCGTATTCGTGCTCATAAAGGTGCAACAAAGGGATTTTTCGATGTCCCAGGAGTTACACTCATTTACTGAGTAGTTACAAAGCTATTTGCTATTATTTAGCCAATTCTTTTAATGCATTTGTTGTATTGGATATTTATCCACGTCGATAAATATATTTCATAGCAATTTAAGTCCCGATGCCAGTTTTATAATTCAAAGTTGACTAAGCTCTGGAGTCAAATGTCCCAGGAGTCACGATGGAATGTCCCATATAAAAAATTGATCACGTAAGTGATGAATATGCAACAAAAATTCATCAACGATCATTCAGCAGTAAAATACATTTACTGCAGGGGAATACCTCATTCACCTACATACGAGTATATATGTATAAGTATATGCATATAGTATGTATGTATGTATGTAATTTTGTTGATCGTGAGTTTAATTGAATATCTTACTTTTTGTGTAACGATGTTCTTCAACATTCCATACAGCATCCTTATGCTCCACAACTCGATCCGCCACCACCTCATGCTGATTGAACCCCCATTCCGGCAGCTGGCGACCGCTATAACGCAACGCTGCACCTGTTGTATGGTGAATGAGCCGCACCTCAGATTTAATTGCATGCCAAATGGAACCTTCCTACAAAATAATTTCCTTTAATATTGAAGTTATATACATATGTACATACATAGTACATATCGACGACTGAGAATAAGATCGCCCTATTTCAAAAATTGTTTCAAAAACGCCCTATCTGTCCGAGTCGTCGGTAAAAACCCAGACTTTCCCCAGACATATCTGTAAGAATTTCTGTCAACGTCTCCATACATTTCTCTTGCAGAAGTCGTATAGAAATCTTATTGATTTGATAAATATCAAACCGATTTCGGGTAAAATTGTTAGCTGGGTATATTAAACGAATTTTCAATAACGACGATCAAGAAATACCCAAAAATAAATATGTACATATCGACGCTTCCAAACAATACTGTACTAAGTCGACTTAGTACATTTTCCCGTTTTTGGCGTTTTCAAGTATTACGTGTCTTAATTTAGATGCTGTCTAATTTTGGTATCAATCGGACAATCCAATCAAAAGTTATAAGCAAAAGTGTACATATAATACAACTCGAAATTTTTAGAGAATAAAAACTTTGAGAGCTTGCCATGAAAAACCACGTAGAAAATTTTTATTTTTTCTTACGATTTTATATAAAGCGTACCCTAATTTTGATATTGTTGAGTTTTGATGTTGATCGTTCAATCCAAACAGAAATTACAAGTGAAAATATACTTAGCATACAACTGAAGTTTTATATCGAGTTCAAACTTTGAGAGCTTCCCCTGCAAAACACAGTTTTCAGACTTAGTGCAGTATTGTTTGCAAGCGTCGATATGTACGTATAAATAAATACATGTCACCTTGTCTCGATTTAAGATTTCCACCCTCCACAATAGTTCGCCGGGCATATTAATTTTGTAATCGATATAGCACGAAACCTCTTGACATTCGGGTGTCATCGGTGCTGCCACGTCATGCGAATTTAGTCCACGACTAGTTATACCATGCACCAATTGAATTATATCTCCATGCCTTATGATATCCAAATCTTCGCCAACCACTAAATCTTCGCGTTCTGGCCGTTTCACAATCCACCAATTGTTAACGTCTTTGAATGAATAACATGTGACCTGTTGTTGATGTGACGAGCCACGTTTATCAGGATATCGTACCGGGTAGACATGGGTGTGCGAGTGTAACCAACATGTGCGACCATGAGTGTGACGAAGCGTTATTTGTGAGCCGTGAACAACCCTGAGAGGTTGGCCTCTTGTGATAGAGGCAAGACCCCCTTCCAAAGACGCTTGGAAGGCGCTAGTCATGGCATTATCATGTGGACCAGCACGATACAATGTCTGTAAATGAATATAAAAAATTCCGACATACAAAGTAATCGGCAAAACGGTAAATATAACCATGCGACTAATAGTTTCTAAGATGATGTAAAGATCTGTGGAGGAAGTAAGAACAAAATAACAACAGCAGTATTAATGCTCGAATTAATAACGAATACTTTGAATTGAAAGGAGAAACTTACTTGACAGCGTTGCGTCGCAAAGTTGATCCCAAAAGTATCGCCAAGAGAGATAGACGGTCAGGCCATAGGTTAGAAATCCGGCATATTTTACACATGCCCCGAAGGTAAGAAACGTGGCCGCTGCTAACCCGAATATTAACCAAAACACACTGCCGAAACGACTATTCTGGAAGAGTATCAAGTAGTAGAGGCCACAGGCTGTGAAGAACAAGAGCATGGATTCCATTAAGATAAAACGTGATTGCGTTAGTAATGCATTATCAAAAACTATTATCAAGCCCCCTAATAAAGCAAAACGCGCCGAAAGATGTGAGGCCAGAAGCAGTTTGTAAACGATTGGGGCTAAAGCACTGCCACACAACGCCGGAAAGAGGCGTAACCAAAATATTGGCACTTTCTCATTATATTCAGCGCCGATGTGTGGAAATGTATAGTTGGCGTCATAGTCGCTAGCTATATGAGTTACGGCGGCTATAAGTTGCTTGCCCAGAGGCGGATGTTGATCGAAGAAGAAAATATTTCGCATATAAAATGTTATATATTTGCCATAATGGATTTCATCGAAGCTGAAATTCAAAGCACAATGTATGTACATATGTACGAGTATACATATGTACATATATGTATATACATAAACAAAAATATCTTATAGGGTCTATACACGATGCGTCTGATTCAAGAGTCAGTTTAGGTGTATTAGTGAAAATGTGCATGTAGTAGTTACACCGACATGACTCTGGCATGACTCAAGAAAATCAAAACTAGTTGATATTTTGCTGTGACGCGGCGAGTCAACACGTACACAGATGACTCGCGAGTCAGACGCACTGTGTATAGACCCTATTAGACAAAAAATACTAACGAAATAAAAAAAATGTACTTACACAATATGTCGCGGCATTGCGAGTTTATAAAACCTTGTACACAGAGCCAAAGCGAATAGAAGCCACGTGCATACGTCCAGCGGCAGGTGTACTGTGAAACCTTGTTCCCGCGGCCTTAATCCAGCCAAATTGCTGTTGGACGCTATTTGAAATGCGGCTTTCGCAGAGTGGCTTTGTGTTTTTGCATCACAATTAATATCTGAGTCGGAAGTTCGGTCTCGTAAAGCCATTGCATCGGTAGCGGTCATGTCTGTGTTTTCCTGTTTACACCGATTAACCGTAGAGCTTCGATTTCTCTGACTAAACGCTTGTGGGTTTGATGTCGACGTCAATGTAGCATCTTTATTAGAAACTACCACCGAAGACGACGTCGGCGATGAGTGTTGCATATGCCGAAGTTTTTGGTGTTGCTGATCCACAATCTCATTTAACTGGCCGTAGTTTGAATTTAGACTACAGTTCACATCACGACAACAGGTAATGCTGCCATTACAAAGGGTCCGCGGTGACGAGGGCAGTTTTGTTGTTGTTGTGGTGCTGTTAAGCATTACCGAAGCATCAGAGTTATTATTATTTGAATTTGCATTAGTTACGGTTTTTTCTGTGGATATGTAATCGTTGCCATTGTAATTAATGCCAACTTGACAGCCAACACTGCCATTCCCATTCCCACTAAGTGATTTTTTCATTTTAGCTTTTCGCATCATCCCAGCAAGTATGTCGCTTAATGAGTAGCGTTGAAGTCTTTCGTTCGGGGAAGTGGGCGCTACGGCAGTGCTAGTGTTGATGGTGGAGGTTGTTGTCGCGGTTTTTGCTGCTGTTGTATTAATATTAGTCGGTGCTAAAGCTGTGCCCGTCGCACAATGTTTTGATTTCTGTTTTGTTTTTGTTGTTGGCGTTTTGCGTCGTTGCGCAGTGTTGTTGCTGGGAAAGGTCGGCATAGCGATTTACTGAAAGAAAATACATACATATGTACATATGTGTTTTTCTCTTTTATTTCAAAATTTCGGATGCACGCAAGTGTGGTTCAAATTTTCAGTAATTTAAAACACCTACATATGTATGTATGTGTGTACATATGTACATATTTGTACATACACATATGAATACTTGATATGAGTCGATACATATCAAAGTCGCCTAAGTCCATCAAAAACTATTTCGAGAAAAGTGAGTTTGTTTTTATTTTTTTCCATAGACTTGTATGGAAAACAGATGCATTTAAATGCGTTTTACTAAGGTCATTGGCCTTTATTAGGCGTACTGACTTGCTTAAATTATTAAAGCGTTTTGTCTAAGTGCATTACATGAAAAATCTGAAATTCGGTTCGTGGACTTAGGCGACTTTGATATGTATCGACTCATATATGCATTACCTATATATGATTTAATTTGTTAACTTTTGTCTTCATAACATCTTCTTATGACTTTGTCTTCGCTTTTCGTTGTGGTTGTTACCAAATTTTCACTCAAAAACAACTTTCTCTCAGTCAACTATGGCAATGCGCCTTTTCGCTTTAATATATGAAAACGTGTAAATATACATACATATCTGCGTATACAATTGTAAGTATATATGTATGTAGGAAAGTATAGGTTATATACTTATAAATTGTGCAATTGAGTTTTCATTAGATCTACACCAGCACATACATATTTCATCTGACCCAGGAGAATTGACGTTGAAAAGATTTGTTTCAATTTCATATATGTACATACATATATGTATGCATATACATGCACACAGCAAGCCATACTTCTCCAAACATACATATAGTATAATTCTTTTAACTAAATCTGCACGTGTGGATAAATATTATTTAATGCAATACTTCGCCCTCATTAAATATACAACGTAGGTACTTATGGTGAAGTCGCGCATGCACAACTAGTGTTTGGAGTTTTGTAAGTTGTTCACTGTTAACGCGGTATCTGCGATCGCAAGCCGTAAGCTCAGCATGTACAACCGTCGCCACGTACTCTGATTTACCAACTAAACAAAAGAGTGGTTTGAACTGCATTCTTGGCCAACAGATTGGAGTGGCCAGGCCAGCGCTCAATTAAAGTAAAACTTCTCAGTCTCTTTTTGATAGTCTCACAGTGGTTTCATTGGTCCAATTATTCAAATATTTTTAATAATCATAAGTTATGCATGCACTATGTAAATACCCCCATACATACATATGTACATATATATAGTATGTAGTTAATTAACTTCTATATATTCGATGAGATTTTGTATGAATCAAATAGAGGGTGGCAAGTACATATACCTACATATGTGTTTGCGATTAAGCGTTCAACGTTTTCTTGCTTCTCTTCCATCTCAAACTTGGCAGCACTGATTTTATCCACAACTATTTCATAAGCGCAGATAAAGTTGTATAATAAAAGCAGTTTAAATAAGTGAAATTTTTGAATTAAAAATCGTGATATTTTTCATTACAAGTTTTCATCTGGGAAGTTTTGTTTTGAATAGCACTTTTAAAAAATTACAATTGAGACAAAGTTTGCTTTATTGCCGTTTGCCTTCCTGCACCCGCCGGCATAGGCGAACCTATGCATATTAAATGCTCGAAATTTCAATTAATTCAATAGATTTTATTTCGTTTTTGAAAACTTTATTTCGAAACTAAGTGGGATGATGCATTTCGTTAATATGTATTTATTCTTAGCAACTAATATGTTAATAGTGTCAGCTAATTAATTATACTTTTATTTTATAAGAATAGCAAATAGTAGACTTCTCATCATGATATTAACTTTTATGTCCTTTATAATAATAATACAATGGCGCTATTATAACTCTGACTAGGCCGAGCTTCTCTCCCAATTCGACGTGTGCTCCTTTTGTTGTAATTGGGTGGACCTACAGTTTTATGCCGGCTCCGAACGGCGAATGCATTTTTTCTGATAAGCTTTTTCATGGCAGAAATACACTTGGACGGTATGCCGCCCACTGCCGAGAGGGAACCGATGTTTCTAAAAACCCAATAATTGGGTTTTAATTAATTATAAAATTTTTTTTGGTGTTTGTCCGGACCGGGGTTTGAACTCGAGACCTCTGGCATACCAGGCGAGCACTCTACCCACTACACCACAGCGGCCACTTTACCTAGAACAAAATTACGGTATTAAAATGATATTTCATGTACTATATAAAGTACATGAAAGTATTTTTTAAGTTCTATGCAAATTTTGAAGCTATAATTGTTGATGAAATCACGGCATACTTGGAAGGAACCGATTTAGTTTTATCAGGAGACGATTTATATGAAGATACAGATGTTATTCCTCCAGAATTCAGTCAAAGGACCGAAGACCATAATCGAAGTGACTCTGCTGAGGAAGGAGGGGACTGTCCCCACTCCATTAGATTCTTCATAAGCGCTGGACTTTTGGTGGTCATCTTCGTCGTGCTTAACAAGAGGAAGGAGAAGCACAATGGCCATAGCCATGATGATAAGAGAAGTCCATTATCTAGCCGTCATATATCTACCCAAGAAAATGATACTGACACTCGAGACACTTGGGTTAAAAACATACTGGTAATAGAAGTTAATGCCTAATGCATCCTCTTTCGTACAGAGAAAAAAAACACGGTATTTTGCAAAAAAAAAAACGAAAAATTTACTCGTGCTTCACTCCTGGTCAAAGCTGGTTTTCAAATTTTCATGAAGATTTTTATGCGAAATATTAAAAATTTAGGCAAGTTACTTATTTATTTATTTTATTACTGCCGAAGAAATGTAAAGTTCTTCTTAAGTTACTGTGAAGAAATTTTATTTATTTTTTGTTTATTTTGAAAAAAAAACTGGAATACAAATCTGTGGCAATTTGCAATAATCGCTTAAGTCTTAAAAAATGATTTCGAGAAAAATTGATTTTTATATTCGAAAGCGTTTCTTAACAAATCATAAAAGTCGATTAAAGACTATGGACGCAAAATCAGTGGGCCATCCACAATGTTACGATCAAATTTGTAAATAAAACAAAATGTCATGAAGAAATTTGATTAAGTATACACGTCTACTTTGGCTGTTATAGCAAGTTTAATATACCTCTATTGTAAGTTAAGCTTAAATGTTTTATTTATATCTTTTGATTGAATTAAGTTATAAGCATGGGGGTTTTACAGAAATATACTGTTTTAAAAGGAGAATAACGTGGTATATATAGCTCGAAATCTTCCTAAGTCGACTTAAGCGATTATTGCTTGTGACCACAGAAATGTAATACTAAAATGAATAGAAGGCATGGTTTTGAGTACATTTGTCCTTTATGTAGGACATAAAACTTTTTCGAATTTATTAGTTTTTTTATTATTAATTCCATACTACGTAATCTCCAAGTAGTGCGTTATAGAAATTTTGTAACGAAATTCCAAAAATTGGAAGATCTGTACTCAGGAGGGTAGATATGTATGCATGTACATCCCCTGCAAAAAGGCTGTGGTTTTTGTCGACGAATCAGGTATGTAACAGGAATACGCTGGCAGCGCTGCTTGCTGTTATGCACTCATTCTTTGTGCTCCAAACGTTTTAATACTTAAGTTTAACATATCCCAAACAGGGAGAAAGAGAATTGAGTTTTTATGAGCAAAGTACAATTTGTGGCGAGCATAAAAATTGCGTATTGTCGCCTCAGTTCATTTTCAACTGATAAGCAATCAAGTGTTAAGTGGTTAAGTGCGCCCGCTTATCTAATTCCGATAATAATGAATAATAACGTTTCAACCCTAGCAGAATATATTTTTTATTATTAAATTACCGCAACGCTTAAATTGCGCAAAAATTTGAATTATGCAGCTATACAGAAAACACTATTATAAGGCATTTATAAGGTATAAATACCACATAAGACCTGATTATCAGGCTATATAAGGCCTTAAATAAGCCGTATTTCGTATTGCGGATAAGCCTTAGGAATAAGATAGAAATAGTATACCTTATGGCCTGATGACATCAACACAGGAAAATCCGCCTTATCTTAAGCCTTTGCCAATACAACTTAACTTCCCTTAGAATTTTCAGGCCTTATTTCGAAGCCTTTAAATCTACTGTAATAATTCTTAAATAAGGCGTAGATTTTTTGCTGGGTATGTACATATATACACATATAGCAAGGGAAGGAAAAGAACAATTTACAAAAACAAATTGGTTTTTTAGCTTTATTCTTTATTAAACATTAAACGTGGTTATTTTTAATTATAAATATATACATACATACATATTTGATTGAGACATAATTTTACTAAAACTGGTTTCCTCTCTCCTTCATCCATTCAGGCCGCCAGTATTGCCATTTTGATCCATTCGTATCAACTGGTATATTTTTTAAGCCAAAGATACGGAGATCCTTTCTATTTTAGCGTAGAACAAATTTGATACCTTTTTAATCGGTATTTTAATGAAATTTGATACCATTTAATGCATACCAAAGAATATTAGTGGTCTTCATATAAAGTGATAAAGTAATAAATTGTTAAAGTTTATCAGTTTATCCGCATTTTTACATGAACGCACCTTGGTAAATAATTGTTTAAACTCTTGTCAGCTATCAGTGTCAACTTAATTAATAAAGAAAAAACCCAATAAAATAAACAAAAAATGCATATAACATTTTTGTAGAAATTATTTTAATAAATCGTGCTAAAATGCCGAAGGAAAGCACAATTTCTTCTTTTAAATTGAAAAAGTAAAACTGACAATGTGTCAGACTTGAATTTTACCGAAATTTACGCAACAAAATCGTTCGGTAAAGTGATAAACTTTGCTTAAATATATTTTCATACAAATTTTGACAGATAATTTATCACAATTATTATTTTATCACTTTACCCCATTTACCAACAGTTTACCACTTTATATGAAGACCCTTATTAATTTTTAAGATTTTCTTAAAAACTTTAACAACCTGTGAATTCGACGAAAAATATGTGTTTTGAAAGTCTTTGAAAATAAAATTTAAAATTTTTTTCCACAAATTTTTCGGCGATAGGAAAAAACCATGAAAGTATCAATTTGTGATACCAAATTTTTTTAGGCTGCGTCAATACTGCAGGCCACATTTGTTACCGGTAATTTTTTTTTAAATAAATAGAATATAGCATCACCAAAACTGTTGAAATGTTCTCTTTTGCTCGCTGTTTAATTCTCTTTAAATGCGTTTATCGCATGATATATATATATACATTGGCGCACTCAAGGGGGGGGTTTTGGGGTTAAAACCCCCAAAAATTTGACAACATCATAAAAAAAATAATTTTATAAAAGATGATACATGCACAAATATTTGTGTAAATGCATGTTGTAAAATCTATGAATATTCGTGGATGTACATTGCCAATGTTTGTCAACAACTACTGATTATGTTTATAAACAAGCAGTGTGGAGACATTTCCCTAAAAGTATGCTGTGGATATTAGCTAAGGTTTGTTATACTCAGCTGTACTAGTACACAGAATATTATAGTTTTAATCACATAACGGTGGATTGTAACATAATGAAATAATCGAGATAGATATAGACTTATATATATCAAAATGATCAGGGTGAAAAGAGAAAGCGATTGAGCCATGTCCGTCCGTCTGTCCCTCTGTCCGTCCGTCTGTAAACACTCTAACTCGCGCAAAAATTGAGATATTTTGATGAAATTTGGAATACAAGTTGGTATCGAGACTGGGTCGGTTGGTATTGAAAATGGGCGAAATCGGACTATGACCACGCCCACTTTTGCTATATAGAAAAAATCGGATATTTTGTATCTCAGTCACTAATAGAGCTGGAGTGATAAAATTTCACCTACGTATTCAGCTCAGGCCCATATGAAGAGATATGGTAAAATTTTGGAAAATGGGCGGTGCCACGCCCACTTATTAAGGGAAAACCTTGAAAGTTTTATAGGTCATAACTCAGAAACCGTAGCAGATATATCGACGAAATTTGGTACGCGTAATTTACTTAGGAAAATGTTTGGACGAAAAATTGCCAAAATCGATTGACGACCACGCCCAAATTTATATATGGGAACTATTAAGGTGCCTAATAAAAATATTTTAACCGATATCTTTGTCAAATATAAAGATATTTCATTGAAATTTTGTGTCATGAATCCAACTATAGACATAAAACAAAAAATGTTGGAAAATATGTGTGGCACCGCCTCCTTTCAGACAAAGGAATCTACGAGATTTCGGAACCCATAACTCTACAAATAATTAAGATGTTATGACGAAAATCAGTTTGTACACTTTAATAACTTATGGTAATACATGCTCAAATATTTAGCGAAGTCGGTTTATGGCCACGCCTACTTTTTAACAAAGATATTTCTGGAAAACCGCTGTGGTGCAGTGGGTAGAGTGCTCGCCTGATATGCCAGAGGTCTCGGGTTCAAACCACAGTCCGAGCAAAACACCAAAACAATTTTTCTAATTAGTAAAAATCCAATTATTGGGTTTTTTAAGAGCAGCGGTCACCTCTCGGCAGTGGGCGGCATACCCTCCGAGTGTATTTCTGTCATGAAAAAGCTTCTCATAAAAAATGCATTCGCCGTTCGGAGCCGGCATAAAACTATAGGTCCACCCAATTAGTAGGAAAAAACAAAAAGGAGCACACCTCGAATTGGGAGAGAAGCTCGGCCATAAAACTCGTCAGAGTTATAATAACGCCATTGTATTATTATATTATACTTCTGGAAAACCCTTTGGGAATTTGTAACGTGACATCTATGTAATTAGAAGTCATAAAGGGTTGCAAATTTGCACTAACAATAATATTTTTATGCTTAGTTGGATGATTGATAAAAATTTTGAAAACGGGCGTGGCTGCGCCCACTTTATGCGGCACTCGATTCATATAAAATACACCCTAATGGAACAAACGCAAACAAACAATGAAAGCATACAGCTGAGTATCTAATGTTCTATTCCACTCGAACTTAGGCTTCCTTACTTGTTAGTTTTAGTTTAAATACAGAGAAAATGCAATGAATTGAGATTTAAAAGGTGCCTTTGTTCAATGTGTGCATACGTAGGTCCACTCCCCAAACATAAATTTAAGTAAAAATTATCTGGACGAGTTTTAAGTATTTTTATTTAATTTTCCGTTGGATATTGAAAACCCCCATCCCCCCAAAATTTTTTTCTGTGTGCGCCACTGTATATATATATATATATATATGTGTATTTATGCATGTTCCGGAGTAATGCCATGCAATGAAATAACACTGATCGAAATAACACGAGTATTCATGAACATTGATGTGTAAACAGTTCCAAAATTGGATTTTTATTCCCTTTCTGGTTTTCTTGGGATTAAAATGCGACTATAGTTTTTTATAATTTCTGTAGTTATTGTCGCTGCTACCATTTTGTTGTTTTTTCTGTTTTTGTCTTTGATTGGTTTTTTTGTTTGTTTTTCTGTTTTTGTTTTTTCTTTTGATTTTGTTGTAGTTGTTTTTGCTTTTGTTATATTGTTGTTGTTATGCATGCAAGCATTTGTTAGTACATGTCTACCCAAAGAGTGTATATGGATAAGAGGCTGCAGTTTGAAAAAATTCACACTAGATGTCACATTTCGCGCGAGATGGGACCCGCGAAGTATGACATCTAGTGTGAAGTTTCGCTGACTGCACCCTCATCCATATATGCTCTTTGTGAAACTTCACACTAGATGTCACACTTCGCGGGTCCCATCTCGCGCGAAATGTGACATCTAGTGTGAATTTTTTCAAACTGCAGCCTCTTATCCATATACACTCTTTGGTCTACCTACCACTGACAATGTCAAGCGATTCACACGGACACAGCAGCGTACTAACACAAAGGTCGTTTACGGTTCACACGTTTTTCGAAATTATTCGTAGCTACAGAAAAGATGTTTACACATCAAAAATTTGCCAAATTAGGCTAGGTCTTCCCAGTTTTTAATAGAGCTCCAGATTTCGAGTAGCCCGAACAAATGTTGTTCAAATGCTCGAACAGTCGTTTGTTTGTTTATTACCCGTATGTTTGTACGGGCATTTTGAAGTTTGTTTTTTTCTTTTGTTTATTTATTTTTTTTCTTCTTCATATGTAGTTGTTTTTATTTTTGCTTTTTCAATACACATTTTTTTTGTTTGTAAGCTCGAATGCTCGAATGTTTGTACGGGCATTTGAACAACAAACGGGCTTCAAACAAAAACGATCAATTCGAATTGTTCGATACCCGGGTATCTAGAGCTCTAGTTTTTAATTTGTATTATTTTTTAATCGTCTCTTATTAAACAAAAAAACGTAGTGAATGGTAGCACTAGCCACTAATGAATAAGTTTTAATAAATATTAATTTAAATGTAACTTAATTGATTTAGTGGCATACCTGATCGTTTACAACTTTTTTACAATCAACCAAACAAATTTAATTTCCAAAAAAATGCGAATGTGGTAATTGGAATGAATTTTAATCCATAATTTTCAATTTTTCACAGAATAAAGTGACGGATGTCTTTTACCCAAGTATAGGCGGTGTAGAGGAGCAGGTTTTCAATTTATCACAACATAAAGTTTTTTTGGTAATAGCGTCATACTCCGAAATGCAAGTTTTTACGTAACTAGTTATACGATCACGTATGTGGCGATTCGCCCCTGGTCTAAAATTAGTCGATATGAAATGAACTAGTAAACCCGGCCACGCGATGCTGTGGCTTTAAATTACACTGTGCGATAATTTGAGGGTGTAAGACCACTACTCATATTGTAAACCAAACTCCCCAATATGCAAAATACATTTGTTATAAGTTTACAATAAACTTACTTCAGTAACCAAACCGTTTGGAAAACCTTTAATATAAAACTTGTAATTCATTTAATAGTAATTGCTGAATCAACGAAAAGGAACCCTAATTCTATAATTGCATTTCACGTTTGGAAAGCAATTCTTAATAAACATTTTTATACAATGCTTTGTAAGGTGAAACATTTCTCTCAAAAAAAAAAAAAATGCCCTACTCGGGACTCGAACCTGCGCTCCTTAAAAAATAGCAGAATCTATATTATTAATACGCTAACATAAATTTTGTTCCATCTTCTCCGTCGAAACTACTGAACCGATTTTCAAACTAAGAACACCATTAGAAAGGTATTGCTCTCAAATAGAACTGCGCCAAGTTTCATTAAAATTGGTTGGAAATTTCGCCCACAATCGTCGTTGGAAAATTCCCGTGTGGTTGTTGTTGTATGCTTTTGCACACATTAGAGCTGTGTCAATGCGCATGCATATGTGAGTTTGTGCGTTCTCACCAAACTTAACATGCAATTGTTTGGCTGGAAGTGATGTGTAGTTTCAAAGTAGGTAGAAACATAAAAAATTAGCAAAAGCACAAAAACAAAGTCAAGTTATAAGAAGGATAAGAAATAATAAGTAGGAAAGAAATTGAGGAAAGAAAAGAGCAGAAATTGAAAGAAACACGTAGGTAGGAGAACAACAACAACTACAACAAAATAGTAGCAGTGACAGTAGCAACAAAAGGAACAGCATCAACAGGAACCATAAAATAATAGTAACAGTGACAATAACAACAAAAAATTATACAAATACTATAGTTGCACCTTAGTCATAAGAAAACATCTAGAAAAACTGTCGAGTTTCGACAGTAGGCAGCACTCTAGTATACATAAATCGGCGTTAAGTCCATTTTTTCTTATTAATAAAATTAAAATGAAGCGTATAGGTACTAGTTATTTTTATTTTCTGCGGACCTACATTTTTTATACAAAGATAATTACGAATAACTTTCTAGAATATTTTACACTCTTCGTTTAAATGAATATGCCAAACTTTGCCGAAAAATTCTGAAAATTAATGCAACTTTCGAAAAAATTGGTAAAAATTTAAAAATCAG
This sequence comes from Urophora cardui, assembly GCA_960531455.1. Classification (NCBI taxonomy): domain Eukaryota; kingdom Metazoa; phylum Arthropoda; class Insecta; order Diptera; family Tephritidae; genus Urophora; species Urophora cardui. The sequence goes on along the minus strand of OY482673.1, from coordinate 148,283,452 downwards.
AGGGACAAATTTTGGTAAGTATTCCGAGTATGCAGCTGCGTATCACTTTAAATTTTAACTCTCAAGTCTATTTTTGAAAAGTGTTTGCATTTTCTTCAATTACTAAGCCCAGCCACACATGACGACAGATCACGCGCAGAACTTGGGCAGGCAGAAAACGCTGGTTTACAAAAACCCTCGCTTTCCTTGTATTTCGGACAATGTGCACACATGAAGACACGCGTTTTTGTGGCTTTCTGCCCAAGTTCTGTGCGTTTTCTGCCGTCATGTGTGGCTAGCCTTCCAAAAACCCTTGAGAAAAAAATGGCCAAAAATCAGGGAATAGAAGTTATCAAACGAATTTTACCACAAGAATTCTAAAGATTTTAAAAATACCTAACATATGCTTTCTTACAACGCGTACTTAACAACAAACAAAAATTAATTATTCTTAAAAAATCTAAAAATATTTAGCCTGGTTTAGTAGGTATACAGATCTGAGATCAATAAAAATTATATAAAATACACCCATTCCTTTTTTTATTTCAAAAAGGCCGGGATCCCGGTATTGCAGGCAAAGAGCATGAATTAATAAGAGAAAGCATTAGCTCTTCGGCTCAACCTGGCTCACCTACCCGAAAACTTTTAGCAACGGACTGTTGTCCACTACTCGCAATATCTCTGAAAAATGTAAAATCATTTCGTATTATATTGTAGTTGCAAGAGCACGCGCGTTCCAATAAATTTTAGTTGGGCCGAAAGACGCTAAACAACCAAATTGCCGCTTGTATCGGCGCGAGATGTGCACGCGTAATAATTCGTTTGAATACATACATACATACCTGTGTACATACAAAATTTCATTATGGAATGCAACGAAAACTTAGCCATTATGTCGCCAGTTGCTTGATTGTTGTGCTGTGTTTTGCTTTGTTTTTTTTTTTTTTGGTAGAAACATACATATGTATCGCTTAGAGTGCAACCTGTCCACTTTTATGAAAAAGTGTATTTTTATGTAGAACGCTAGAAAAATCAAATACGCACCACGCTAAACAAGTCTGTGATATGTATTTCTACTCGTTGTTATTCAGTGATACGCAAATTATGTGAATAAGTCCAAGCGAAGAAAATGTGCAAGTCCAAAATATTTACATACATGAACAGTCAATTTTTTTCATTTCGAAATTTATTTTTTTTTTTGGTTTTTCTCTCTTCTACAAAGTTCGAAAAAAGGACTTACACAATTTGCACTCTAAGCTAGCGATACGTATGCAAATACTCAAATGGAATAATTATATGTATGTATGTAGGGTTCAGGAAATAATTTATATGTAGTATTAATTATATTTTTTTTAAAAGATTTTTTATTAAAAATTGTTAAGTAACACAATTTTAACGTTGTTTTCTATTTGATGTATTCTATTCGAATGAAAATATTTTACAATTTTCAATAATTTTCCAACAAACTTAAACATGTATTCTTCGGTAACAAATAATATATAAAAGTATAATTTATACAAAGTTATTCTATTTTCTACATTCGGCCATCCTACAATTCATTCGACCCCGAATGATGAAGTCCATTTTTTCATATATTCTGCCACCGTACTTGTTTTCTTTGGTCCCTCATGATCCCCAACTTCTTCTACTTCATATCTTCCATGATTTAAGCATTTAGTTACTTTATAAGGTCCCAAATATTTTGGCCTTAATTTCATTTTTGTACCAAACTGAGTACGGAAAATAGCTACTAAATCATTTTCTTTGTAAATTGTTTCCCTTTTTCTATTTTTATCAAAATTTCTCTTATTATCCGATTGAATTTTTTTCTATATTCATTCTAGCTTCTTCACGAATTTGTTCTCTTTCAGACATAAACTCTTCCAAATCTTCTTTTTCAACTAACTCTCGAATAGTTGACAAATCTTCTGTCCTCATTTCACAACCCGTTAGTAATGTAAATGGAGCTACCTTCGTACTTATCGGAGGTGTCGAGTTTAATAATTTTTGTACTTCATCTATATACTTATACCAATTAGCAGGATTCTCATAACTAAGTTTAGCAAGCATTGGTATTAGTATTCGATGAATTCTTTCTACTTGCCCATTCCCCCTAGGAACACCAGTTGTTATCATTAAATTTTGTATATTACCTTTCTTACAAAACTCAGTAAACTCACTTGAATTAAAAGCTGCATCGCGGTCTGAAATTATTCTTTTAGGATATCCAAAAACTACAGCCTGCTTTCCTAATTTTTCAACCACTGCTTTGGCAGCACAGTTTTTTGTAGGATATAACCAAGTAAATTTAGAAAATGCATCTACAACAACAAAAATATAACAATCTTTATATATATTACGCTAAGCGATTTTTTGTAAGCACCATAACCTTTACACCGTTATACCGATTTTCGAAAATGTGGTGTCAGATGAAAGGGCTTGACCTGTAGATGTGCAGGAAGGTTTAATTTTTTTGAAAAGCGTTGCCAGATGTTTGAAAATTTAATTTTACTGTATAGTTTGTTTGATTTTAAAATTTTTGGTACCATATGAAGGGGCTTGACCTGATATTGAGCAATTTAATAAAAATTTTACAAAAAGGGTTGCCACCTGTTCAAAAATTCAGTTTTACGCTATAGTTTGTTTGATTTTTAAATTTGAGGTGTCATATGAAAGGACTTGGCATGGAAATGAGTAATTTATTAAAATTTTTACAAAAGGGGTGCCACCTGTTCAAAAATCCATTTTTACCCTACAGTTTATCTTATCTTTATATATATTACGCTAAGCGATTTTTTGTACGCACCATAACTTTTACACCGTTATACTGATTTTCGAAAATGTGGTGTCAAATGAAAGGGCTTGACCTGTAGATGTGCAGGAAGGTTTACTTTTTTTTAAAAGGGTTGCCAGATGTTTGAAAATTTAATTTTACTGTATAGTTTGTTTGATTTTAAAATTTTTGGTACCATATCGTATATATATAGTCAACATTGTCACAAAACCCATGGTTGTATGTTTGACTTTAATAAATAAATAAATAAATAAATATGAAAGGGCTTGACCTGATATTGAGTAATTTAATAAAAATTTTACAAAAAGGGTTGCCACCTGTTCAAAAATTCAGTTTTACGCTATAGTTTGTTTGATTTTTAAATTTGAGGTGTCATATGAAAGGACTTGGCATGGAAATGAGTAATTTATTAAAATTTTTACAAAAAGGGTGCCACCGTTCAATAATCCATTTTTACGCTACAGTTTATCTCATTTTTAAATTTGAAGTGTCATGCAAGGCCAACACTGAATATGGGTAATAAAAGGAAAGGGAAGAGGAAAATGAAAGTGACGGATATGGCGAAGGACAGGAAGCGAAAGAGGAAAAATGAAAAATAAAATGGATAAAAGGAAAAGAAAGCGCAAATAAAGGGGAAAGGGGAAGAGAAAGAGAAAGAAAGAATAGGAGGAGCGCGCCAAATGGCCTTTTGGAGGTCGCTTTAAGGTTACCATAGTCTAGAAAAATATTCGGCACAAAACTTCACTATGGGGCTCCTTGGTCAAAATCTTTGTATAAAAAATCTAGGTCCACAGAAAATAAAAATTACCAGTAGCTATGAAGGTATGTCAAAAAATTTTCAAATGTGGCAATAAGTGGTCTTCCACCCTCAAATTGTCGCACAGTGTAATTGAAAGCCACAGCATCGCGTGGGCGGGTTTACTAGTAATTTTTATTAGTAGTTTCCAACGGTCCAACATGATCGATATGATATGTTACCAATGGGCGATCGTCTTTATCTATGGGACTTAAGTAACCCTCTTTCTTCCCAAATTTTGCATTTGTAATAATACATTCTACACAATTATCTACAATTCTCTTAACTTTTCTTGTAACATTAGGAATGAAAAACATTTTCTCAACACATTCCTGCGTTTTTCTAGCAGAAAAATGACCTTGATTATGAGTAATTTTAATCAATTCATCTTCCATTCCCTCTGGCACAACAATTAATTCCTTACAAACATCTTTAAACAAAATATCATTTTTAATAAAATAATCTTCATACTGATTTGTGGTTAAAATCTTCCTAATAGCAGCTATCCATACATCTTTCAATTGTGCTTCACTTATTTTATGCTTTAAACTATCTTCCATTATAAGACAATATACACGACTAAGAGCATCTACATGTCGCATCTTGGATCCTGCTCTATGTTCTAATTCGTAGTTAAAATCTTCTAAAAATAAAGCCCACCTGGTTATACGAAGAGGTATATCAGACTTTTTCATAGTCATAGTAAACGCATTGCAATCTGTTACTATTTTGAATTTAATTCCCATTAAATAAATACGCCATTTCTTAAGTGCTTGAATTATTGCAAGAACTTCTAACTCATACGAATGTAATTTTTCTTCTGTAGCTGAAGTTTTTCCACTCATAAATTGAACTGGATGCATTTGTTGATCATCTGAATCCTTTTGTAATAACACTCCCCCAAAACCATATTTTCATGCATCAGTATGAACTTCTGTTATAGCTTTAGGATTAAATAATTTAAGAACTGGCTCATTTGTTAATACTGCTTTTAATTGTTCAAATGCTTTTACCTCTAAATCAGCATATTTAAATTTGTTGTTCTTCTTTAATAAATCCGTTAATGGCTTTGCAATAACCGCATAATTTTTCACAAATCTTCTAAAATATGACGTCAATCCTATAAAACGCTGTACTGATTTCCTATCCTTTGGAGGAATAAAATTCTTAATTGCCTTAGTTTTACTTTCCGAAGGTTTCCGTTTTCTACAATATATCCTAAAAATTCGAACTTTGGTTTTAGAAAACTACTTTTAGACCATTTAATGTTAAGATCATTTTCCGCTGCCACCTTAACGACCCTCTTTAATTTCTCCAATCCCTCTTCCTCATCCTTTGATGGAATAATAACATCATCCATGTATACCATAACAGTACCATTCGCAATTAATGGTTGAAGAACTGCTCTAATAAAACGACAAAAAATTGCTGGTGCATTTGATATTCCAAACGGTGTAAAATTAAACTCATATTGACCCTCTTGAGTTACAAACGAAGTATATTTTACGAATCAGGATGAACAGGAACATGAAAATAACCATTTCTTAAATCCAATGTTGTATAAACTCTTGCTGATTGTAATCTATCTATCACCTCATCTATTAACATCATTGGAAAGTTATCTCTTATAATTTTCTCATTTAAACGACGATAGTCACAACACAATCAAAGCCTAAGAAATTTACGTTTCGTGCTTTCCTTCTGCATTTTAGCACGAATTATTAATATAATTTTACATGCACTTTATGTTTATTTTATTGAGTTTTTTATTTATTAATCAAGTTGACAGCTGACAAGAGTTTAAACAATTATTTACCAACGATTTCAACAAATCTTAGCTTTTCGAATATATGTATGCTATAAAACTTTTAACAAAACGTATATACACAATTTAGTGCAGAACGTTGTTCAAAGTCTTTTTGATTACTACATATTTTGAAAATCAAGTTTCTCTTACAAAAAAGTTGTTTAAGAAATTTGACGGGTGTGACCTCACCATACAAAGAATGTGTACTGATTATTCTGTATAGGCACAATTCAGTGTTGCCAAACATGTAAAACTTTACACAAATCTGTGGTCACAAGCAATAACCGCTTAAGTCGACTTAGGAAGATTTCGAGTTATATATACCACGTTATTCTCCTTTTAAAACTCTATATTTCTGTAAAACCCCCATGCTTATAACTTAATTCAGTCAAAAGATATAAATAAAAACATTTAGGCTTAACTTACAATAGAGGTATTTTAAACTTGCTATGACAGCCAAAGTAGATTTATAAATTTAATCAAATTTCTTCATGACATTTTGTTTTATTTACAAAATTTAATCGTAGCATTGTGGATGGCTCACTGACTTTGCGTCCATAGTTTTTAACCGACTTTTATGATTAGTTAAGAAACACCTTCGAATATAAAAATCAATTTATCTCGAAATCATATTTTTCGACTTAAGCGATTATTGCAAATTGCCAAAGAAATATCTATACATTTTTCATTCATCTATAGCGAGATATACATATGTACATATATATCCATACATCAAAATGTGTTGTTTTTTCAGTATACATTCATCACACTATGTATGCATTTCATTTAGCCCAGCGCGCTAATTCAGACTCCCAGACAATTCATCTTACTCACGGAGAGCAAAAAGCAATCTGCTCGTACATTCATTAGACCGGGGCGATTTGTATTGAGGGAAATTAATCGATATCGTATGGGCATCAAATTCCAACAAAATTGTATGCTGAATTCAGAATTAAAATTGGATGTGTCGTTTTCGAGATATAGCCTGATTTCCGGTTTTGGAGGCTGAATGCTAAAAATCGCATATGTATTTTTCTTAAAATTTCTTACAAGTTACTTAAAGATAAGTAAATTTGATATAGTAACAATGTTTGTCGGTAAGCGACTATAACATAGAGATTCCATACCATGATTTCGGGCATACTCATAAGCCATAGGGTACTACTGGAAGAAAAAAACAATTTTCAAGCAGCATAAATCTTCGTTATGTGAAATGGCTCTTCCATTTATGCAACTAAAATTTTGAATTTGGAGCTTTTATTGTAGACAAAGTACTGTCAGCGAAAATAATCCATATCGGATAACTATAACATAGAGATCCCGTATCATCACTTAGAGAAAGGTTGCGGGCTAAACTTTTAGTTTTCACAAGCTTGACACAAGATAAAAACTTGAAAAAGAGTGATTTAAGAATACGATGCTTGACTCAGGAATGAAATTCTTAATATAAGTTTAAGCGTTCTTAAAAAAAGATTGGGCAGGCTTCAATCAGTCATGAGTTGTGCTTAAAATAAGTTTACGTAAGCTTGTTTCAAAACTGCACACCCTTTATCTAATATATATAAAAAATATCGTTCTAGAAATAAGAATACATTCTTGATTTTAGCATTTTCAAACTTAAAAGATTTCATGACGTTTTCGGCTTGTTTCAATTCCGCCAGACTTAAATTTAGCTTGCTTCTTACCTGAGTGATGATTTTGGGCTAAAAAAAAAGAGAGCATTCTAGTTCTCCTATATCGGAAGACAAATTATAATTTTAAATTATTGTTACTATACTAAATTTACTTATCTTTAAGCAATTTGCAAAAAAATTAAAGATACATATGTACATACATTTTGAGCATTCAGCCTCCAAACCCGGAAATCAGGCTATATCTCGAAAATACATAATCGGATTTTAATTCTGATTTCATATTTGGATTCAGCATGGAATTTTGGTTTCATTTGATGTGCATCTTCGCCTAGTTAATTTTTTTTGTTGCGATTTTTGCCCATTTTTTATTTTAAAAAATCCGTCCTGGTCCATAAAAACAAAATTCCGGAGCATTAAAGTAAATTTTAGACAAATGTCGTGAGAGTTTTCTACTCAGAAAAATTGGAGGAATCCGAATTTGATGGTACGACATATGTACATAGGTTAGTAAGTCACCCCGGTCTAATTCATATCGTCGTTGAAAGTGCAAAACCGCGTATCGACCAAATACAATACCACGTAGCTGCAGCCACCCAAATTTTACAGGAGAGAGTAAAAACTGTTTTAATTCCAAACGATTCGGAATTTTACGACTCAAATTCAAACAAAGGTAGATTTTTGGATTATGTTCCTAATCCAAATATCATTTTTGGCGAAAAACAGTTAATTGTGCAGTTGTTGGCTTGCATGTGTTTATAAGCGGTTCTGCATTTTTTGATTTGTTCAATAGTGACGTATACGCGGTTTTGCAGATGTATGTAAATTTTTTTTTATTTAAACAAAGTTATAGGTAATCCATTTCGTGTTCACGAAAGGTATAATAAACTGCAGTACATAGAGTTATAATAATAACTAATAAACCCTGCCACGCGATGCTGTGGCTTTCGATTACACTGTGAGACAATTTGAGGGTGGAAGACCACATATTGCCACATTTGACAATTTTTTTGATTGTCATTTTAAATTTGACTTTCCCTTAAAATTGGCAGAATATGAATGGGATATGAATGGGCTGTAAGCCCATAGAATCTTATTAATAAATTATAAATTATAGATAGTTACTGGTTATTTTTATTTTCTGTGGACCTAGATTTTTTATACAAAGATTTTGTGCGAGGAGCCCCATAGTGAAGTTTTAATAATTTTCTAGAATGTGTTAACCTTAAAGCGACCTCCAAAAGGCCATTTGTCGCAATCCTCTTTCTCTTTCTAGTTTTCTTTCATATGACACCTCAAATTTAAAAATCAAACAAACTATAGCGTAAAAATGAATTTTTGAACAGGTGGCAACCCTTTTGGTAAAAATTTTAATAAATTACTAATTTTCAGCTCAAACCCTTTCATATGGTACCTGAAATTTAAAAATCAATCAAACTATACAGGAGAATTAAATTTTTAAACAGGTGGCAACCCTTTTCAGAAATATTAAACCTTCCTGCACATCTACAGGTCAAGCCCTTTCATGTCATACCCCATTTTCGAAAATCGGTATAAAGGTGTAAAAGTTATGGTGCGTACAAAAAATTGCTTAGCGTAATATATATAAAGATACCCAACGGTTTACCCTCCATATCCCACCCGACCGACGCGAGGGGTGACAATCCGCATGACGCACGGATATGTTTTTTTTTTGTGTCGAGTCGTACAGGAAGGGGTTTGTTAGGTGCCGAGATCTAAAACTATTCAGCTACAGAACAAAATTCATCAGCTGATTGTATATCATTTATTAAGTGAGGATAGAACTATTTTTTTTATAATAAAAAGCGAGTCTGAAGTGTCAAACGTGCTGGAGTTATTATTAAAGTCATGGCATAAGCGGCGGAATGGTTCATTTAATTCGAAATTTGTTTTGCAAGGTTTCACAAATAGTGGTTTGAAATGCCTCGATACTCTATATGGAACGTTAAAATATAACTCACTTATAAAGCACTAACACCTATTATTCACTTAATTGGTTCCAAAAAATTGCTAAATTCTTGATAAGCAGTTTTGAAACTGTGCTGTTATTTGGAATCGCGTTGTCCGAATCTCAATTTGTATACATGCATATTAATTTTTTTGTATGTATGTATTTATTTTACCTATTTATTTATTTAATATTAATTGCAATATCCTAGCACAACAATTAGAAAGTTATTTGAGAGTGCTAGTCACATAACATAATTAAAAAAATGAACAGAAAATTTAACAAAAATCATCCGAGGATCGTCATAAGCGCCAGTAATAAAAGAGTAATAAGAACAAGTAAGAGCGCGGCTGTCTTCGGCCGTACCAAAGACTTCATACCTTTCATGAATGGGGAAATGAAAAGTTACCTATGCACATAGCCTGATTTAGTTTAATTTATAATTTCAATTCTGTCGGTGTTATAGTAGTCCGATCTTGACAATTTTCGGTAACCTTTGGGTCCATATGGGTACAAATACTCCAAAGTTTCATGTCCTTAGCTGTAAAAAGGGAGAAGTTATACCCCAAAATGTGTATATATATCTGAACAATCGGTTGTATGGGAGCTATATGTTATAGTGGTCCGATCTTGACAATTTTCGGTAACCTTATTTGGGTCCATATGGGTACATATACTCCAAAGTTTCATGTCCTTAGCTGTAAAAAGGGAGAAGTTATACCCCAAAATGTGTATATCTGAACAATCGGTTGTATGGGAGCTATATGTTATAGTGGTCCGATTCGGCCAATTCCAACAAATGATCAATTGAGCATCAAAACTCACCCGTGTTCCAAATTTCAATCAAATATCTCAAAAACTGAGGGACTAGTTTGCGTTCACACAGACGGACGGACGGACGGACAGACGGACATGGATTAAACGACTCAGCTCATGATTCTGATCATATCGGTATATATATTGATGGGTCTGTCACGCCTCCTTCTAGTACTTTCAAGATTTGATTTTCGGCACAAAGTTATAATACCATTTCATTCTCATGAAAGGTATAAAAATATATGTATGAATCAGGGATGCCAATAAGAAATTTTTTTTCCTACCAAAAACCTACCATAATGGCTTCGAGCCTACCAATTTTTTTTTTTTTTAATGTGAGATTTAACCATATTCAACAAATGCATTTAGGGTAACTGTGCCAGTAACCGACCACCCTGCAGTAACCGGACACTTTTATTTTTTACTTTACCGCTTAAAATAAAAAAAACTGTTTATTTTTTTTTTTTTGATTTTGAAAGCTTTAATATTAAATTTAATATTAGGTTTGTTTACTGAGCTGCTCTGGGTTACTCCAGGTTGAACTAGATCACAAAATTGTGTTTCATGACAATTTTTCGTACTCTAACTTGCTCTGATTTACTCTCCATTTTATTTCATGAGCCTGCTCTAAACAGATTTAGAGCACAATTGTTTGCTCTAGCTTTTTTTGTGGAGTAAGTTAGAGCAGTAAATTTTGACAACTGTCAACAAAATAAATAAATGAAATTTGGAAAAAACAAAAAAAAAATGGAAAATCTGCGTATTCATATTAAAAAAGGGAAAATTGTGGGCATAGAGTGTTGTTGTTTTCTCAATTTTTTGCTGCATTTATGTAAAGTTGTATTGAAATGTCAATCAGTCAAATGTTTTCATAAGTGTTTTATGAGATGTTTGCTCTGATTTGCTCTAACTTGCTCTATTTGTTTTTCGACAGCTGCTCTTATTGATCTAACTTGAGCTGCCCTACTCTATTTTTGGTCTCATTACACAAACCTATTATTTGTACAAATTTCAATTAATTTTAGAATGACGGATAAAAATGTAAAGGAAAAGAGGACGAAGCAGCAGTTTCCAGATAAACAAAAACTTGAGTTGGCGTTAAATGATATTCGGACAAGGTTGGATTGGGTATTAGTGGCTGCTACCGCTCGTCCAGTGCGGAGGAAATCAGGATTTACATTTTGTGGAATAACATTTGAGGAATAACTACCCTGAAGGAAACGTAAGAAGATTTATCGAGGGAAATAGCGGACATTGTTTCCACTTGGTACAGCAAACACATTTACTACCTAGGTAGGCCTGATGGCCTGTTGTGATACCACATGGAGCTCTTTATTACACACCATGTAGACGAACCACCTTGTTTGCTTCATATAGCGTAAAATGTCAGATGCCTTTCGGTTTTCAATATCCTCCAGTTGTGTCTGTGGGGGCAAGTGTACTTGAAGATGAAAGAAAACGTTTCTATTTAGCAGAGTTTTGTGACAAAAGAGAGTTTTGTGAGAATACACGTTTTTTCAACAGTGTTGTGGCAAAGTGGCCAAATGTACCAAATTGGTGATTGGTTAGTTGAACGAAGGCAAAAACCTACCAAAATTCAAATCGTCCAACCAACCTACCAAAAGAAATAAAACCTACCAGTTTGGTAGGAAAAGCCTAATAGTGGCATCCTTGGTATGAATATACATAGTAGAAAAGTGTCCAACAGACCAAAGGCTTGAGAACAATATTATAACAAGCTTACAAATATAAGCGTTATTCTTGAAAAATACTTGCGTAAACTATTAAAAAAGACTTAAGAACAGTTGTAGAAAAATCAAAACGGCACCCCTTTTATAAGCTTACAAATGTAACTGTAGAAAAATATTACTTCTGAAAGCTAGTTGTAAGCTTATAAATATAATTTTATGTATAAATAATAGAAAAAAAAGAAAAAAAATAAATTTGCATTTTTCTTTTCATCTTCTTTCCTTCTTCACCTTTACTGCTGTTTCGAACCATGACATCAACCTGAAATTCAATCCAACGGCATCAGGCCCGACGAGAGGGGGGGGGGCTGAGGGGGTCAATTGCCCCGGGCCCGGGCTTTAGAGGGCCCGGGAATCTCAAAATGATATCCAAGCTTTTGCTTACAGAAAATAAACGAACAACACCTTTAATCACCTTTCGTAGATAGCAATCATTTTAAATTTCAACAAATTTTATAAATCTCTTAAAGTGTCTGCACCCCACTTAAGGAATTGTTGGTTTTTGGCGTCGACTTTGCAGCATAAATTTGAATTCGTTTTCTGTTGCAACAGAAAAATTCGGTATGATGCAAATTCTTATACAGCGATATGGGTATATCCTGGGCTTTCGGACGGTATGTTCGCACGATTTTTTGAACTTTTGAGGCAGTAATATCGCGAAATATTGTATCGTTTTATGATAAAAGGAAAGATTTAGGCCACAGCTAATGATTAAAGTATGTTAGCGACAGAAATTTAGTTTAATGCCTCTGTTTTAGCCACTTAAACTGCGTTCCGGACGCTACAAAAACACGTCCATTTTTTTTTTTTTTTTTTGAGTGGCTAAAACAGAAGCCTGGCATAGCAGGCGAGCACTCTACCCACTGCACCACAGCGGCCATGTATAGATAAATTAAAGTTCGTAACTATATATTCATTGAATTTTGATTTTGAGAATTTGTTCATTTAGTATGGGGGCCCTTAGTTATTTTGACCCCGGGCCCGGATTTTCTCTCGGCGGCCCTGAACGGCATAATATAGTGGGACATTCAACATTATATTGAATTTTATTGATGCTTTTATACTTCGCTTTTCCGTAAAAGGAATCTATGAATTATATGAATCATTGTAAAACCATAATTTAAAAAACATGTACAGCAAGCTTAAAACAATTAGGGGATTCTCAACCTGTCATATTACGTCATATCGTCATAACTCATAATATTTTGTTGTTACATTCTATGCTGTATGTGTACTAAATAAATACGACTCTACACGATATGTTTTTGGGTCGTGGTATTTGATCAGCTGTTTTTGTTTACTTCTTCACAGGGCTTCGGAAAAGTTTTTTATAACTATTTCCGTACAATATTTTAATATGACATATGACTTTATAACACTGTGAATCCCATGAATGTTATTATTAATAGTTTTTCAAGCTTTCATTCAAGTGTAAATTAAGCTTTTTGTAATATTGTTTTCAAGCTTTTTAACATAAGGAATATTGAGAAAGGCTTATATAAAGTAAGTGTTCCTCAATTATTACAACCATGCTTGTGAATAAGCTTAATTGTAAGCTTATAAAAAATGTATTGCAATAAGCTTACAATAGACAATTGTTATAAGCTTGTTCTCAAGTCCTATTACATTTCGCTTACTTCCTGGTCTGTTGGGTGTATCTGGATCTAGGCTTGGGTAACTCAGCACTGAGTCATGACTCTGTGTCAACTCCCATCAGTGAGCTGCACGCTCAAGCTCACCTCACGATAAAATGATAACTCAGTAGCACACTTGACTCCGTTGGCACGTTTATAGCACGTCAACTCAGTAGCAAACTTGACTCCGCTGGCACGTTTATAGCATATTAACTCAGTAGCTCACTCGACTCCGCTGGCACGTTCGATTTCGCCTCTTATTTAAGTGTCATCCTGTGCATGCCTACTTTATATGGCACTTGGTGTATTTAGGTGGTTTTTGGTATTGGGGTGGTCACCTATTTATGCATTTTTTCATTTGTTCCAGGTGATTTAGGCAAATTTGGTTTATGTAGGTGTATTCTGCATGAATTGTACTAACTTTCGGACACTAACCCGTTTTTGTATGGACACTTATTTTGGGTTTTTTTCGGTTGTTCCCCTTAATTTTGGTAAATTTGTTTATGATATTCAGAAACTAGATGATTTTTCCCAACTTTTGGACTTTAACCCATTATCATATATCGTGCATATATAAAAAGATACATTCATTTGAAATTTGTAATTGATCTTATCAACTAAGTTTATATTGGCACACATATGTATATTTTATTTATCCATCAGATTTTTTTTTTTTTTAGCATCCAATACATTTTGCCAACTGTATAAGTAAAAAATACATCTAACAATTTTGTGGTTCGTTAAAAGTTAATTAGTAATTAATAATAACTTAATAAACATGGTGGGCATGTATGGATTGCTCTCAGTAGCGCATCCATTTATTCAGTAGCGCATCCATTTATCGTGCTGTAACACAAACGTGTTGTAGCACAATCGTGCCAACTCAGTGAGTCGACTCTTTTTAGTGAGTCAGAGCTTATGTGTCAACTCCCAAAAAATCGTGTCATTACTCACCCCTATCTGGATCCATATCGTCGTACCATACGAAAACTAGCACATTTAAAATTTCTGACGGAAGCTGGCAATTAAAAAATTCGGTACCCTGACATAATCCCAAGGGGCATAATCCCAAATTTTTTATTTGGGATTATGTCACTCCCCCTAGGGTGACATAATCCCAACTTTTTTACTTGGGCTTATGTCACCCTCGGCGTAGTGACATAATCCCAATTGGGATAATGTCATTTTCAAGCCCAAAAAAACATTTCAGATTTTTTCTTAGATTTTATTACATTAAGCAAAAAAATTAAAGCTGACAATAAAGTTAATGTTGTTATACAATAATACATTGAGTATATGTATAAGATGAAATATGTATGTACTTAAATACACATGTTCTCAAAAAATTACTTTAAAACTAAAAAATTACATTAAAATTAAATATATTTACATATATACAGACTTTTTTCAATAAAACGATAGGTATATAAATATTTGTGTACATTGTATATATGTCTATAAAAAGAATAAAATTTGGAAGAAAAAATCGCGCGATTTTTGATTCCAAATTTTCGACTGCGGCGCTTTTTTTTTAACAGATCGATAGGTATATACCTATGTATGTACATTAGGGTGCTTTTAATTTGTATGAAAAATTTAAAAGTTCATAAAAAGACTGTATCGCCCCCTCAATCTGTAGTAAGATGGTCAAAGATATCACACATAAATTTTGGTCCCGATTGGTGGCGGTTAAGGCGTGGCGCATTGAGGTCAAAGTTCAGAAAACTCTATGAAGGGTCAAAAAATCAAAATATTTTTTTTAATTATCTAATACCCAAAATTAATACTTCTATATCCAAGGATAACAAATATAAATTTTGGTCCCGATTGATGACGGTTTACTGGTGTTTTAAGGGGGTCAAAGTTCAGATTACCATATGCGACACTAAAAATGTAAGTCTTCTATGGCAATGTGAACATTGACCCCCTTAAAACACCACTAAACCGCCATCAATCGGAACCAAAATTTATATTTGTTATCCTTGGGTATAGAAGTATTAATTTTGGGTATTAGATAATTAAAAAAAATATTTTGATTTTTTGACCCTTCATAGAGTTTTCTGAACTTTGACCTCAATGCGCCACGCCTTAACCGCCACCAATCGGGACCAAAATTTATGTGTGATATCTTTGACCATCTTACTACAGATTGAGGGGGCGATACAGTAAAATATCGTTAATTTTAATTTTAAACGCACTCTAATGTACATATGTCTATAAAAAGATGAAAATTTGGAAGAAAAAATCGCGCGATTTTTGATTCCAAATTTTCGCCTGCGGCGCTTTTTTTTTATTTTAGATCGATAGGTATATACATATGTATGTATATACATATGTCTATAAAAAGATGAAAATATATATAAATATGTACATATGTCTATAAAAAATAAAAATTTGGAAGCAAAAATCGCGATTTTGCTTCGCACTAGTACCTACTCGAGTGATTTGGTATTCTGGCTCCCTTTTATTTGGGATTATGTCACTCCCACATAGGTGACATAATCCCAAGTAAAAAAATTGGGATTATGTCACACCATGGTGAGTGACATAATCCCAAATTTTAAAATTGGGGTTATGCCACTTGGGATTAAATCACGGCACCAAAAAATTCTGTACGAAAAGTAGCACATTTGACTTTTGGCCGACGAAAAGTAACAGTAATTATATACTGTTTTTACATTAAAATTGTTGTTGTTTAAACGAAATTGATAATTTTCGTCAGCCAGGGGCGAACGCAGGGGGGGGGGGTTTGGGGTGTTAAACCCCCCCCCCCCAAAGTAATTGAATTTTTAAATAATAGAATTTAATTCTACATAGTCATTTGAAAAATTGTAATTTGTTGTTTTCAAAGCAATCTTTCTGCCGACGATGTATGAATATGTAAAATAAATGAATACATTAGTCACTAACAGCGTTGCCGTTTTGATACAATTGTATCTTTTTTGATACTTTTTTTTCTTTTGTGATTTGATACTTTTTTGTTCACAAACGGCCTATTTTGATACTTTTCTGCTGATAGAATTTAATTTTTTGAAACTATGAAAATGTTAAACTAAAAACAAACCTATTGTATCTGGATAGTATTAAAAAGTTGTGGGAAAGTAGGCCAATTAAAAAACCCAGAAAACTATAAACTGGACAGATACAGTTTTTTAATTTGCTTCAAAGTAGTGAGTTTGCCTTATAACTCTGTGGCTGCTGAACTGGATTTTTTTAGATTTAAGGGGAATTGTGAGTCGAAAATGGACATGGAACATTGAAAGTTTTATAAGCCATAACTCAGAAACCGTAGCAGATATATCGATGAAATTTGGTATGCGTGATTTACTTTCCTAAGCATATGTTTTGACGAAAAATTGCCAAAATCGGTTAACGGCCACGCCCATTTTTATATATGGGAATTATAAAGTGGCCTAATAGAAACATTTTAAGCGAAATCTCTGTCAATTACAAAGATATATCATTGAAATTTTGTGGTAGAAGTCCAGCTATAGACATAAAACAAAAAATAGGAAAATTGAGGAAAATGGGCGTGACCTCTTTTTAGAAGCTGGAATATACGAGATGTCTGAGCCTATAACTCGACAAATAATTTATATATTATGACGAAAATCAGTTCGTACACTTTAATAACTTGTGGTAATACATGCTCAAAAATTTAGCGAAATCGGTTTATGACCACGCCTACTTTGTAACAAAGATATTTCTGGAAACCCTTGGGAATTTGTAACGTGATTAGAAGTTGCAAATTTCCACTAATAATAATATTTATATGCTTAGTTGGATTGATTGATAAAAATTTTGAAAATAGGCGTGTCTGCGCCCACTTTATGCGGCACTCGATTCATATAATCGAACAAACGCAAACAAACAATGAAAGCATACAGCTGAGTATCTCGAACTTAGGCTTCCTTACTTGTTAGTTTTAGTTTAAATACAGAGAAAATGCAATGAATTGAGATTTAAAAGGTGCCTTTGTTTAATCTGTGCATATGTAGGTCCACTCATAAATTTAAGTAAAAATTGTCTGGACGAGTTTTAAGTATTTTTTTTTTAATTTTCCGTTGGATATTGAAAACCCCCCCAAAATAGTTTTCTGTGTGCGCCACTGTCGTCAGCCAAAAGTCGAACTTGTTACTTTTCGACAGCCACAAAAACCCGTATGCTAGTTTTCGTATGGTACGACGATATGTACATGGGTATGTGTGTATGTATGTATGTCGACATCATGATTATTATTATTCAATACCAAAGAAAAATTCAGTTGCAATATTTTGTTTACCAATATAGGAGGAAGTTTCGCATTTAGAGACTAACAAATGTGCTATAAATGGGAAAAATTGGGATTTCATTTTTTACATACATATGTATGTACATAAATATATCGCACCTTAAATCATAAAGTGACACAACTCAAAATTTTTCGAAATCGGGTTTTTATCATAAACCGGTACACAGAACATATCTGTAGCGATTGCCAAAAAACCTTTTAAATCGGTGTCTCTTTTAACTGAAAAATAGCCATTATACCTACGTGGCCTTTTGCCATATAATTGCTTGTAAAGAAAAAAAATTTGTTTACTCCAGAAAATTTTGGAATTTTGAGTTTTGTCACTTTATGATTTAGGGTGCGATATGTACATTAGACCGGCCCTTAAAAATAAATTTTAAACCGCGGAGCTTAGAAAGTTTCCTTTTTACCTAAATACACAAAATATAAAATTTGGAGAAGATCGGATGATTTAGTGGCCGAGCACATCCGGTGATATATAAATAAAAGTACTTAAAATACAGCTATTTAATAGCTTTGCTTTACTCTTAATAAAATGCAACTCTATGGGACTAATGCATAAAAATCGAGCTATATCATACTCATTTTTTTTCGTAAAATGTGGATTTTGTATGTATAAAAATTATTAAAATTGCTTGATTTTATTAAAAAAATTAGGTTTATCTCATAAAAAAATTTATAAAGTATAAAACTGCATCCAATAAATTTAAATTATTTGGTTATTTCTCGAGATTAAGTTTGAGTTGAGTCTCTTGAGAAAGAGCTCAGTTTTTATGCATAAGGGCCTATGTTTTCAGCCAGTTTATTACTATTTCCACTGAAATTCCCTATCTTAAACGCTATAAGATGAAAATTACAAAAGTTACGGGAGAAATATATAAGTTTGTAGTATCGTAGTAATTGCAGATAAGACAAGCAACAATTACACTGTAACTTAACTTTTTTTCATTTGCCCCATCAACACTGGTTTGATGTTTGTGAAGAGGCGACATTTTGTCGCTTTTAACAGTATACAAATTGTTAATGCATCTTGTTGTATGTCAGAGAAACTATAAAAATAATATCCAGTAATATTTTTTTGTTATTGAACAGGCCTAATGCCTCTATGACACTACATTTTTTTCTTGGTTTTTTTTTGGTTTGGAAAACCCACCGAAAGTCAAAATACAAAACAATTCTTCTGTAGGTTGAAAAGAGACAAATCCCAGCAAACATTCTAGGAGCGCTCATAAATTGGAAGTCCGATATGAGTCCGAAATATGAGCTCATTATGAGCGCTCATGCTCCGATTTAGGACTCATTTCTGACTCTTTTAGGAGTCCGAATGTTGGCTGGGATACTCCCTCAAAAACAATTTGATTGACATTAAACTTCAAACTAAATGAAAATAATATTTATTTCAAAAATTATTTTTTTTAGAAATTTGAATTTAAATTACTGAAATAAAAAAGTTATGAAACTTAAAGGGCAGGATAGCTGTGTATTCCATGTTATAAAGGGAAGCCAGTACGCAATATAATTTTTCTTCCGGACTTCTTCTTTACCCTTACGGCCAAAGCAGAAGCTTACAAGAGGCAAATTTAAAATTTGTATTTCCATATATTTTTTATTTTAAATATAATTTATTTTCTAGTTGTCAAATTGAAACAATTGTCAGAAAAAATGACCGAATGCCAAAAAACCTACCGAAATACAAGCTGGCTCGTTGGTTTTTAACTGTCTAGATGGTATTTTGTTTGGTTTTTTTTTCAATATAGCTTCCTCGCTTGCACCAACGCAAAACTGTATTTGACCATCTCCTTCACACAAAAAACCTGGTAGAATACCAGAAAAAAAATGTAGTGTCATATGGGCTTTACACTGGATCACAAAATGAAATTTGTTGTTTTTTGTGATAGTGAAGAATCTATGGATGAATCAATTACTTTGGATTCCAGTGACCTCTGGGCATCCCATGATAAATCTGCAAAAGATTGCACACACAAAGCAAAAACTAATACAAGTCTTGAAGTGGAATTAAGCGAATACTTAGATCAACCACTTGTTCTTCGTAGTGTTAATATATTCAGTTATTGGCATTCCTCAAATTTTTTTAATTTAAAAAAGATTGCAAAAAATATTTAACTGCTCCTCTAACGAAATAAAAAAATCTCAATTTTAAGTATATATTTTTCTTATTTTGGTATTCGGCTTCGGTTTTCGGCCGAATAAACGATTATGCCGAATATTCGGCTACGGCTTCGGCTTCGGCCTAAAATTCCAGCTTCGGTCGGACACTAGAACATACATATATAAGGTTTATCTACATATGTACATATATTATTGTTTGTGGCGATTGCGGCGATTTTTGGTTGTTAAATGGATTTTTGCGTTTGGCTATGGTTTGGTACCTAATTGGACTTTTGAGCAGTTGATTGGTAGAAGTCTCTTTTTGGTTGACATGTTTTGGGCATGTTTTATATTTTTTTATGCATGTATGTATGTATGTATGTACTTACATCCCTGTAGGAAATTCAATTACTTTTAAATCACTTTATAAACTACTTTATTTTCAATAACATCTAATTGAAACTGTGACTTTTTCCTTTGCAATGAACTGACTTTTTTAACACGGCGATGTCATAGCAAGCAGTCAATTGCCCTATCCTGCATTTGTTTTCAACTACTTTACTAGTAGTTTAAAATAAATAACTTTATCTTGAGTTTCTTTTCAACTACTTTACTTGTAGTTTAGTATAAATAACTTAATCCTGCATTTGATATGTCGAAATTCAAGAAATGGTAAAAATGCGAAACAATTTTGAGAAACAATTGAATTTATGTATGTTAATTTTCAAATGATAAATATGAAACAATATTTTCTCCGTTTAAGATTTTCGTTTTCAGTGTTTAATGGGAAGTGAAGCTGAAAAACGGTAACCAAAAAAGGAAAAAACAATCTTGGCATACTTAGATCTGAAAACATGTGTTTACATATACATACATACAAGAAACTGTTCCGCGCTGCATTTATTTTAAGCTACTTTAAAATTAGTTGAATATAAATCACTTTTTAATGTATTTATTTTTGCAACTAACTTTTTTTTTACGTGAGGGATATGCAAGCTAGTAATACATATGTATCTAAGAACATACATAAATATGTACATTGGGGTGGTCCAAAATTGTATGAAGAAAATAAAATTCTCCCGAAATCCGCAGAACAACCCGCATTTCATGCGACTGTACTACGGAAATCTATACCGAAGATTTTGCCTTAATATATTAAAGTTCAGAGGTCGCGCAAATGCCTCAAAGTTTCCTTCTGCTATTACATCAGTGATGGTACATAATTTGTTCGAAAGTCCTTAATGAACAAGAAAGATGTTTTTTATCATTAGAAAAGGGAAAACATTGTTTGAGAAATGAGAATAGCCTTGTTACGCAATGATTTTTTCGGTTTTAATTTTACGGACCACCATTCATACAAGAATTTTAACATTGGGACAACGCATCAAAATCCTTCTATGAATGTATGGGGTCGGACCCCAGGAAGGTTTTTTTGGGAAAATCTAATTTTTGTCAAAAATGTCACTTAAGTGGTTTGTACTTGGTCGATACGCGGTTTTGCACTTTAAACGACGATATGTATGTATATTGTTTTAAGAGTAATTCTTAACATAAAAATAGCCTTGTTCCGCAATGATTTGTTGGGTTTTAACTTTTTGTACCACCTTAATATACATACAGATGCATATATATTTTTATTATTTCCTTATATACATACATATGTACATATAATAATAATAATACAATGTAATAATATAATATAATACAATGGCGCTATTATAACTCTGACGAGTTTTATGGCCAAGCTCAGTGTTGCCACTGAAAAAAAATTTTACCGACCAAATTACCGCCCAAGTCCGCCAAGAAAAGCTTAAAAATTAGAAGTCAACTTAAAATGGGCCCAAGCTTCTCTCCCAATTCGAGGTGTGCTCCTTTTTGTTTTTCCTACTAATTGGGTGGACCTACGGTTTTATGCCGGCTCCGAACGGCGAATGCATTTTTTGTGAGAAGCTTTTTCATGGCAGAAATACACTCGGAGGGTATGCCGCCCACTGCCGAGAGGTGACCGCTGCTCTTAAAAAACCCAATAATTGGATTTTTACTAATTAGAAAATTTTTTTTGGTGTTTGCTCGGACTGGGGTTTGAACCCGAGACCTCTGGCATAGCAGGCGAGCACTCTACCCACTGCACCACAGCGACTACGGCCATATATGTATATGTACATATTAACGCATACATATGTATGTACATATTAATATGCCTGTGTATTAGGGTGGTCCTTAAAATCAAATTAGCTAATTTCCCAGGTATCACCCCCTACCTCGGTAACAGCACAGTCAACGATATCAGATATAAAATTTGGTCCCGAACGGAGATGGTTAAGGGGTATCGCATAGGAGTCAAAGTTCAGAAAACTCTATGGGTATTCAAAAAATTCAATTAATTTTTTTGTATATCTAATGACCGAAATCGATAGTCCTGCACTCAAAGATGTTAAATATAAATTTTGGTCCCAATCGGATACGGTTAAGTGGTGTCGGACAGGGGTCAACAAAGTTCATACTACCATATAAAGGCCAAAAAATTACATCACATCTTTTTATATCTAATGACCAAAATCGATAGTCCTGTACTCGAGGATAACAAATATAAATTTTGGTCTCGATCGGAGACGGTTAAGGGATGTCGCACAGGGTTAATACATGCTAATATTATCATTAACCCCTATGCGACACCCCTTAACCATCTCGGATCTGGACCAAAATTTATATTTGGTATCCTTCAGTGCAGGACAATCGATTTCGGGCATTCGATATACAAATGTACCCGTGTGTTTTTTGCCAGATTTTTAACGCATTTATTGCACATGCATTCGTCTTTGATGATTGTAAATTATACAAAGGTGCCATGTATGTACCAGAGTTGATAAAGAATTCATTCCTTTGAGAATTATAATTCCTCGGAATTCAGCCCAGAAGATTTCAAATCCCTTTTGCAATTCCGGAATTGGGAATTGAAAACTTCAACTCCCAACTCCTTATAAAAGGATGGAAATTTTCAATTCCTTTTTGTAAATCACAACTCCGAATTCTTAAGGAATTCATTCCCAATTTGTATTTCTATTTATTGGTTTGACAAAATTAGTACAGTAAGATTGAATCATACATATATCTATGTATATGGGGATCATATTACACTACATGTACAGTTTAAATATAATACAACAATTCTACTTAAAAGTTAACAATAAAAACGTTAAAGAAATCGGTTCACTAATTTATTTATTTGTAGAGAAATAGTTATATAAAACATTCTTGAAGTTACCTATCAGCGTTGCCACTAAAAAATTTTTAAATTTACCAAAATATAAAATAAAAGTAACCAAAATAAATTAATAATATAGGCATACGTTCCATTAACGTTAGAGCTATTTATTTCAAAGCAACGTTACATCTTTAAGCCTTAAACAGAATCATCGCCCGGCAAAAATTCTCCACAGATTTGGTCGCTGCTTCCGGTTAAATAAATTATTTGGAATTTGCTAAAAAAATGCAACAAAACAATTTGGGCAACAATTGTTTTGTAGTGTGGAAAAATTACAAGCGTATTCCTGAAAATTGAATTTGACCATGGTGTACTGAACACATGGACCTTGATTGTAACCAAAATCGGCAGAAAGTAACCACGTAACCAAACGACAAATTTGTATCCAATTTTGGTAAAAAGTATCCAAAACGGCAATGGTGGTTCACACATTGCCGATTGCCAGTGGATTTTCAACTGACATACAAGCAAGTGGTTGTTTAAATAGCGCACCAGGGACTGTAACGGTTATGAGTTATATCCAAAAAGTTGATTTTTTATCATTATTTGCTGAGTTTTATTTTTCCATCAGAAAATAAAAGTTATTTCTTGAGTTTTATTTTTCCCTCAGAAAATAAAAGTTATTTCTTGAGTTTTATTTTTCCATCAGAAAATAAAAGTTATTTTTTGAGTTTTATTTTTCGATCAGAAAATAAAAGTTATTTTTTGAGTTTTATTTTTCCATCAGAAAATAAAAGTTATTTTTTGAGTTTTATTTTTCCCTCAGAAAATAAAAGTTATTTTTTGAGTTTTATTTTTCGATCAGAAAATAAAAGTTATTTTTTGAGTTTTATTTTTCCCTCAGAAAATAAAAGTTATTTTTTGAGTTTTATTTTTCCCTCAGAAAATAAAAGTTATTTTTTGAGTTTTATTTTTCGATCAGAAAATAAAAGTTATTTTCTGAGTTTTATTTTTTTCCTCAGAGAATAAAAGTTTTTCAGTTTAATTTTGGCTGCAATTGTAGATTTTGCCATATAAATAGGTAAAGTAGATAAATAAATTTTTAATTTTTTTTTATTTATAAACTTTACCTACGTGTTAATGTGGCAAAATCGACAGCTGCAGCTAAAATTAAACTGAAGAAACTTTTATTCTCTGAGCAAAAAGATAAAACTCAGAAAATAACTTTTATTTTCTGATCGAAAAATAAAACTCAAAAAATAACTTTTATTTTCTGAGGGAAAAATAAAACTCAGAAAATAACTTTTATTTTCTGATCGAAAAATAAAACTCAAAAAATAACTTTTATTTTTTAAGCGAAAAATAAAACTCAGAAAATAACTTTTATTTTCTGATCGAAAAATAAAACTCAAAAAATAACTTTTATTTTCTGAGGGAAAAATAAAACTCAAAAAATAACTTTTATTTTCTGATCGAAAAATAAAACTCAAAAAATAACTTTTATTTTCTGATGGAAAAATAAAACTCAAGAAATAACTTTTATTTTCTGAGGGAAAAATAAAACTCAAGAAACAACTTTTATTTTCTGAGCAGAAAATAAAACTCAGAAAATAATGATTAAAAATCAATTTTTTGTATAAAAATCGAAAAAATAAAAGTTAATGCACCTAGAGATAGTCTGCGTTACGGTGATTACATATGTGTACTTTTTTTCGTTTAGCATTTCTCCTTTAGTATGATTTTTTTAGTCAAAATTTAAAAAATAACGATTATTTGCAATCCCTGTAGCGCACGCTTGTCTCAATCCGATACGTACCTACATATAAATGTACGAATATTAACGTGTCAACCCTAGCAGAATATATTTTTTTATTATTAAATAAGCAGCAACGCTTAAGTTGCGCAAAAATTTGAATTATGTAGCTTAACCAAAAAGTCCTTTTTATTATCCCTTGTTATCCTCCACAGAAGGCCTTATTATCAAGAATTATCTAAGCATTATTTTCCACGGCGAATAAGCCTCATTATAAAGTATATAAACACCATATAAGGCCTTATTATAAGGAATTGTTAAATCTTTATTCCGCTGGCGGATAAGCCTTAAGAATAAGGTTTCCTCTCAGAGAGAGAGAGAGTAGTCCTTACAGCATAACAGCACCAGCACAGGAAAATCAGTCTTATTTTAAGCCTTTGTCCATACAACTTTTGGTCGCTTAGAATTTTCAGGAATTTTTTCGGAAGCCTTTTAAGCTTCTGGAATAAACCTTAAATAAAGCGTAGATTTTTTGGAAGGTATGTATGTATTTTTTCACATCTACTTATACATATATATGTATGCATATGTACTTTTATATTTATTAATAATAAACACGTAGGAGCACATTCAAATAATATCGAAAGCCAAATTGGGCAAAGACTAAAAATGACTAAGTGTCGACCATATTAAGCAAATTTAATGGATAGTAATTTCGCAGGAACAAATAACGCAAAATCTAATACCTAAGACTAACTCTTAACAGCAATAACATGGAGAGGTGGCCGAAATTGGTTTGGATGGTATAAAGTACATTTTGTTGTAAGTGGAAATGTATGTATGTATGTATGTACGTACATACATACATACATATGTATGCATGCAGTATAATAATAATACAATGGCGCTGATACAACTTCGCGCTCCTCTTCCCCTCAGCAAAAGTCAGATAAGTTTAAAAAAAGTGAAGGAAAAAATTAATACTTTCAGAAGTTTGCCCTCTTCATGTCCTTATCCCTTTTTCTTCGTATTAGTCTCCCACTCCCTTCCCCCCTACTGTTGCCTTTCTCTTTCCCTTTCCATTTATTTTTCCCTTTCCATTTATCTTTCGGTTTCCTTTCATTTCCGCTTCCATTTTCTTTTTCCTTTCCGTCAAATTTCCGCTTCCATTTCTCTACCGCTCTCCCTTACCTATAATTTTCTATTTTTCCCCTCTTATACCTTATCTGAGAGCCTGTCTTGCTGTCTCTCTCCCCATCCTCTTCGTTCCATTTTCATTATATCCTTCCACTCTTTTTCCGCCCTTTCCCTTTGCCTTTCCCATTGCCATTACGCTTCCATTTTCTATTTCCCTAGGGAACCGGGTTTAGCATAACATTGATACCATCGTTGCTTAAAAACATTTCGTGGCATCCGGGTCACTATGAAAAGAGCTCTATGTAGCAGCCCTGCTCAACACCTTTCGTTTTATATCAGTATTGCTCAGCAGCATCCCGGGGTCATCCGGGCCCACGTATTGACCCACATCTGGGGACCCGACCTAGGAATAATGAGTTCATACCTATGTAAAATCCCAGCTCAACACCCTTCGTTTGATACCGATATCGCTGGGAAATATTCCGTGGTCATTCGGGTCCACGTTTTAACCCATAACTTAGGACAGTATGGCTCTATGCTCTGCTCTACGCCTTTCATACCAATGTCCCTGAGAAATATCCCGGTGTTATCCCGGTCCACGTATTGACCCGCATATTGGGAACCGACCTAGGAATCGTAATGAGTTCATTTCTATGTAAAATCCCTGCTCAACACCCTTCATTTGATACCAAGTTCGATTATAAATATTCCGGGGTTATCATAATGGGTAGGTGGCTCGATATAAAAGTCCTGCTCAACACCATTCATTCGATACCAATATCCCCGATAAATATTCCCTGGCCATCCGGGTCCACTTTTTGACCCATATCTGGGGAACCGACCTAGGTATCATAACTAAGACCCCTAATACCCGGATGACCGAGCTTATCTCGGGCTGCCATTCTTTTCGCAGGTCTTCCTTTGCCGCTATACCTCTACCTCTTCATGTCCTTCTCCGTTTCTTCTTCGTCTTAGACTTCCACTATCTTTCCCTCTACTTTCTTTTTCCTTTCCCCTTTCATCTCTGTTTTCTTTTCCTTTCTCTTTCCTTTCCCTTCCCTATCGTTCTCCCTTACCTCTCTTTCTCTCTCCCCCTCTTATTCGTTCCCCCTTTACCTCTCCCAATCACTCTCTCTACCCTTCCTTCTCCCTCGTGTTGACCCATATCTGCCGACCCGGCATACGCATCAGAAATAAAATAGTTCTATGTCGAAGTCCTCATCAATACCTTTAATTTGATACCAATATCGCTCAGAAATATTCGAGGGTCATCCGGGTCCACGTGTTGACCCATATATGGAGACCCGGCCTAGGCATCACAAATAAAATAGTTCTATGTCGAAATTCTCATCAAGACCTTTCATTTGATACCAATATCGCTCAGAAATATTCGACGGTCATCCGGGTCCACGTTTTGACCCATATCGGAAGACCCGACCTAGGAATCACAATGAGTACTATTCTATGTACATAAATTCCCGGCTCAATACCTTTCATTTGATACCAATATCGTCCAAAAATATTCAGGGGAAAGCCGAGTCCACGTTTTGACGTTTTGACCTATGTATATCTAGAGAGCCGACTTCCGGATTTGAAAAAAATATGCATAGTGGCCGCTGTGGTGCAGTGGGTAGAGTGCTCGCCTGCTATGCCAGAGGTCTCGGGTTCAAACCCTAGTCCGGACAAACACCAAAAAAAATTTTATAATTAATTAAAACCCAATTATTGGGTTTTTAGAAACATCGGTCCCCTCTCGGCACTGGGCGGCATACCGTCCAAGTGTATTTCTGCCATGAAAAAGCTTCTCACAAAAAATGCATTCGCCGTTCGGAGCCGGCATAAAACTGTAGGTCCACCCAATTAGTAGGAAAAACAAAAGGAGCACACCTCGAATTGGGAGAGAAGCTGGGCCATAAAACTCATCAGAGTTATAATAGCGTCATTGTATTATTATTATGCATATATATATAAACCATCTAGGGAAAGGTACTCAGCTGGTATGTAAATTTGGTCAAAATCCCTCTACGCGTTTGGGCGAAAACCGGCGATAAAGAAATAGGCTTGATTTTTATATAGATATATATGTACATATGTATATAAACATGATAATAGTCAAGTGACATGGACAGCGTTGCCACAGCCAAAATAAAAAATTTACCAAAAATTAAAAAATAAATTACCAAAAAATTACCATTTTCCTTATAAATAATAAAAATCCCATCTCTGACTATAAGTTTTCATTTTAGTACACAAATATCGTATATTATATATCTACCAAACCCTTTAATTAACTTATCATAATAATACACTGGCGCGTTTATAACTGTGGCGAGTTTTATGGCCGAGCTTCTCTCCCAATTCGAGGTGTGCTCCTTTTTGCTTTTCCTACAAATTGGGTCGACCTACAGTTTTATGCCGGCTCCGAACAGCGAATGCATTTTTTGTGAGAAGCTTTTTCATGGCAGAAATACACTCGGAGGGTATGCCTTCCACTGCCGAGAGGTTACCGCTATTTAAAAAAAAAAACCAATAATTGGGTTTTAATTAATTAGAAAAACTTTTTTCGTGTTTGTCCGGACTCTGGTATATCAGGCGAGCACTCTACCCACTACACCACAGCGGCCACTAACTAACTTACTTCAAAAGTTACACATTTTCTTCTGGAAAGCTACGGTTACAAAGGCACACAATCCCGCCAACATACTGGTGACAAATGTCGACAAATTCACTGATTCTGGTAGGTTTTAAAAAGAAAAAACAAAAGAAAAATTAATCCAAGCGAATTGCAAGGTGGCGGTAGCCTATTGGTGATGCCATTAGCTTACCAACCGAAAAATCTGAGGTTCGAATCTCGGCGGGCGCCCAGAAAAAAAAGTAGTCTGAGGAAGAGATGTGGTGATCTCCGAAATATATTTAGGCATAACAGCTCCCAAAAAAAATTAAATGTTTAACACCAAAATTTTTCTCATATAATGGTGTACTATCCCAAGGTATGGAAAAATTACCAAAACCGGAAAAAAAATTACCAAATTACCAAAATCGGTTTTAGAGAAAAAAAATTACCAATTTTGGTTAAAAATAACCAAAGTGGCAACGCTGGACATGGAACGTATTGCAGTCAGGGTTTGAATTGCTGACTAGCAAGTAGTCACAGCAACATAAATACGACTATGCATTCTAGTCGCATGGTCGTTTAACAGAAATAACAACTAGCTCATTTGGTTGCTAGTCGTTTGGTTTTTGGGGCAACTTGACTAGACAACGACTAGGAAAAGTAAACAGCTTGACTATGAAAATGAAAATGAGATAGTCGTTGACCAACAAACAGCTTGTAACTATGGCAGTGAGTGTGAAGTGTGAGTGTTTGTTTGTTTTGATGAGTAGTGGGTGAAAAGGAAATGCAAAAACAGAATCGTTGAAAATGTGTGTACACATATACGAGTATGTACATATGTGTATACACATTTTCATAGTTGTTTATTGAGAAAAGAACTGCAACTAAAAACTACAAGTTGTGCGCCGTCGCATTTGCTGCCATAGTTACAAGCTGTTTGTTGGTCAACGACTATCTCATTTTCTAGTCAAGCTGTTTACTTTTCCTAGTCGTTGTCTAGTCAAGTTGCCAAAAAAAAACCAAACGACTAGCAACCAAATGAGCTAGTTGTTATTTCTGTTACCCGACCATGCGACTAGACTGAGATAGTCGCAGCAGAGTCAGCAATTCAAACCCTGATTGCAGTATCGCTGACGAAAATCTAACAATTGCGGTTTTACTTTGTAAATGCACATACAGTTTCAATACAAAACTCGTGATGTGATTAGACGATCACCCTAAAAATTTTGGAAAATATAATTCACTTTTTTGTTTACATAATCTACCTACCTACATACATTTTTCAACTCAAGGTTTTATTTCATGGTATAAAAATACAGGTAAAACAAACGTCAAGTTTTCGTCGCCATATCAACCACCTGACAATTAAGCAGATTATGACATTTCGTGCTGCCATACTCAATGATAAAAATCCTCCATTAATGGCATTTTTCACTAATTTGTTTTAAAAATAAATTGTAACCGTGGCATTCATAGTAACGAATTTTTTCAATTTGAATTGAAAGAAATTTTTTCAATTTGAAAAAATTACACAACCCTGCAGCAAATTTGTTTCACTGCGGAATGATCATTGATGATTCTTTATTGAATATTCATTACTGTCGTCATAACTGAATACAATTTTTATTTTTTTTCGTTTTTTTCTGAGGAAAGCAAACCATTTATATGAAAAATTCAGCAGTCTTTATTTGAAAGTACTCACTGATGCCTCTTCAGTCATAGGTGAATTTAATCAGTGATTCATAAAAGAGTCATTTCGGATGTTTACTGCGGGGAATATCAGTTTGGCCATACTACAAAGTAGCCCCTTCCTGGTATTCTCGGTGAATTTTTAATTTAGTTTAGTAGTTACGATCACTTTTAATTTAGGCTTTGTGATCACTCTGGTATATAGTTTGGGGAGGTTTTGGAGATTGATCTATTATAACTCCATATCGTCGCATAAAGTGCAATACCGCGTATCTACTGCCACCCAAATTTTACAGGAGACAATAAAAACTGTTTTAATTCAAAACGGTTCGGAATTTTACAACACACATTCAAACCAAGGTAGATTTTTGGATTATATTCTTAATCCAAATATCATTTTGGCGAAAAACAGTTAAATGTGCAGTTATTGGCTTACATATGTATTTATAAGCGGTCTTGCATTTTTTATTTTGTTCAATAGTGACGTATACGCGGTTTTGCAGGCCTACGTGAAAACTTTTTTTCAATAAAACAAAGTTATAATCCATTTCGTGTTTATGAAATGTATAATCAACTTTAGTACATAGAGTTATAAAGCACTAACACCTATTATTCGCGGTATTGGTTCGAAAAATTTCCTCAATTCTTGAAAAGCAGTTTTGAAACTATGCCATTATTTGGAATTGCGTTGTGTGAATATCAAAATTGTTGCATGAATGGACGGGGACGGACGCCAGGAATGTATTTTTGGTGAAATCTCATTTTTGGCAAAAATGTCATGCGGTTTTGCACTTTAAACGACGATATGTATGCACACCACCATACCGAGTGAGCATTCCTTTCTATATATGTATGTATGTATGTACATATGTCCAATCCAATTATAAAAAATATGTATCTACCTAGATTTTACCAATATGAGTTGCTTATTTCCGCGGTGCAATAATACCAAATATGGCTGCAAAAACGGTGATATAAAATTTTTCCAATTTCCGACGATACCCTTAATTCGCGGAGAGTGGATGAAGATTTGTGGAGTGAGCGAAGAGGAGCTACCGAAAGATCCATACATCTGCTAACTAGTAGTGCTGAATACACTTTCTCTTTCTGTCCTTTGATTCCTGAAATACCCAAACTTTCAAACAAAAATCTACACATTCAAAAAATAAAAGTCTGGCATCGCTATACTCCAAAACTGACTTAAGATCAAACTTCAAAAATCTGCTTTTTAATCAAAAAGACAGCGTCAAAATGACAATGCACATACCTGTATTTTTTATACCATGGTTTTATTTATAAAAAAAAAAAAATTTAGAGTCGTTTTTCTTACTTTTCAACCTTTTTTAGCAGATCGTTCCCTGCAAAAATCATTGGAGTATATTTATTCTCTATTGCAATGACATGCAATGTTAATTGGGCCATATTTTTGTATGAAATGTGGCAGGTTATGGAGTAGTCGGTTGGTCCATAGAGAGCACCCCATGGATGAGCGAATGGAGTACTCGGAATTTTTGCAGGGTAATTTAAATTGTAAATGGCGCTGTGACATCTCCATATCGAATAACTTACATATATGTACATACATATACTGGAAATACATATACATACATGTATACTTAAATAGAAACATTGGATATTTATAGCGACCCAAAAAAATCCCATACCTAATAACACCAAAAATTTAAAATTAAATAGGCACATGTATTCATATATGTACATACATACATACACTGAGGGAAAAAACCACGTATATCCAACAAAAAACGACGTCAACTAAACAAAAAACAGTCATGATAGTCAGCCTACATTGAAAATTGTTGCATCGACTATAATAATTGTTATTTTCCCATTTTACAAAAATTACAATGAAAACAACCGCATTTATATTTAATATGACTGTGACGATTGCCAATTTAACATATCATGTGAGTGGATAATGCGTCAGGACATTGACAATTTAAACACATTCCATTATGAAAGAACAACTAAAATTTTAATTCAACGTTTTATTGGTAGATGCAAAGTAGGTATCGTAGTTATTTCAAAGTGAATATCATTTGAAACAACATTAAAATGTCAATTTGAAATTGTTGTGATGTTAGGTAAAAGCGCTTTTATTGTTGGGTTAACAATGATACGTTGATGTATCGTAGCTATCGTAGTTATTTCAAAGTGAAGATTATTTGAAACAACATTAAAATGTCAATTTGAAATTGTTGTGATGTTAGGTAAAAGCGTTTTTATTGTTGGGTTAACAATGATACGTTGATGTAACGTAGCTATCGTAGTTATTTCAAAGTGAAGATTATTTGAAACAAAGTTGAATTGTCAATTTGAAATTGTTATAATGTTAGGTAAAAGCGCTTTTATTGTTGGGTTAACAAACGGCATTGTTGACTAGGTTAATATGAAATATAAATCTATTTTCAATTTAAAAACGCAGAGTGTTTGTCGTAGAATTCATTGCTTTTTTATTTAGATAAACACAAATGTAAGGTACATTTTTGTTATTTTAATAGATTACACCAAGGGTGCTCAACGCTCTCGTATTGAATGGGGAAACTCCAATACATCTACAAAAATTTATTAGTGCACTCGGAAAAAAATTGTGTTAGATTTAAAAAAAGTTACAAACTACAAGTAAATTTTTATTGTACGATTGGAAAATTTTACATACAAAATACATATGTACAGTATTTGCAACATATTTTATTTATATAAATGTATCTATATATTAAATTAAGATATAAACTCGTACATATAAAAAAAATCTACATATTACATAATAACAATAAGTGATAAGTTTATTCAAGGCCGTTTAATAAATTGTCAATACTTATTGTGGAATCAGAGGTGGATAATTGCAGAATTGATTCCAAATGCTTTTGTGATAAAAGGTTTCTTTGGTTTGTTTTGATTAACTTAAGGCTAGAAAAGGCTTTTTCGCAAATATACATATGTGCTTCCGAACATGGATAAGTATTTCAAAATTTCATTTCTTATGAGTGGATACTTGTCATATTTTATTTCTGTCATATATGTAACTTACCTTAATTATTAATTTATATACGTACCTATAATTAATTAGCATAGACTGCGACTCGCAATAATATTTCAGCAAAAAAAGCTCTAATTCCTATTATTCTTATTAAAATCTTCTTTTATTTTTCTTCAAATAATTTGAAATACACTTTTGCCACACATTTTTCAATATTAACTAGAAATTTTGTTCAGTTTTTTCGTTTGCCTACAAATCGCACCCTATATCAAAAAACTGCACAACTCAAAATTTTGTTAATCCATGAATAAAGGGTTTAGGGACTGCTAAATGTTAGTATCCTCCCAGCAACATCAGTCTTTTTCCTTACAAGGTTTTACTTCAAAGCTTCGTTTGTAAAGAAAAAGGTTTTCTTGCCTTTCTTCCATTTCTTTTTTATTTATTTGGGTTTTGAGTTATGTCGCTTTTGAATTCAAGAATTCAATTTTTTCAAAAAAATTTTATTTTCAATTTGTTAGTGTAATTTTCAATTTCATATGAGAAGGGCGAAGCCAACGTAGCTTCATATGGGAAGGGCGAAGCTGACGTAGCTTCGCACTTCTGATATGAAACTCAATCACATTCATTTGAAATTTTTTATACCTGTGGGCATATGGCAGGGGAAGAAAATTTTATTTTTATATTCAAAGGGCGAATTTGTATCTGTGCCTATGTCTGGGGGGAAAAACAAAAAAAAATGTGATTCAAGGGCATAGGCATGAGCATCTATGGATTACACAGTCAACATATTTACAAAAATTTCACTCAATACGAACAAACCGATAGTAATACATAATAGTTTGGCTCAGATTTCAATCCGCTTACCAAAAGGGTCGGCTTTATATTAAGGAACCACGGTTCGAGAAAAACAAAAGTCTTACCTGCCGGACGCTTATAGTTGAGGAGATATTCATTGATCAGCGTTGCCACTTTGGTTATTTTTAACCAAAATTGGTAATTTTTTTTCTCTAAAACCGATTTTGGTAATTTGGTAATTTTTTTTCCGGTTTTGGTAATTTTTCCATACCTTGGGATAGTACACCATTATATGAGAAAAATTTTGGTGTTAAACATTTAATTTTTTTTGGGAGCTGTTATGCCTAAATAAATTTCGGAGATCACCACATCTCTTCCTCAGACTACTTTTTTTTCTGGGCGCCCGCCGAGATTCGAACCTCAGATTTTTCGGTTGGTAAGCTAATGGCATCACCAATAGGCTACCGCCACCTTGCAATTCGCTTGGATTAATTTTTCTTTTGTTTTTTCTTTTTAAAACCTACCAGAATCAGTGAATTTGTCGACATTTGTCACCAGTATGTTGGCGGGGTTGTGTGCCTTTGTAACCGTAGCTTTCCAGAAGAAAATGTGTAACTTTTGAAGTAAGTTAGTTAGTGGCCGCTGTGGTGTAGTGGGTAGAGTGCTCGCCTGATATACCAGAGTCCGGACAAACACGAAAAAAGTTTTTCTAATTAATTAAAACCCAATTATTGGTTTTTTTTTTTAAATAGCGGTAACCTCTCGGCAGTGGAAGGCATACCCTCCGAGTGTATTTCTGCCATGAAAAAGCTTCTCACAAAAAATGCATTCGCCGTTCGGAGCCGGCATAAAACTGTAGGTCGACCCAATTTGTAGGAAAAGCAAAAAGGAGCACACCTCGAATTGGGAGAGAAGCTCGGCCATAAAACTCGCCACAGTTATAAACGCGCCAGTGTATTATTATGATAAGTTAATTAAAGGGTTTGGTAGATATATAATATACGATATTTGTGTACTAAAATGAAAACTTATAGTCAGAGATGGGATTTTTATTATTTATAAGGAAAATGGTAATTTTTTGGTATTTTATTTTTTAATTTTTGGTAAATTTTTTATTTTGGCTGTGGCAACGCTGTCATTGATAAAGTAATTTGTGTGTTGTAATTTTCCCGTTGGCGGTCCTTGGCTGCGCTTTAAAAAATAACCCTCAGCCGGTAATATCTATAGACCCATCCAACTACCAACAAATTACCAACAAATATCTCGTGAACTATAAGCCTCCGGCAAATTTTCAAAAAAAAAAGTCATTTTTCTCGGATCGTGGTTCTTTAATGTAAAGCCGACCCTTTTGTTAGGCCTTCTAGAATTTATTTAAAAAGCTCCACCAACGCATGCTCATTCACAGCAATCGCCAACACTTTAAATCCACCCAATAATATGCCACCAATCTGTATTAATATGCCTTTCAGTTTTCCCTTGGCATCCGCCGCATGATTCTCCACCTCACTCATTGCCGGAACAAGATAGAAAACCCGAGGAAGCTTTGTTATTTTGTAGAATATATAACACACACGATATCGAAAGTGCTTAATTTTTTGTAAACAATCTAAATTCCACTGTCATGCAAAACAAAAATTGGGAGTCGAGTTTGCTTTTTACACACGCCGTTCAATTTCGGCTACAAATTGTATACACGTTTGCATTTGAAATTTTTCAGATCAACAATGCCCACTTTAAGTTGAAAATGTAGCCATATGGAATTAAAATTTCTCAACGTCAAATCGAGAATGCCCACTTTAAGCTGACAATGTAGCCACACCAGAGTAAAATTTCTGAACGTCAGATCAACAATGCCAACTTTAAGTTGACAATGTAGCCATGCCAAATTGGAAATGTTGATGTTGTAATGAAATTGCTTATATTGTTAGATTATTTTTAACTACGAATTATTGCTAAATTGACTATTTTACATTTAAACTAACAGAAAAATATTTACTTTAACTATAAAAAAAAGTGTGATTCAACAAGAAATTAGTCGACATTGAAAAATGTAACATTGTCACCGTTGGGAGTTATTTTTACAATTGCCTTTTTCCCTCAGTGTACATACATACATGGGTATCTATGTAGGGTTAGACGGGGTACATTTGACTTCACCTCTACAGCTGCATAGGCCTTTATTAAAAATGTGAGTATGTATTAGAAAATCGCCTATATGTAAAAAAAGGAACGTCAAAAAATTTGCCATAGAAGACTTGCATTTTTAGTATCGCATATGGTAATCTGAAATTTGACCACATTAAAACACCACTAAACCGTTGTCAATCGGGACCAAAATTTATATTTGTTATCCTTGGGTATATACGGTCTATACACGATGCGTCTGATTCAAGAGTCAGTTTACGTGTATTGGTGAAAATGTGCTTGACTCTGGCATGACTCAAGAAAATCAAAATTAGTTTGATATTTTTCTGTGACTCGCCTGTCAAATTTTAATGACGGCGAGTCAACACGTACACAGAGACTCGCGAGTCAGACGCACTGTGTATAGACCCTAATAGAAGTATAGACTTTGAGTTCACAGGTGGCTATTGTCACTGGAGTAGTCAAAATAAAAACCAGAATGCAATTTCAATATTGTAAGTATGAAGCAATTGAAGTAATTCTATAATGGTTGCAGACTCAATCTTGTCTCGCCAAATTCTTAAAGTCTGAAATTTCATCGATAAAATCTGCTGCATTGATATCTCTTTGATATTTCATCGCCAAATCAGTTGCTCCTTTCTCTAAATCGGTTTTGGTCATAAAATTCAAGGATTTTCGAGACAAAAATCCAAAATCCCCGACGACTTCCATCAACTTCTCGAATCTCCAATTTATTTCTGTAATCAAAATATCGACTGACTGTGTGATATCGATCGATATTCTTGCTTTTCTGAAATTCTTGGCGCATCATCTTTTCCTTCGTAAGAATGTATCATTTTCTTCTTTTCCAATTGTAAAGTAGATGCTAATGTGGTGGCCCGTGCAAAATTTTCTTCAAATTCTCCACATCACGAATTTCTTACAATGAATTTTTCGATCCCTCAACCATATGAGCAGCTTTTTCCAAAGACAAATTTTTCAATTGCATAGCTTCGGTGACGCGGTCAATCCTACCACACGTCGAGAAAGTAGATAAATTTTAAATCAATCTTCTTGAGCAAAATTTCTGCGTGGGCTAATATATTTTGAAGCACTTTATAAACGTCTTGAATTTGAGAGTTTAACGCATAGATGCTCATGCCTATGCCCTTGAATCACATTTGTTTTTGATTTTCCCCCCAGACATAGGCACAGATACAAATTCGCCCTTTGAATATAAAAATAAAATTTTCTTCCCCTGCCATATGCCCTCAGGTATAAAAAATTTCAAATGAATGTGATTGAGTTTCATATGGGAAGTGCGAAGCTATGTACGTTGGCTTCGCCCTTCTCATATGAAATTGAAAACTACACTAACAAATTGAAAATAAAATTTTTTTGAAAAAATTTAATTCTTGAATTCAAAAGCGACATAACTCAAAACCCAAATAAATAAAAAAGAAATGGAAGAAATGCAAGAAAACCTCTTTCTTTACAAACGAAGCTTTGAAGTAAAACCTTGGGTAAGGAAAAATACTGTTGCTGGGAGGAGACTAACATTTAGCAGTCCCTAAACCCTTTATTCATGGATTCAAAAAATTTTGAGTTGTGCAGTTTTTTGGTTTAGGGTGCAATTTGTAAGCAAACGAAAAAACTGAAGAAAATTTCAAGTTAATATTGAAAAATGTGTGGCAAAAGTGTATTTCAAATTATTTGAAGAAAAATAAAAGAAGATTTTAATAAGAAGAATAGGAATTAGAGCTTTTTTTGCTGTAATATTATTGCGAGTCGCAGTCTATGCTAATTAATTATAGGTACGTATATAAATTAATAATTAAGGTAAGTTACATATATGACAGAAATAAAATATGACAAGTATCCACTCATAAAAAATGAAATTTTGAAATACTTATCCATGTTCGGAAGCACATATGTATATTTGCGAAAAAGCCTTTTCTAGCCTTAATTTAATCAAAACAAACCAAAGAAACATTTTATCACAAAAGCATTTGGAATCAATTCTGCAATTATCCACCTCTGATTCCACAATAAATATTGACAATTTATTAAACGGCCTTGAATAAACTTATCATTTATTGTTATTATGTAATATGTAGATTTTTTTTATATGTACGAGTTCATATCTTAATTTAATATATAGATACATTTATATAAATAAAATATGTTGTAAATATTGTACATATCGTCGTACCATACGAAAACTAACATCAGATTTTTTGTGGCTGACGAAAAGTAAACAGTTCTAGTTTTGGCCGACGAAAAGTAATAAAATCGAGTTTTGGCTGACGAAAAGTAATAAAATCCACTTTTGGCTGACGAAAACTATCAATTTCGTTTAAACAACAACAATTTTAATGTAAAAACAGTATATAATTACTGATACTTTTCGTCAGCCAAAAGTCGATTTTATTACTTTTCGTCAGCCAAAACTCGATTTTATTACTTTTCGTCGGCCAAAAGTCAAATGTTCTACTTTTCGTATAGAATTTTTTTATTGATAGCTTTCGCCAGAAATTTTAAATATGTTAGTTTTCGTATGGTACGACATATGTATTTTGTTTGTAAAATTTTCCAATCGTACAATAAAAATTTACTTGTAGTTTGTAACTTTTTTTAAATCTAATACAATTTTTTTCTGAGTGCGCTAATACATTTTTGTAGATGTATTGGAGTTTCCCCATTCAATACGAGAGCGTTGAGCACCCTTGGTTTAACGGTTTTATTGCATCTGTTTTCGATGATCATCCCGTATCTGCACGCCTTTTCTATGAATTTTAAAAGTCTCCATCATGATTGTCCAACATGATGTAGAATGAGAGAAAAACTTTAAAATGCTTTTTATTTATTTATTTATTTACATATTTATTTAACCAGCGCAGGCCTAGGTTATTTTTTGAAACTAGAAAAAAATAGTTTTTCGTTGTAGTTTTGCATACCGAGGCAAGCGCCTCACCCTCAGTACTGCACTGCATAGGTACATACATACATGTTTCAAAATGTATTCCAAAATCTAGGCATGGGTAAACTGCGCTGCGCCGCGCAATTGCTCTAGCGCCAACCCTGGCGTTATAGTGCTAACTCCGATTTGGAAAATGCGCCAACTTAATATTGCGCCAACTCAATATTGCAATATAAAACGGACTCAATTTCGTGCGCTAACACCAGCACCGGCTCCAATTTAGCGCTAGTGTAAAATTGGGCCACCACAACGCCAATAGCAGCGTAACAGGTATTGATATTTTGGGTATGCTCAGAAACGCAGCATGAAACGCAACAATTATTTTTTTATGATTGTGATGAGTGACGCTTCATGCAAAATTTACGTTTGTGAACGCTCCGCTTGTACTACAAAAGCAGGTTGCGCTTCAAACTGAGTTTTTGAACAAAGCCTTTACTTTCACAAAGAAAGAAGACAAAATTGACATCTGTAAATAGGAGAGAAAAATATAATACAAAACAAATAAAATAAAATATTTATTAGCATGTATGTACATACATATGTAGTATATTTTTGTTACGCATGGTAAATGGTAAGGGGAAATTTCGATATAATGCGCCCGGACCCGGAATGCAGCAAAGCGAATATTCTAGCATATTTTCACAATTGTACGCAAATGATTTTTAAAACTAAATTTAATTGTGGCACAATAATTGTGGCCGCGTGTATGTAAGCAGAATTGCGCCAAAAGAAATAAAACAGGTATAGTAGACAGTAAGAAGCGAACAAGTGTTATTTATCGATTATTCCATGGCAATTGCGCTAAAGGTGTTATTGCGCCAGAACTGTGCGCTAGCGCCATGGTTGGCGCTGGTGTTATTGTATCAGCGCCAAAAAAATTGTGGCATAACCCATGGCTACCAATATCGACGCGATTTTTGCGTTATCTTATCATAGAAGGACTAACACATAATTTTCAGTCAAATTTATTTTTTATAGAATTAATTATTGTCATACGTATGTACTCCCTACTACCCAGCAAACAGACTCATAAGCCTAAGCTCAAGCTAAGTTGTTAAACTGGAATACGATGGCAACGCTGCTTGCACTCATTCTCTCTGCTCCAAATGTTTTAATACTTCACATCCCAAAGAGAGAGAAAAGGAATTGAGTTTTTATGAGCAAAGTACAATGTGTGGCGAGCGTAAAAATTGCGTATTGTCGCCTCAGTTAATTTTCAACTGACATGCAATCAAGTGTTAAGTGGTTAAGAGCGCGCGCTTATCTCATTCCGATATATGTATACATACATATATGTACATGTACATATGTATGTATGTATATAAATGTATGAATAATAACGTTTCAACCCTAGCAGAATATATGGTTTGTTATTAAATTGTTGCAACTCTTAAATTGCGCAAAAACTTTGAATTATGCAGCTAAACCAAAAATACCTTATTTATAAGGTATAAGGTATAAGGTACAAGGTATAAGGTATATGGTATAAATACACCAGGTAAGGCCTGATTATCAGGCCATAACAAGGCCTTTAATAAGCTTTATTTCGCATGTGGTTAAACCTTATGAATAAAGTATGATCTCAGAGAGAGAGTATTCCTTATTTTAAGGCACTGATAGGCAAAACGCTACCCGTGGGTAGCTTCGACGCGGCAGCGCTGTACATACACAAAAACGACGCTGCTAATTCTGCTCCGATGTTCGCTGAATTTCTTCAGAATTTTGCCAAATGCTTGCCAGTTATTTGGTGGAAAATCAACGCAATGTCTAAAAAGGCATATTCATATTAAAGGAATTGCAAATGAATATTTTGTTTTATTCTGCGTTCAAATTTCAATCAACCAACACAATGAGTAATGACGATTGTGAATTAATGTTTAAATTTCCTGCGATATATGTAGGTAAATATGTGTGAATATGCGCATCAAAATATATTTTCTATCAGAAATCCCCCATTTTTACTTTTGAATACGAATCAAACAATGTGGCAAGCATGTATTTGGTCGCGCACCAATACAATGACAAATATTTATTGTGTTGGTGTGCCGATCACTGTTTTAAGGCTTTGCCCTTACAACTTATGTAGCTTCCCTTAAAATTTTCAGGCCTTATTTCAGAAGCCTTTAAATCTTCTGTAATAATTCTTAAATAAGGCGTAGATTTTTTGCTGGGTAGGTACATAAGTATGTATAAAGGTAACAATCAGTAATAATGGGATAGCGGGGGCAACGATGGCAACGACAGACTCAACAAGTTGGCTTTTCTAAATTTAACGCATCGTTCAGCGTTTGCTTTGATTTTCAAATGATGAAGAAAAACCACAAATTTTCTCTAAGCGCCAAAATGGTGAAACTAAATGGGAAGAGGCGCAAATTTGCATGCATATTTATGCATGTAATTTTCTATGCAGAAGCTCTGATGAGGGTATTCATATGTACAAACATGTGGCATACATATATATATATATACCCACCAAAAAATCCAAGCCTTATTTAAGAATTAAAACAGCAGATTTAAAGGCTTCCGAAATAAGCCCTGAAAATTATAAGGGTAGCAAATTTGTATGGCGTAAGGCTTATAGTAAGGCTGATTTTCCTGTGTTGATGTCATCAGGCCATAAGGAGTACTCTCTCTCTGAGAACACACCTTATTCCAAATGCTTATCAGCCATGCTAAGTAAGGCCTAGATAAGTATTAGAAAGTTAGGAGCAGAGAGAGTGAGTGCATAACATAAGCAGCGCTGCCAGAGTACTCCTGTTTTAGACCCGATTTGTCAACAATAAGCAAAACTTTTTTGAAGGGTATATATGTATGTATGTATGTATTTACCAAAACCCTGCAAAAATCATTGGATTATATGGTCCATTTGTGGTAGGTTCGAGTACTTTCAAAGTGATCATTAAAATAGCCCAAACTACCGAATCATGCATCTGCATCGGCTCGTAGTTAGCCGAACATAACAACGAAAACCAAATGTTTATCGCGATGACGACGAATCACGTGTACTCGTATACATACATACATATGTATGCATCTACAATCCGCATAAAAACAACGACCTCACCATGGTTTTCAATAAAATTTGCGAACTGTCAATGTACTACGTGCATGTCCTTATCTGTGGTGACTTTAATGTAGATATCTTAGCTAATAGTGCCAAGTCCAGGAACCTACTGAGTAACTTTAATTCTGTTGGCATCACCGTAGTAAACAAATACGCTACACGTTTCGCACCACAAAGTAAGCCAAGTATGCTAGATCTGTTAGGAACCAGTGATAGCAGCAAGGTACTGCATGTTGACCAATTTCCTTTAGCAGGAGTTTCGGACCACGAGTTAGTTTTTTTATCTTACGATATTGAGTTTAGCAGAACTAAAAAGGTAACGAAATTGATATTCAGGGACTTTAGAAATATAAATATGAATGCACTATACAACGAAAGTTCATCATTAGACTGGAGTTACTGCTACAATTTTCCGAATATAGAAGATAAAGTTTCCTATTTTGCAAAGTTGGTAAAATATTTGTATGAAAAGTATGTTCCAAATCGGATTATAAAGTTAACCAATAATAGAAAACCCTGGTTCAATAATACAATCTTAAAGCTCATTAGAACTCGAAATAATGCTTATAAATATTGGAAGCGTACACCCACTACTGAACGGTGGTGCGAATACAAGAAATTAAGGAACAAAGTTACAGTTAGCTGGCGTCAGGCCAAAACGAATTACCTTAAAGCCAGATTCAATGATACCGTTCCTTCCAAAGTTCTGTGGAAAAATTTAAAATCACTGCGAGTCGGTGATAAAGGGGACAATGCATGCACTGTTGATGCAAATGTAATGAACTCGTATTTTATAGGAATAAATAGACCACAAGGCCATGTTGCGCCATATGTTGTTAATCCGAGTTTGGAACACAACCTCGCTCAAAAATTTAAGTTTGTTTCAGGCACTGAAAATGAGATTGCGAAGTGTGTATATGACATCAAGTCAAATGCGGTTGGTGTGGATGGGCTAAGTCTACGCTTTTTAAAATTAATCTTGCCCTACGCACTCCCATCTCTCACACATCTTATTAACTTTGCTATAACCTCATCTACCTTTCCAAACCAGTGGAAAGTAGCAAATGTTGTTCCAATAGCTAAAAGCAACAACTATGATTCCCCTCAAAATTATAGACCCATAAGTATATTACCAGCGTTATCAAAGGTATTTGAAAAATTTATAGCAAAGCAAATAGTGTCTCATTTCAGCAAAAATAGATTGCTAGCTGAAAATCAATCTGGATTTAGAGCTGGTCACAGCTGCTCCACAGCTTTGCTCAAAATAATGGATGATATACGCCCTGCCTTAGACAACAAATTACTAACTGTTTTAGTTCTTTTAGATTTCTCTAAAGCATTTGATACGGTGAATCACAGTATTTTACTTGTAAAACTTAAACATTACTTCGGATTTGACGCAACTTCAATCAAACTAATGGAAAGTTATCTCTCGCAAAGGCTACAACAAGTTCAGTGTGGTGAAGCATTTTCTCAGCCTAGTAGTATTCCCTCAGGTGTACCCCAAGGTTCAATCTTGGGTCCTATACTATTCACGGCTTTTATTAACGACATAGTACATTGCTGTAAAAATTCATCCGTACATCTATATGCTGACGACACACAAATTTATTTATCACGACCGATCGGCCTTAGTGAAGATTTTGTGTTTAGGTTAAATGATGACCTTGATAAAATATCGGTTTGGGCCAAAACGAATGGCCTTTGCTTGAATGCGG
The DNA here is from genome assembly GCA_960531455.1 of Urophora cardui. Classification (NCBI taxonomy): domain Eukaryota; kingdom Metazoa; phylum Arthropoda; class Insecta; order Diptera; family Tephritidae; genus Urophora; species Urophora cardui. The sequence goes on along the minus strand of OY482673.1, from coordinate 148,239,801 downwards.
AAAAAACACAGGTCCTGCCAATATCCTTCGTTTCCGTAGATCTTAGTGGGCTGTCGCCTATAACCCTTGATGGAAAAAATTTACATTATCAGTCTGTAGTCACTAGTCTTGGCTATAAAGTAAACTCTGGGCTAACATGTGCACATCATATCCGGTATAGCATATCAAAAATATACAACACCCTAAGAAACCTGTGGCATACCTGTTACTGTCTACCCATTAATATAAAACTTAAATTAGTAAAGGCCCTGATTGTGCCTCAAATTAGCTATTTTGAAACTGTGTATGGGGATTTAGACTGCGAATCCAAAAACAAATTGGGGTTGACTATAAACAATGTAGCAAGATTCGTATATTGCAAAAGAAAGTTTGACCACATATCGCCATACGCAAAAAATATACTTGGGTTTGGCATAGAAACATACCTTAATATCCGAAATGTTTTATTTTTATATAAAATAATAAAATGCCAAAGACCTGCATATCTCTATGAAAAACTTAAATTTGTTCAATCCTCGCGAACTCACAACATCGTAATGCCTGTGTATAACACAGTGGTGGCCTCTAGATTATTCTTTGTTAGTGCTGTGAGAGTGTGGAATTCTCTACCTATCTCAATAAAATGCCGGTTGGTCCATACCGAGCACTCCATGGATTAGCGAATGGAGTACTCGGTACTTTTGCAGGGAAACAGCGATCCTAAGAATTTGCGATCGAGGTGAGAGCTACAATGGCAGAAAGAGCCTTCCATTAGATAGATATGTACATATATATGAACATCTGTATGTAGGTACATACATACATACATACGTACACTTTCATCTAAGGTGGATTTTTGTGAAATTCTTTTCATTCAATCTAGTTGTGTTTTTGATGTCCCCATGCGCGTGTGTGTCATGAACTAATATTAATTAAATTTTGATAAACCTTAATTGAGTGAAAATCAAGAAACGCTTTTCGCTATTCATTAACCTTATTTAAAGTGAGGAATACTTTTAAATTGAATTTAATAGAAAATCGTTAATTTATGGGTATGCGATAATCGATTCCTGGTATATGTACATACATATGTATGTATAGCAAGCCAATTTCCAAAAAGTGAAATGCACCTTAAAGATTAAGGAAGAAAAACATGTGGTATTTGTGCCGAACCTTCCCCAGCCATATGAAAAAGTAAACATACATACATACATATGTACATAAGAATATACATACATATGTACATCACACACGTACATACATCTGTATGTGGGTCAAGTTACAAAATATTTGTATGCCGTATTTGGTAATTCATGCTAAAAAGGAATCAAATTTCATAAAAAAGCACAGACAAAATTTGAAAATTTCGTGAAAAACTCGTACAAGGAAAATACGCGCATACACGGAAAAGTAGAGAAAAGAGCGCAACACGAATATTGCTCATAAAAAGATAAAAAGGAAAAAAAGAAACAACGATCACCAGAAATATAAATATAAACTTAAAACTTTTCGGAAACTCAAAGCGGTTCTCTGAGCGAGAAACAAGAACATTATATTCATTCTGTACATATGTATGTATGTACATATGTATGTACATATATATATGTATATATATGTACATTCCTACATAATTTTACCTATACATATATACGATCCAACTGCTAAACATCGTGTAGTAATAAGCGCCTAAAATCTATCCCGTAGTTATAAAACAACCTCATATAGGTACATATCGTCGCTGCGCCAACGAAAAGTAGTAATAATTACATATATACTGTTTATACACTAAAAATGTTGTTGTATAAACGAAATTTCTAATTTTCGTCGGCCAAAAGTCGAAGTTGCTACTTTTCGTCAGTAAAAAATTGAATGCACTTGTATTCGTCAGCCACAAAAAATTGTATGCTAGTTTTCGTATGATACGACGATATGTACACTGAAAAAAAAAACTTACATTATAGAAAAGTGGGAATGATTCGGCGCTAAAGACATATTTTCATTGTTTTGATGTACAATTTTCTTCAAATCAAGGAATAATAAGCACATCTCACACTGAAAAACTCCTATTCAGTGTATGAATGCACACGCTTTCGCGTTAACTTATGCAATGCAAAAAGGAGTCGGTTACATACATACATGCGTACAAGCAAACCTACAGTGAACTACACTGCGTGTACGTAACATAAGTACATACATACATACATATAGGTGAAACTAATAAAAGGGTGTTAAAAACCACCTTTTTGATACCAATATTGCTCAGAAATATTTTGGGGCCATCCGGTTCCATATTTTTCCGCTATCCACGGTCTCGACCTTTCTAAATTTCTTTTAAATTTGTGGAGTTATCCAACCCCATAAAACAATCACTAATAACCCAAAGAAACCGCTTTCAAGAGCAAAATTGTTAGAAAATTTTGGAAAGTTTAAGGTTTGCCAGTCCTATTATACCGACTTCAATTCACTTAATCTTGATGAGATCATCCAAATATTATTAGATTTTTAATCAGATTGTGTATAAATTACGCAGCCTCCTGTGTGATTGAATTGAAAAAAAAAAAATAAAAATGTCCGCTATCAGAAAGAATATAGGGCAAGAAGACTTGTGAGAAAAAAACAAAGTTGTGTGATTTTTTATTTAAAATTCATTATTTCATTAGTAATAAAATAAAATAGATACGTTAATTCATGAGTATTATCTATGAACACTTTAGGGATAATTTAAGTAATACAACCAACAAAGAAAAATAACATACATAACTACATTTGGTGAACAAAAATTTTGCCCGTACAGTTGGTACTCCTAAGATATTAATAAGAAGGCTAGCGATCATTTGATGATTTCTATTAAAAATAAGTATGTCTAATTTAATAACGCACTTCGTTTAAGCGAAAATTTCCAAGCTTGTCGAAAAGTTCTGAAAATGCATGTAACAATCGAAAAAATTGGTAAAAATGATGAGAATAGTTCCAGGTGTAGTCCTCAAAATTGTATATATAATTATGTTTTCTCAATTAATTTTATTAAAAGAATTTTATTTTATATGAACATTTTTATGTTCTTAATTCTTTGAAAGTTGAAATATAATGAAAATTTTTGATAGACAATTAAGAATAATAACCAAAAACACATTACACAATTTTACATATAAATTCAAAGTATTATTTAAAAAAGGTGGAATATTAAATCCACTACATATACTCCCCCTTTTAAAAAGATAGCAATATCGGGAAAATAAGTAAACAAAAATGATTAAAGAAAATTAAACGTAACACGTTTCTTTTGCCTAAGTTCTGGAAGTATACGATTTTGTTCAATAAATGCAGGTTTGACTCTATCAATTGAAACAGTTTTATCTGTATTGTTTATGTTAATTTTAAAAAATTTCGGGTGTTTTTCTATAACTTGATAAGGTCCTTCATATGGCGACTGTAATCCATGTATTTTGTTATCAACGCGAACAAAAACATATTTACATGTCTGTAAATCTTTGGGTAAATAAACGTTATTAATATTTTGATGATGAGATATACCAGAACGAAAAGACTTAAAATGATTTTTAATTTTGGAAATAAAATCTGAAAAATTGAAATTATCATTTGATTGAACAACTAATTCCCCTGGAAGACGCAAGTTTTGACCATAAACCATCTCTGCTGCAGTAGCTCCAATATCTTCTTTGAAACAAGATCTCAAACCTAACAAAACTATTGGTAGTTCATCTGACCAATTAACAGAATTATTTCTTGCCAAAATTGAAGCTTTTAATTGCCTATGTAGTCGCTCAATCATTCCATTAGCTTGTGGATGATAAGCTGTAGTCTTAATCAATTGACAACCAACAAGTTTTGCTAATTCAGCAAATACATTAGATGTGAATTGAACTCCGCGATCACTAGTAATAGATACAGGCACTCCGAAACGTGGTATATATTCTTTAAAGAAAACTTTAGCAACTGATTCTGCTGTAATATCTTTGAGTGCGTATGCCTCTGGCCAACGCGTATTTCGATCAATAATTGTTAGAATATATCGATAACCATTTGAACTAGGTAAAGGGCCTACAATATCCGTATGTATATGCTCGAATCTGCCTTTTGGTATTGGAATCGTAACTACAGGTGATTTGACATGCTTATTAACCTTTGATTTTTGGCAACCTATACACAATTTAACCCACTCATTTATTTCTTTATTCATTAAAGGCCAAAAATATTTCGACTTAATTAAATTTCTTGTAGACCTGGTGCCTGGATGACTGATATTATGCAATTTTGAAAATATTTCCTTTCGAAGACTTGGTGGAATATAAGGCCTAGTTAAATTATTAGATTGTTCACAAATAATCTTGATATTAAATATAGGAATTTCGACTTCTACTAATTTATATAAACACGAAGAATTTTTGACGAGTTCTTGCAAAAATGTGTCTTTCTGTTGTTCATCATATAACTTTTTGAAGTTGAATTCATTTTTCTCTATAGGTTCAATTTCTGGAATACGAGAAAGTGTGTCTGCAACAATATTTTCTTTACCAGAAATATGTTGAATGTCACTTGTGAATTGCGAAATATACTCAAGATGTCGTGTTTGACGCGGACTACGATCAACTTTTGAATTAAGAACATAAGTTAGAGGCTTATGATCTGTATAAATTGTGAATGATCGACCTTCTAAAAAATGTCTGAAATGTTTAATAGCTTGATACATTGCTAACAATTCTCTATCGAAAGTACTATACTTGATTTCAGAAGCAGTTAATTTCTTTGAAAAGAAAGCTAAAGGTTCAATTCCATTTTTCGTTAACTGTTGCAGAACACCACCAATTGCTACTTTTGAAGCATCAACTGAAACTGAGAGTGTGGCTCTTTCATCAAAATGATTAAGAAGGACTTTTGACGCAAATTTCTCCTTAACTTTCTCAAAATTTTGTATGGCTTCAGAGGTCCAAACGAGTATCTTATCTTTTTGCTTTAAAGCTAACGTTACCATTGAATGAATAGGACTCAAAAATTCTGCTAATTTCGGAAAATATCTGTGGTAATAGTTTACCATTCCTAAAAACTTTTGCATCTGTTTAGCAGTTTTAGGGCGTTCAAAGTCACGAATGACTTTGACTTTATCGTCTGCTGGTGTTATGCCATTATTAGAAATACAATATCCTAGAAAATTTACTTGCGACAAGCCGAACAAACATTTAGTTGGTTTAATATTAAGACCATACTCATCTAATTTTGAAAATACAGTATGAAGGTGTTGCAAATGTTCTTCTTCATCTTTACTAGCCACTAAAATATCATCAAGATAAGCGAAAACGAAATCTAATTTTGCAAAAATTTCATTAATGAAACGTTGAAAGGTCTGTGCTGAATTGCGAAGACCAAATGGCATTCTAACAAATTCATAAAGACCAAAAGGAGTAGTTATAGCTGTTTTAAAAATATCCTCTTCAGCCATCGGTATCTGATGGTAAGCCCTAACTAAATCTATTTTTGAGAAAACTGTTTTATCACGAAGATTAATATTCAAATCATGTATATGTGGCAAAGGGTATCTATCTGGTACTGTAACAAAATTCAATCTACGATAATCACCACATGGTCGCCAATCATCTGGATCCTTTTTTGGAACAAGATGAAGCGGTGAAGCGACATGTGAATTAGACGGTCGACATATACCAGATTTTACCAAAAAATCAAACTCTGTTTTTGCAACTTTAAATTTAACTGAGTCAAGACGTCTAGGTCTAGAGAAAGGTAATTCTCCTTTACAAATTATTCTATGAACTGTGGTATGTTTAACAGGTTTGTTATAATCGGGTTCAGATATTAATGATGGAAACTGTTTAAGTAATAAAGTATATTTGTTGTCTACTGCAAAAAGTTTCGGCAACGAAATATCTTTATAGCAAGAAATAGCATTAACTGATATATTTGTAAGAGGGTCTACTAAACGTTTGTTTTTTAAATCTACTAAAAGTCCAAATTTAGTTAAAAGTCAGCACCAATAATTGGTCTATTAATATCCGCAATAACAAATATAAAAGGGAATTCACGTCTTAATTTTAAATTTACGTTTAATAATTTCTTTCCAAATGTTTTAATTGTACTACCATTAGCTGCCGTTAAAAAGAAATCTGAAGAAACTTTACCATTTTTGAATTTTGAAGAAGGTAAAACTGAAATTTCTGCTCCACTGTCGATCAAAAAGTTAAGTTTGTTATCTTTATCAAAAATAAATAGACGGCGAGAAAATTGATCACCTACCCCATTACTTGCCGCCGAAGCAATAGGTGAATTTAGTTTCCCTGCGTGGATTGACTAGAGTTGTTTGCAACATATGAGCAAGGTGATTCACATCTACGTGCCTTGCTTCCATATCTATAATGATAACGACATAACCAGTTTCGGGGTGTTGATCTTCTTTGTGAACGATTTCTGCTAATTGACCGAGACCTACGTTGATATGTCGAGTTTTGAGTTGCCGACTGTCGCATAGCAGAAACTTCAACAGTTAATTTAGAAAAATTGTCACACATAATGGAAGTTAATTTAGTAAGGTTATCAATTGCTCTTTCTAAATGTGATTCATGTTTGTTAGCTGTAACAGCACAAACTTCGTCTCTACTCATGACTTCCCACATATCATCCGCAAGTTTAATTAACGTATTAATATCTGAATTTGAGCAACTAGTAAGAGCAATATTAATTCCCTTAGGCAATTTTCTAAGCCACAATTTCTTTAAAAGGTCAGAATTTATACTAGAGCCTGCAGTTAAACTAAGATTTCGATACAATTCTGATGGTTTTTTATCTCTAAAATCAGAATTGTAAAGAACTTGGTCAAGCCTTTTATTCTCGCTAGGATAATAGCGTTCAATCAAAATCTTCTTTAAAAAATCATATTTATTAATTGACGGAGGATTTTGAATAATATCTAAAACTGTTATAATAACCTCCTGTGGTAAGGATATAATTATATATTCGTATTTTGTGTTATCTGTAACTATACCCTTAGCTGCAAATTGTGCTTCAGTATGGACAAACCGAGCATGTGGATGTTCCGTCCAAAAAGTTGGTAGCTTTACTGAAGTAGCCGAAATTTTAGAACTAATAACTGTGTGTGTTTGATTTTGTGTTCGTTCAACTTGTGGTGTAGATGAGATGTGATGTGATATATCCTGATCGAATGGATTACATAAATCGATTAATGCTGAAGGATCAGCAGAAGAACCGCGAATTGGAGAATGAGCGATCATTTTAAAAGGAAGGAGTTCACAAAGAAGTATATAAGTTTATAATTCAATTAAAAAGTTTGAAATGGGATTGATATGTATTTTTAATTTAATACATATGTATGTATGTACATATAATAGTAAATAACGTGATACAGCTCACCAGAAAATTATGTTGTTCTTGTTTCTGAAACGTCACCGGCGTTAATATTGTTGTTGTTGTTGTTGTTGTACCACTTACACAGGCTGTATAGCTGTTGTTGTTGGTAATATTGATGTTGGTTGACGAAATTTAAAAATTATTATGATGATGTTGGTACGATGGATGTTGATTGATGTTATTGCAACTACTGTAGTTGCACCAACGTTAATGCTGTTGCCGTTTGCAAACACTGTACTAGCTATTGTTGTTGAAGTTGTTTTTGATTCGCACCGTTTGGATCATGCGAATTGCGTTTAACGTATGAGATACGTTCGAAATTATCCATTAACAAGTAAGGAAGCCTAAGTTCGAGTGGAATCGAACATTAGATACTCAGCTGTATGTTTTCATAGTTTGTTTGCGTTTGATGGAAACACGGTCTACTTTATATAAAGCGAGTGCTGCATAAAGTGGGCGTAGCCACGCCCATTTTCAACATTTTTATCAGTCATCCAACTAAGCATATGAATATTATTCTTTGTGCAAAATTTCATTCCTTTTTGACTTCTAGTTATAAAGATGTCACGTTACAAATTCCCAAAGAGTGTTCCAGATATATCTTTCTTAAAAAGTAGGCGTGGTCCTAAACCGATTTCAATAAATTTTTGCGTGGCTATTAACACATGTTATAAAAGTGTATAAACCAAGTTTCGTCATAATATCTCAATTATTTGTCGAGTTATAGGCTAATATCCCTTTGTGTAAAAAGAGGCGGTGCCACGCCCATTTTACAAAATTTTTCTATTTGTTGTTTCTGGTCTATTGTAGAAATCAATGAATTATCTTTACATTTGGCAAAGATATCGCTTAAAATGGTTTTATTAGGTCACTTTATAATACCCATATATAAAAGTGGGCGTGGTCGTCAACCGATTTCGTTAAAATTTTCAACATGTATTACCACAAGTAATAAAAGTGTACACACCAAGTTTAGTCATTATATATAAATCATTTGTCGAGTTATGGGCTCAGAAATCTCGTATATTCCTGTTTATAAAAAGGGGCGGTGCCACGCCCATTTGCCAAAATTTTTGTGTTTTTCGTTTTATGTCCGCAGTTGGACTCCTGCTATAAAATTTCAATGATATATCTTTATATTTGACAGAGATATCGCTTAAAATGTTTTTATTAGGTCACTTTATAAGACCCATATATAAAAGTGGGCGTGGCCCTCAACCGATTTCGGAAATTTTTCGTCCAAATATTTGACTAAGTAAGTATATCACGCGTACCAAATTTCATCGATATATCTTCAACGGTTTCTGAGTTATGACATATAAAACTTGCAAGGTTTGACCCTTAATAAGTGGGCGTGGCACCGCCCATTTTCGAAAACGTCATCAAATTTCTTCCTAGGGGCCTGAGCTCAACACGTGGATAAAATTTCATCGCTCCAGCTGTATTATTGACTGAGATACCAAATTTCCGATTTTTTCTATATAGGAAAAGTGGGCGTGGTCATGGTCCGATTTCGCCCATTTTCAATACCAACCGTCCCAGTCTCGATACCAACCTGCATTTCAAATTTCATCAAAATATCTCAATTTTTGCGCGAGTTAGAGTGTTTACAGACGGACGGACGGACGGACGGACGGACATGGCTCAATCGATTTCTCTTTTCACCCTGATCATTTTGATATATATAAGTCTATATATATCTCGATTATTTCACTCTGTTACAATCCACCGTTATGTGATTAAAACTATAATACTCTGTGTACTAGTACAGCTGAGTATAAAAACACTGTTGTTGTATTTGTTGCAACGATGATGACGATGTAATGTTGGTAGTGATGTCGTTAAAGGCTGATGGTGGTGATGTTGATGTTGTAGCTGTTTGTTGACTCTTTAGTTTTCGCGTACGACACTTTTTCGTATTCATTACTGCCGCCGCTGCCTTTCCTTCTGCATTTGCTTTGGTCCTTGCGGTTTTTGTTGGCTGACTTGTTGTTGACCTTTAACTAATAATGATGAAATTAGGGTAGCGAATTTGATCTAATTTTGGATGTTCCAGATGGTCTTATATGTTGCAAAATTTCTTGCTCCTGGAATCTCTGATGCGGTTCAAATTAAACGGTATAATTGCACGAAATGTTTTTAAAAGCTTAGATGGCAGGATCGCCAATTGTAGTCCTCAAAATTGTATATATAATTATGTTTTCTCAATTAATTTTATTAAAAGAATTTTATTTTATATGAACATTTTTATGTTCTTAATTCTTTGAAAGTTGAAATAGAATGAAAATTTTTGATAGACAATTAAGAATAATAACCAAAAACACATTACACAATTTTACATATAAATTCAAAGTATTATTTAAAAAAGGTGGAATATTAAATCCACTACACAGGGTATGCAACTCGTAGCACATATAATTTTAGTATAGTAATGTGAAACTCTCAAGTCAAATAAAAATTTTCTCTGATTTTTTGGTAATTTTATTTTTTTAATAGTGTTTGGCATTGTGTTGTAAACGCAAGTACAGTATTGGTTCTTTGATAATAATAGGAGACAATTCTGTACTAATTTCTTATTTTATCCCGAAATCCCCGGGGTTGAAATTTCCGGGACGTTAAAAAGCCAGGAACCCGGGATCGGAATCCCTACTACATACATACATACATAAGTTATGTGATAAATGAGTTTGTCATTTTGTCTTTAATTACATACGTGCTAGTTATGGTGGCTGTTGTGGTGTAGTGGGTAGAGTGCCCGCCTGCCATACCACAGGTCCCGGATCAATACCAAAAATTTCATTTAATTCATTTTCTAATTAATTAAAACCAGAGACGATAATCATTATAGGCGAAATAATTTAAATCAGCATGTAATCTTTAGGTTTGTTTACTGAGCTGCTCTAGGTTACTCTAGATTGAACTAGATCGCAAAATTGTGTTTCATGACAATCTTTCGTACCCTAACTTGCTCTGTTTTACTCTACATTTTGTTTCATGAGCATGCTCTAAACAGATCTAGAGCACAGTTTTTTGCTCTAGCTTTTTTTTGTGAAGTTAGAGTAGAAAAAAAGTTTTTTTTTTGACAACTGTCAACAAAATAAAAAAAAAATTGAATTTGGAAAAAAACAAAAAAAAAAATGGAAAATCTGCGTATTCAAAATTAAAAAGGGAAAATTGTGGACATAGAGTGTTGTTTTCTCAATTTTTTGCTGCATTCGTGTTGAAATGTCAATCAGTCAAATGTTTCATAATTGCTGCCTAAAAAGTGTTTCATGAGATGTTTGCTCTGAGTTCCTCTAACTTGCTCTATTTGTTTTTCGACAGCTGCTCTATTTTGATCTTACTTTAGCTGCTCTACTCTATTTTAGGTCTCATTGAACAAACCTATTATTCTTCGATTAATATTTTTTCGATCAGAAGTAATTACACTGCTCTACAGCCAAAAAATACTCTGAACGCCACTATCCTATCCATATGAAAAATTGGTCGCGGATTCCTAAAATCGAGTTCATTTTCTAAATTCTAAGAGGTTTTTGAGATATCGGCAATTTACCATTATTTGGCCAATGGCTCCACTTAATATACCCGTGTAGTGGCATTGCACGACTTGGCTATATTTACATGATCGCCTATAACTTTTCCATTTTACAAGGCATTTTCTTCGTTGATAGCTTATCTTTTTGCCAATAAGAGTAAAAATAAAGGTAAAAACGTTTGTTTTAAAGATCTTGCCTGACAAAGTCAATTTTTTCTTAAAATTTTCGTAAAAATTGAAAATTTTCAAATTTACTCATCTATACATATTTCAGAAGCTATAAGACCTAGAGAAAAATGTTATACACCCAGAAAAAGAATAGTGTGAAATCAACCAAAAATCAACAAATTTTGTGGTTAATTTTTTTCAACACGATGCTTAATGTATGCCATCATGTAATCGTGTAAATTTAACACTACCGTCAAGTGTTAGTTTAACAGGATGACAGCTGTAGAATTAACACTAAAAAGTATTGAGTCTTCCTGTTGATTTTACCATTTTAACTAGTTAATGTTACAATTTAAGCTGGTTAAATTAACACGAAATGGTCCTGTTGAATTAACAATAACGTCTTTTAGATTTTACCTTAAATTTATTGTTAATTTAACTAGATGGTCTTGTTGATTTTACAATTTATTTTTTTAAATAAAAAAACATATAAAACATAAAATATATAATCATCAGATCAATAAAGCATATTCGAGTACATCACCCGCACAACCGACCAAATTGAAAGCGTCCTCATACGAATAGTTTATACATGGGCGATAGTACTTACTATCACTGGCACCGAGTAATGTTTGGCCGCTAATGCAACGGTATATGAACCGCATGCTGCGTGAAAGACTCCATTCGCTAAACATCTCTTCGTGGTAAAAATTACAAACTATGAAGTGGAAAAAGAAAATATTGAACATTAAAAACTTTTAGAAACAAAAATGCAACCCACGTTTAACTTACCTGCGAACTAAAATATAAATGGAAAAACCATTATCACGCACTGCCAATGATGCTAAACAACCATCATTGCCACGGCACAAAATTTTCTTTTTGTTAAAAAAAATAATATTAGTTTGTGTTTTGCACGAACAGCAGAACTTCAAACGTTGAAAAAATTGTGTATGTTTCAAAATAGTTTTGACGTTCTTTTTAACACTTTTTTAGATTATATTGACACTATCATCGTGTTGAATAAACCAAAATTCCAAATGACGTTTATGTTTGAACATTGTTTCGTGTTATATCAACCAACTTTTATTGTTAATTGTGGTTCTTGTTGTTTTAACATTTGTTTTCATGTTGTATTGACACTAAAATTGGGACGTCATTTTTCTAACATTTGTTTTTAGTTTATATTGACACTATCATCATGTTAAATAAACCAAATTCCAAATGACATTTAGGAATAAAATTTTATATTTGAATCATCTTGTATATTTTAAAATTTCTTCATGTTGTATCAACAATAGGTTTGTTTCTTATTAAACTAGCAGCTAGCTGTCAAGTGAGCAAAACGGAAAGAATTACGCTCATAAAGAGCGAAACGAACAGAAAATCAAGAAACGGAAAAATAGTAAAAATTAGCGATTCATAATTTGAATGCTATTTTTGGTGGTTAATGATTATATTTTCTAAAAAACATTTCAATTTCATTATTTCTATTTCAAAAATTCAAAAGTAATAAAATCAATAATATTCCTTTGTTTATTTTTTCAACAGCTGTTCTTACTTTGGCAGCAAATAATTCCAGCTAGTGAAAATTTTACTAGCTGAAATTTGTAGCTGTCAATCGCTCTCTTCTGATATTTTTTTGACTCAAGAAACGATTTGCCAGCCGAGACTTGGCTAACTATTCATAACTAGCTAATAAGAAACGAACCTAATAAAATTTGGTTGAATTTACCAAATTTTCAGATGACAGTTACAAAACCAAAATCATGTTTCAAACATCGTGTAATTTGAAAAAATTGTTGCTGTTCTATGTGTAAAGATCGATCGTGTTAATTTTACATGAATCGTGTTGATGATTTTTTTTCTGAGTGTAGGAGCCATGTTTAGGAAATTTTCTTTCGTTTGGTGTCACTCCATTGTAGATAGCTCAATGTGGTAAAGATATATACAGGATTAAGTGGAGCCATCGGCCAAATAACGGTAAATTGCCGAAATCTCCAAAAGCTTCTCTTAGAATTAAAAATTAACTCGATTTTCGGAATCAGCGACCGATTTTACATATATGTAGATAGGATAGTGGCGTCCAAGTACAGACAACAAATTTAATTTTGTGAGCCAGTGTTATTATTAGCTAGTTTTTCATATGAGCCCTTTAAAGCACAAGTGGTATAACTCCATTTTTTTTTTAGTTAGGCATGGTACTGTATGGAGTAAAATGTGTTCTATTTAATGCAATAACGTGGTAGCTTCTAGTTCCCATAGCAACCTCATAAAAAGCAGAAATTACTAGTGCAGTGAATGCTGCCGCCTATTCGTTGACAGCACAAGTGGTATAACTGGCACATTCACCATTCTTGCAGTGAATTTCATGGGAGAAAAACTTATTCTCAGTGTTTTTTTGCAATAATTTCTTTAAATGGACTCAGGTTAAGGTAACAGTAGTGGAATTAAGAATTAAGTGTTAAGCCGAAAAATGACAAAATTTCTTCATTCGTTTGTTGTTGTTGTAAAACCGTAAGAAATGTATTTAAAAGTATCCCAATTTTGTGCTTAATCCAAATTCAGCAATACTAATTCATATCGTAAAGTTTATACTTTCTCAAATAATTGCCCGGAAAGGGCAGAGAAAGGAATGGAAGCGAGAAGAAAGGAAAATGAAGCGAAATTCAGGGGACTTTTACGTCACTAGAAAGGGAAAGCCAATTCCAGAGAAGCAATTTAGCAATCTCGATTGCAAATGCGCCAAAAAGCATGATAGCACATATTCTGAAATCACGCATGGTCCACATTTTGACCAATATTTCGGAAACGGGTTCACATATGTACCTGAAAACCACTCCTTTTTAAAACCCTAAGCGCTGGTCCACATTTTGGTCAATATTTCCGGACCGGACTCAGCTATGGCCCTGGAAACTATTTCGTTTTAAAGCACCCATCAATACCTTTCATTTGATACCCATATCGCATAAAGACCTTCTAAGGTAACCCCGGTCCACATTTTGACCGATATCTTGAAAACCCGGATCATTTTTTAACTTTTTTTTTAACCTAGCATCATGCCAAGCACCAAGCGAGTTTATGTTCAAAATTTCATTAAAATCGGTTTAGCCGTTCTCGGGATTTGCGATTAGAAAACGAAACAGATTTCAAACTATTTATAAGTTAAATGAAATCTTAAAACCATTTACAGCACAAGTGGTATAATTAATTTTCGGTGCTCGATAAAACAAGAGTTAATGGACAAAAAGTTTCAAAAACATGAATTTAAGTTAAAGAAGACCTTTTTCTGAAGTTTTATTGAAAAAAGTAGTCCAAAAGTTCAATACTGATTTTTATATACAACTTTTAGCAAACCCTTTAATATCTCGACAGAAGAAAAAGTGGAGTTATACCACTTGTGCTTTAGGGGGCTCATATGTATATTGCCGTGGCGTATACGCAACATTTTTGTAAGAATTTTAAAGCAAATTACATGCATACTTTAACACCAATTTTCCACAATTTATAATAAAATTTTCAACCATTTCTCTTCGGAAGTAGAGTAGACTAGAAGGTGTGTGCATGCAAAATGTTAAGCCAACGGTTGAGGCCGTAGGACGTTTTGAGTTTTATTTTATGAAAAATAAAATAAAAATCACTGTAATTTTTATTCTTGAGTAAAAAAAAATAAAAATTACACATAATCATTATACTTTGAGAGAAAAAATAAAAATCAAGTATAATAATTACACTGTCCAACAGTGATTTCTCAACACGAACAAACGGTACAACACGAACAGAGTACTAGTCCAGAGGGTCTGAGTTTTTCTTTAGAGGGGGTTAAAGTTTTATGGATTTAGCTGGAGGTGCAATTACTTTATCGAAAATATCTTATAAAAAATTACCTCAAATGAAGTTTTTGAGCTCGGACTTCTTCTACAGAATTTAATAAGGAATTTCTTTGTGGAAGACGTTAACCCTCTAACGCCCACGCAAATGGCTGTTATTAACCCTTGTTTGGAAGCACATGTAGAAAATATCAATTTACAATGCAGATAGAGGGTTAGAATGTTCTAGAAAATTATTCGCCATAAAATTTCACTAGGGGTCCCCTCACACAAAATCTTTGTACAAATAACGCAAAAGACCACAGGATATAGTAATCACAAATTACGCCATGAAATATGCAACAAATTTTATATGTATATATACATTAGATGCACTTTTTGTTCTTTGGATCCTCCCTCCGGCACCGGAATATGAAAATAGGGTGTCGTAGAGTATGTTAATTAAAAAAAAAGTTCACTTTTACAAAAACTGAATGGGGCTACTCCAAAAACCGCGCGATTTTCAGGAATTTCAAGGCAAGTTTAGATTTATGTATGAAAAGTTATGACTTTGCACAAGAAAAAAAATTTATATCTACCTATACGTAGAGTTAACCGCTAAAGCGAATAGCGTATTCAGTATTTAGTGCACTTCCCTGGGAGGGATAAATATAGTGACATATTCAAAATTATTTTGTGATATTTGGAACATACTGATTTTTTTGGTCAAAGTTTAAAAAATAGTAATTATTTTCCATCCTTGATTAAACCCCAATTATAGGAGTTTTAAAAATAGCAGTGGACGGCATACCCTCCGAACGTATTTCTGCCAAGAAAGAGATGCATTCGCCGTTTTGAACCGGCACAACCACCAAATTAGTATGAAAAAGAAAAATTAAGGAGCACGTCTTGAACTCAGAGAATAGCTCGGGCTTAAAACTCGTTAGTTATATCCGCGCCAGTGTATTATATTATATCTTTATTCGCTTATGTATAATAATTGGTAATTTTTTAATTTTTTAGGTATTGATGGTATACAAGAAATTGCCTCCGATGACTCTGATGGATTGAATGGCACAAACTCAATTTACGAAAAAGGCATGTGTCTGGCAGTGAACCGTGTATCTTCGAACACTTCACCAAATGTGCCCTTGGATAAACATAGTGCTTCATCAACGAAAAATGTTGCTAATAGCCATGTTGCCACATTAACATCAGAAACTTTACTTAATAACAACGACTTTAAAATTGACAATGCACGTCCCTCCTTTTCTTTAACAACACGTTCAACATGGCAAAACCATCCAATGCCAAATCAACAACATGCAGACAATCGCCTTCACAACCATCAGCAGCACAACAGAACACAGCGGCACCATGACTGGCATAAACATCGTTTAAATTGCATCTCAAAAAAATTATTATTGGGAAATTCAGATGATCCTTTGATATGCCGAGGTGCCCATAGTGTCGAGACAACCGACGACGATCATCCACTTATCACATCCTTAGCGCAAACGCCCCAAAATAATTCAAATAATCAGATGCATAGATCACCTCCCAACCAACCAACCAACCAATCGTCTACGACATCAACTATGAATGGCCGTATGATATCACCTACCTTACCATCCGCACATACATCCAAAAAGGTACCACAAAAAGGCTGTAGCTCACTGACCAAAGAACAACTGAAGGTCAAGGCCGGTCTCATGAGTGCTCAAAACCGTGCAGCTAATGAGTTTAGAAAGGCGGTAATTAGCCAAAAAAGCATTACCGTGGTGAATGATGCCAATAATCTTTTGAAGAAAAAGAATGTCATAAAATTACGTTTCCACCACCAAGCACTGCCACCGGAATATCTGAGCCATTATGAAGCAAAACAGCGTCAGTCATCCCTACATGTTAAAGATAAAAAACCACATAAATGCGAAGTGGATCCTGTAAAAGTTTCTCAAACCTCCAAACTGTCTCCACCGAAGGCTGCTCATGAAAACGTGCGTAGCTGGTTGAAGAAAATAGCTGCTATTCAGCAATCGGCTCAGGAAAGCAGGGAGAGCGAGCGATGTAAAGAAGAAATTGGACAACACGAACAAACAGAAATAAATTTCAATACAATAACAGCACGAAAAGATAAAAACAATAATTGTCAGGTCAGTGGACTACAAGAAGCAAGAATAAAGAAATCATCGCCGCATCTGCGAATAGCGGATAAGTCAGAGAAAATTAATTCACATGTTGGAGATGAAAAATCGCTTCCAACCAACTCAAATGTGTTACATATACCAGCAAATATTAGAGAAAAGGCAGAAACAGCCAAGCGTGTCGTCAACTACGCAGACTTGCCCTATATGGGTGAAATAACGCTGGACAACTCAAAACCGCGACGAGGCCGAAAACCGAAAAAGACAGATATTTGCCATCTAATATATAAAAATTATGGTACCGTATTTCCTGGTACACCTACAAATAAACTAATCAACAGAAACACGACGCCAGATTTGAACCGAGGAACAGAAATTAGTCGACCATTTGATGATCTGCCTTTAAATCTGTGTCTGAGAGATCAACAATGTGATTACCTTTCAATCTCAAGCGAAGAAAGTGAAAATGTTTGCGATACATTTGATAACAACTCAGCTAGCGTAGCATCGCTCCAGTGCATAAACACACAGGATGCTAACACGGAGACTCTGTCGGAATCAAAATTTAATGCATCACTGCAAATTTCGAACGAAAAGAGCATATCTGTCGTACTTAAAGTCGAACCTGGTATAGAAAACGAACCATTTAAAAATTCAACAACAAATTTTCAAAAACCAAACTGTTCCCACCAAATGCAATTCAATTCTAAAGATTTATTAATGCATCCAGTAAGTATTTATTATCAAAAATTGTTATCTGAAGCGTTAGTAAATCAGCATAGTGAGCCATTTGGTTTACCTGTCGAAACTATTGAGAAAGACAATCAGCTAACGCTCAAGATACCTATACCGAATGGTTTGTTTCGAACCCCGAAATCGGATAATTCGTCACCAAGCTGTGGTGCTGACAACCGAAACAGTTTAATCGAATATCCCGAACTGTTATCCACACCATCATCAATCAAATCGAATATGTCGAGTATAACAACAACTACATCAGGCAGGTGTGCAACTGCTAATACTACAGCAACGACAACAGCAACAACAACAATAATATCCCATAATCACGTGGTTCCGCAAAAACGGAAACGATCTGCCATTTTCATACCACCGATCCCAGCTGACAATACCACGAATCCTGCCACCGAAGTAAGTATATGTAAATTCAAATTCACTGGCGGAGCGAAGCCATCCTTACAAGAGAAGAAAATGCTCTCCGTAGACTCGGGTGGTAATTATCGTTACTATAGCGGAACAGGCGATAAATCTACACGTGGCTATGAATATTTTCCTCGTGAAAGCCTACAGAATTCTGCCGGTCTTTTACCGGGTGTTAACTGTGCTTCTCATTACCCGAACCCTTTAGGCGAATGTATACCAAGCGACATACCACCTCCATCGGCAGAGCTTAGCAATGAAATTCTACAAATTCCCGAATCCCCAACGGGGACGCTATTACCACCAGAACATTCATCGCCATCGCCCATTTCGGAAACAATTTCATTATATTGTAGTTCTTCAGCTTTATCAACACAGCAGAAGATGCAAAACAATCAAACGATGTTAGCATCGGATTGTAATAGCCCCACAAACGCAGTTCTTAAGGCGGAAACCTCTGAAAACGTGATTTTAGATACATCGAACTCAATAGTAAATATGTTACAACGAAAAAATAAATCACGACGATTATCGCATCGTGAAAAACTGGAGAAAACATTTAAAGAGAAGGGATTTCTTATTCAAACGCAGCAACTCGAATCAGCGGAGGGCGCCACCTATTGTAAGTTTCGCCAATTGAAAAAGTTTACACGTTATTTATTTCGTAATTGGAAGGATTACCTGCCAGAGGATGTGCATCAAGCGCCAACATTTGAAAGGACAGAGACAATCGATCAAATAGTACATACAAAGGAGAATGCGAAGGATTCTGGCAGCAGAGACATTTTCAATGAACAGTTAGTTATAGACAGTTTATTGGAACGTCGTGGATTATTGACCAGTGATGGAGGTACAACTCAAAGCAACGATCTACAGAATAGCGCAGGCAATGAGCACTCAGTGGATAGCATTATGTAGCGTTACAGCTTTTGGCATTAGCCCTTCAAATGACTGAAAAAACACTTATGTTTGACGATATCTTTCGATTGAATTAACACTGCCAAAGAATGATTAGAACTTAAGTATAATTAAAAAAAAACAAAAAAAAAACACAAATTTAAATAATTTTTTTTTTATATTTACTTAACTATGTATTTATTGCATACATATATGCATGTATATACATACATGTGTTCTCATTTATATATAATATTAAACTAGTCAGTGAAAGGCTTAATTATACAGATAACAAGAATGATTGTGAATTTCTACAGCTCCGGTGTTACAAGTTATAGAAAGTACCCATTGGTTACAAAATTGTTTTGCAATAATTTCGCACAGCTACGAGTTTTGTGGTGGCTGTGTATTTTATAATAATTATGTATGTTCGGTACGATTGAGAAATGTTTGTACATTCATATATGTATGTATGTATCTACATACCTACCCTGCAGGAAGAAAAAAATCAATTGCTAAAAGTAGTTGAGTTTTAACTGGCTCTTTTGAGGCAATTGAAAAAAATTATCAATTTGTAGGTTTGTTTCTTATTAAACTAGCAGCTAGCTGTCAAGTGAGCAAAACGGAAAGAATTGCGCTCATAAAGAGCGAAACGAACAGAAAATCAAGAAACGGAATAATAGTAAAAATTAGCGATTAGTAATTTGAATGCTATTTTTGACTGTTAATGGTTATTTTTTCTAACAAAACATTTAATTTTCTTTATTTCTATTTCAAAAATTCAGTAAATTTCAAAAGTAATAAAATCAAAAGTATTCGTTTGTTTATTTTTTCAACAGCTGTTTCTTACTTTGGCAGCAAATAATTTCAGCTAGGGAAAATTTTACTAGCTGAAATTTGTAGCTGTCAATGGCTCTCTTCTGATATTTTTTTGACTCAAGAAACGATTTGCCAGCCGAAACTTGGCTAACTATTCATAACTAGCTAATAATAAACGGACCTTGTATCAAACAGCAAGAAACCCATTTTTAGTTAGTTGCTTTGTCATGCAGGAAAATCCAAAAAAGGAGAAAGTGTGCATTGACAAAAGCTTTCAAATGCCTGATGAAAATATTTTTATTCAAAAATATTTAAACTGATAGAATTTTGCTGTGAAAATTCCTCTTTTTTGGATTTGAAAGGGGAAGCAATGGAAATACATATAGCGAAATATTTGTGAATTAAATGAATGTAAACATGTATGTATGTATGTAGCAGCTACATACATACATATGCAACCATTTCCCTTGTATTTTTTGTATAATTTTCTAAAAACTAATAATAATATATTTTGGGACAATTATTTTTCACCCGAAAAAAGTCAGTTTGTAGTTACCTTCCAAGTAATGCAGAAGTACACAGGACTGACTTTTATCGCCATTCTCATACAAAAGTAGTTAGCTTTTTCAAAGAAAATATACAATTAAAAGTAACCACTAGTGTCTTTGTAAACAGTTTAAAGTCAGTTTATGTATATTTATATATTATTAATTGTGTTGTACATATAGAAATAAATCTGTGTTCTGTTATTTATTTTATAAATTGTAATACATACATATATTTTTCGAAAATATGTTTTGAATCTTTTTGAAAGATCAAAACGATAATAAATGCCAAATTTGGTTGGCTGAATACTAAAATTCCTTAGCCTTAAATTTGATTTTTTTTCGCATAAATGTTACATATGTATTTATCTAATAGTTATTGCGAATATTTTGGAAGACACGTAATTTCAAATGCTGGAAAATGTAAAAAGTATAGTAGATTAGGCTATGAATCATGGATTGGGTGCAGTTTCCAAATGTTATAAAGTTAGTTTAGAAAATTGAAATATAAATGTGTATGTAGGTGTAAGAATGTAATTGAAAATTCCTAGTTGGAAAGAGTTCAGGTATCGGCTGTCATCTATAGCTTCTAACTAATAGGAAATAGGATACATCCTATAATACATCCCAAAGCAAGCGAAGAGTTCAGGTATCGGCTCTTAGCTGTAGCTTGAAAGAATAAAACAATTAACAAGTAAGGAAGCCTAGGTTCGAGTGGAATCGAACATAAGATATTCAGCTGTATGCTTTCATTGTTCGCCCATTTTCAAAATTTATATCAATCATTAGACCAAGCATATCGTCCCTGCGAATAAAAAAACAGCTATGTAAAGTTTTAGGAAATTTTGTATTGCATTTTTTACTACATAGCCCTATTCATTGTCAACATTTCTGCGTTTGCAGTTTTTGGTTTGGCTGGTTTGGTTTAGAACATATATGTAATACTTCTATATTGCTAGTATTCAATTGTTTTGTTCGTCAAACATCACAGTAACGATATACTGTTAGAAAGGGAAGCAAGATTCCATGGGCGTCGTTAAACTTTTGTTTCCAAAAACAAAGGGAACCACAGAAAAATGTTGATACTATGAAATAAGTATTTTATTTAACAAAGATATTTGGATACATTTTACTTTAAAACTGGATTTCAACAATTGAGCATGAGTTCAAAAAATAAGTCCAAATTTTATTAATTTGTACATATGTACATATGTACATACATACATACTTCTGCATATTGGGTATGAATAGGCACATATATTTTATATGTACATATTATATGTACATACATACATACATACATATGCATGAATAAAAATGAAATTTCAAAGAGCGCCCATTGAACGTTCGCGAATATTCCTTTGCATTCGCGAATTTGTGCGAGGCATTGTACGTTTCGTTTTTGAATGTATTGTCACTGTGTATTTGCGTTCGTGAGAGAGTGGAATATTATAATTATTCGTTTGAGTGAATTGCTGAATCGCATTTTAAACAGCATAACCGCCTATCCTACGTTATGAATTAATTTTACAGAAGAGCATAAAAATCCTTAATTTCAAACTTATTTCTCCGTATAAACTTAAATTTAAATAGCTATGTAGATCATTTTGTTGACTAAAGCATCAACTTCGTATAGAAGTAAAAACAAATTGAATTATTGGCAAATTTTATTTTTGGCACAAGTGCCGCTTAGGCGGTTATGCAATTCCACTTAGGCGGTCATTAAATTTAAACGACGATATATATTGTGACTTTATTTAATTTACGAAAATATAAATTATCTGCCTTATTTTTTAGCATGTAGGTATGCATAAGTTATTTGGTTGTGAAATACGTTGAAATAATAAATACATTATTTTGTTTTCGAAAGATTGGCATTTCATTGTTTAATCTACTGCTTTGTGTTTTTATAACGATCATGAAAATTTTATATGAAGGGAATAACGACCCCTTTTAAACCCCCTTCTGTTTTTTTTTGTAATGCTACTACAATTTTACAAATGTGTATGTGACATATATTCACATACACGACTTTTGCTTGTGTTGACGCATGCGCACAAATTACATATGCAGTCAGAACCGAGTTCATGAATAGCGTAACTGAAACACATTGATTAGATAGATTGTTAGCAATATAGAAGTATTACATATATGGTTTAGAAGTTATCAAATAAAGTATGTGCGTGTAGTACTATAAATGTTCTGAGAAAAAGGTATGCGCTTACAGGCATACAGGCAAAATGGCAACTGTCAGTTAATTAGTTCCCCTGCAAGAACTGTGCAGGTCATTTGACCGGTCATATGACCGGCAGGCATGACCAAAAGTTTTGGGATATTTCCTATCACATTCTTAAGGGCATCGGTAACTTTTGTGACCGTTTCATTCTTCACGTTCCCGTATGTGTATTTTCAAATTCCATTTTATCCTTATCTATCCCATTGGTTTTGAACTTGGCTAGAACACATACGAGTGCAAATGTGTTGGTAATATTATATTTTTGTAATAGTGTTAGTACTTTCGGTCACACAATTCTAGCAGGGTCGATACTAGCCCTGCAAGAACTGTGCAGGTCATTTGACCGGTCATATGACCGGCAGGCATGACCAAAAGTTTTGGGATATTTCCTATCACATTCTTAAGGGCATCGGTAACTTTTGTGACCGTTTCATTCATCACGTTCCCGTATGTGTATTTTCAAATTCCATTCTATCCTTATCTATCTCATTGGTTTTGAACTTGGCTAGAAACACATACGAGTGCAAATGTGTTGGTAATATTATATTTTTGTAATAGTGTTAGTAATTCGGTCACACAATTCTAGCAGGGAGGGATTCCAATTTTTCCGATTTTTACGATCCCGGGATTTTCGGTATTTTCTTTTATAATCCCGGGATCCCGGGATTTATCCCGGGATTCGGACTTTAATTACACAGGCCGACAAAATTTCCAAAAAATTTTCTAACTCAAATAAAATTCTACTTTTCTAAAGGATTTCGGTGCGCTGATTCTGAATCTGAAGTCGGATTTTCGGTATTACGTGTAGGTTTTGAGATATTCATGTCCAAAGAGGCGAAAAATGCGATTTCTTGCAATATTCCCTGCTCAATCTGTTAAATTACTTACTTTCATTAAAAGATGATTGCAGCTATTGAAAGAACGATCATTTCTCTTAGTTTTTTGGGTATCTTATTGAGGTATGTATCTACGTTGTCTTCAAAAGAAATGATCGTGCTTTCAATAGATGTAATCAGTTTTTAATGAAAGTGAGTAATTTTAAAAATATTGAGGAGTGAATATGGCCACAAACTGCGTTTTTCGCCTCTTTGGACATGAATATCTCAAAAACACACCGAATACCCTTTTGAAACGTAGAATTTTATTTCTGTTACAAAAATTTTTCGACCAGTATTATTTTCCCACATTTGGGGTTGAAAAAAGTAAATATATATTTCGAGGAACGCTACAACTTTAAAATGCAAAGAAAAAATAGATTTTTATTGCCATTTTTTATTATTTCATTAGTAACAAAATAAAAAGGAATGTAAAATCATGCGTATTATTTAATAATACCTAAGAGTTACTTTAAAAAGCACAACCAACAACGAAAATTACATACATTTGGTGAACAAAACATTTTCCTTTGCAGTTGGTACTTTTAGGATATTAATAAAAAGGCTTGCAATCATTTGATAATTTCCAATAAAAAATTTTTTAGAAAATAACGACGCACTTTGTTTAAGCGAATAAGCTTTCCGAAAAATTCAGAAAATTAATGCAACTTCTGAATAGATAAATATCGGAGGCACAAATTTTGATATGAATTCCGAGTATGCAGCTGCGTATTTAATTTTGGTACAGTGTTGTAAGACTATCAAGTCTAATTAAAATTTTGTTTCCATTTTCTTCCACTATTTACTTTCCATGTGGGAAAATTCCAAAAAACATTTGAGAAATAAATGACCAAAAATCAGGAAATTGAAATTATCAAATGAATTTTGCCACAAGCTAAAAGCTTTAAAAATACATAACATACGTTTCCTTACAACGCGTACTTCAACACAAAAAAATTTAATTATTAAAAAAAATCAAAAATTTTAATCCCTACTTTGACAAATGGACTTTTTTCTTCTAGCAAAAATGTCGCACATTCTTCCGGCTGTCACATTTTTTTGTTCTCTTCCATACCGACTCAAAACTTTTTAGGGCTGTTTGTTCTATTGACAAAATATAAAACTGGCCCGACTACGTGCAATATTTTCTGCTCTTAGCACAAGTAAAGGGTTGCATTATTTTTGTTTCATTCATCACATGAATAATGCAACATTTTAATAGGGCACAGGACACACATTGATAATGCTGCAATGTAATAATGCAAGATTTTCACTCAGAATAGGAAATGCTATTAGTATACAGATCTGAGACCAATAAAAATTATATAAAATATAACTTTTCTTTGCTTTAATAGCGGAATATTCTCTCTTTATCTTATCCCGAAAATCCCGGGATAAAATTCTAGCTATCCCGGGATTTTCGGGATGTCAAAAAGGGCGGGATCCCGGGATCCCGGGATTGGAATCCCTAGTTGATACTCAACTTTTCCACATACAAACTAGGACTAGCGGTGTATTGTGTAATGGCATTGGATTGAATTTCAGGTTAATGTCAGGTTCGAATCAGGAGGAGAATGCAAAATAGACAACACGATAAAGCAAGCAGTGAAGGTGAAGAAGGCCTGCCAAAAAAGATAACAAGCGTTTGAAGAGAACTGGGTAAGGGGAAGGAAAATTCAAAAAAAAAAATATTTTTTTGTTTTACTAGTCACAAAAAAACGAAAAAAAGATAGTCATAAATATGAGTCCAATAGGAGTCTTTTATGACTCTTATTCAGGCTCATATCGACGGCTGAGAATAAGATCGCCCTATTTCAAAAATTGTTTCAAAAACGCCCTATTCCAAATATTGTTTGAATAACGTCCTATTTCAGATTTTGTTTCAAAAACGCCCTATTTCAAAGAAATATATATGAAATTTTCTCTGAAATAGGGCGTTTTTGAAGCAAAATCTGAAATAGGACGTTATTCAAACAATTTTTGGAATAGGGCGTTTTTGAAACAATTTTTGAAATAGGGCGATCTTATTCTCAGCCGTCGATATGATGTATGAAATTAGGCTCATATCGGACGACCACCTTAAGAACAGAAATACATACATTGCGGACTCCAAACTGAGCTCATAATGAGTGTGAACACTCCAGTTTAGGATTCCTTTCTGATTCTTTTATGACTCCGAATGTTTACTGGGCAGGGACGATATGTATATGTATGTAAATATTCTTGTTAGTGCAAAATGCTGCTGGCGTACGATGATGATATTGACATCATTGGCAATAACCCTCGCGCTGTATGTTCTGCCTTCTCCAAGCTGTATAAAGAGTTTAAGAAAATGGGTTTGACGGTTGAAAAGGACAAGACGAAGTACCTCCTGTCATTAAGCAAAGAAACAGCACGCCTTGGCAGCCATGTTACTATTGACAGCAACAAATTCGAGACCGTTAAGGACTTCGTCTATCTGGGAACCAGCATTAACACCGAAATAATGTCAGCACGGAAATCCAACGAAGAATGACTCTTGCCAATAAGTGCTACTTTGGAGTATTCGAAAGAAAAGTTCTTCGGAAGATTTATCGTTCATTCCAGTCCTCATGTATAGCGCAGAAGTATGGACATGTCAAAATTAGATGAGATGACATTTGAAGTATTCGAGAGAAAATTTCTTAGGAAGATTTGTGGACCTTTGCGCGTTACGAGGGCGAGTATCGACGGTGATTTAATGATGAGCTGTACGAGCTTTACGTATACATCGACATTGTTCAGCGAATAAGGATACAGCGGCTACGTTGGGCAGGTCATGTCGTGAGAATGGATGAATGTGATCCGGTCCAGAAAGTATTGCTATCGAACCCCGCTAAAAGCAGAAGAAAATGGGACCTCCACTGCATTGGAAAGATCAGGTGGACAGCGACGCTGTCTCCTTTGGTATTTCCAATTGGCACCATGCACGAAACAGAAACAACTGGCGTGCTTTATTGGACTCGGCCAGAATCGTGTAGACGGTTACGCGTCAATTAAGATAAGAGCAAGATTTCATCCCTTTATGACTTTTAGTTAGGGTGCGTTTATGTCGGAGCAATAGAAGAAAGAAAGAAAGATAGCGAAGAAAATTGTAAACGGGAGTTCTGTACTTCTGTTTATGTCGGAGCTACGATAAGCGCTAAGCTCACCACAGATAATAGCAAAGAAAATACCTTAGGGAAATCACGTATAGTGTTTATGTCGGAGCAATAGAAGAAAGAGTGATCTAGCAACGAAAATTGTAAATGGGAGTTCTGTACTTCTGTTTGTCGGAGCAGTGGGTGACTAAAGAACTTCACCACATTAGCTCTATTATCATAGCAGAGAAAATACCTTATGGGAAACGCGTATAGTGTTTATGTCGGAGCAATAGAAGAAAGAAAGAAAGATAGCAACGAAAATTGTAAATGGGAGTTCTGTTCTTCTGTTTATGTCGGAGCTGTGCTATAAGCGCGTATCAAAGTATAAGAGCGAAGAAAATAAATTCATTGATTTTCTTTAGTCGATCAGCGCTATTCATTATGGACACAGAAAGTTTCATCAGTGCAATTTTTAAAAGGCAACCTTTGTGGGATCAAAAAAATCCAAATCATCACAATAGGTTTGTCTTGGATAAACTGTGGACGGCCGTAGCATGTGAAATGAAGTCCACACGTAAGTAAATATGTATGTATATACGACTTCATGCCAACTTCATGCATAAAAAATAAAGTAGGTTTTAAAAATTTTTAAGTGATATTTTCATAAAATTTTTCGATTTTGAGAATTTTATAAATCTATTTTATTTGTTATGAATAAGAGGGATATTGTTTATGTGTTTTATTACTTTTTATACATAATTTTCATATAACCTTTCAAATTAAAAAAAAAATTAAATATGTATATAGATAAGTATGTGTGGAGCAGAAATACATGTAAATATTTATTATGTGTAAAATAACGTCTCGTCTCCTTTTCGGTTACTCTAAAACAGCGTTGTGCAGCCTCTTGCCCATTGTTTACGGAGAACAGTGAAATGACTCTGGGATGTATGTTAAACGAGGTCGAACAGCTGTGCTCAGCTGATTTTGAAGTTGTTGTTCTGGACCAATGCCGTTCGTGAATGCAATATAAATGGCTCTTCTTCTTGCTGCTCTGTAGGTTGTTGATTTTACATTCTTGCACATGTTATTCGTGGAATAGCTGGCGTTTACGCCCTCTCCGGGAATTGCGTTTTAGGAACTCAGCCTTAATTTCTTTTCGAAATTATAAATTGGTTTTTTCAATTCCCAATTCCGGAATTACATTTCTGTCTTGATTGCTACGACCACGTCATTGTGGTCCCTTTTCTTACAACAACCACATCCGGCCGCCATACCAATCTGTACCCCCGGAAGTCGCCGCCATACCAATCTGTCCCCGATTTTGACATTTGCCGATGACATATCGTCTTTTTTTTATCGAATTTCGACTACGCATCCCAGAGCCATTTCACTGTATGCTATACACTATGTGCAGACTGATTATTGTTTGTCGTTCTTTATTCTATTGCTCCGACATAAACGCACCCTTACAAAGATGGAACATTACAAATTTCCAAAGTTTTAGAAATATTTTTTAAAGTAGGCGTGGACATAAACTGATTTCGGTAAAATGTATATTACTACAAGTGATAAAGTATGTACACCAAGTTTCATCATAATATCTCAATTACTTGTCGAGTTATGGGCTCCGAAATCTCGTAGATTCGTTTGTCCAAGAGGAGGCGGTACCACGCCTATTTTCAAAACTGCCACAAATTTTCAATGAATTTTCTTCATATTTGACAAAGATATGGCTTAAAATGTTTTTATTAAGCCCCTTTATAATACCTGCATTTAAAAGTAGTCGCGTTTCTTCCTTTTACAGCAAATAATTTGAGCTAGTGAAAATTTTACTAGCTGAAATTCGGAGTTTTCTATGATTCTTACTCGCACGCTATCTCGCTCATTTTGCTCTCTTCTGCTGATTTTTTGAATCAAGGAACGATTTGCTAGGAGAAACGACTAACTATTGATAACTAGCCAATAAGAAACGGACCTTATAAAACTACATACATACATATGTACAGCTGAGCAACGATTTCAGTTATGAGAATATATTTTTCTAATTTTGTTTTTTACATTGATAAAAACAATTCAATGATGTTTTTTTTTCACAAAAACGGAAGTATAAAAGCATCACTAAAGTTCAATATAATGAATGTGCCACTATATTATGGCGCTGAATTGAATTTCAGGTTGATGTCATGGTTCGCATCCGGAGGAGAATATAAAATAGGTACTATATAGCCAAGGCAGATCTAGATCTGCCTTGATATATAGCAAGCAGTGAAGGCGAAGAAGATGGAGTGTCTTAGGGGATACAACAACAAGATGCCACAATGAGAAAAGAAGATAATAGTAGTAGTAGGGTTGTTGTTGTTGTTGTTGTTGTTATAGCAGTACTAAGCCCTGCTTAGTCGGCACGATAGGCTCATAGATCGTCGTCAGGCTCACTTAACGGGAGGCCCAGGAATGAGGCAGCATTTTTTGGGCTAGTCCATAGGGACAGGGGGGTTAAGTGAGTAGGTTTGAGTGGACATGAGAAGAAATGCTGTGTGTCATGCGGCGTCTCTCCACATGCCGGACATGTATTTGGTATTTCGGGATCGATTCTGGCCCTATATGAGTTCAGGCGGCTGCAGAAGCCTGATCGTAGTTGCGCTAGGGTGACGCGTGTTTCTCTCGGCAGCTCCAATTCTTCTTCTGCTATGGGGGGTGGTTGGTCTCTCAATATTCTGTATGACGGACGGACTGAAACGAATGTGGTAATGGTATCGGTGTGTATCTCCTTTAATGCCTGCCTGTAAGCCGTTGGGTCTAATGGTTGTTTTATGTATTTTTCAACCTCCGGGGTGAGGTCGAGAAGATGTCTCCTGATGTGCCGGTGGGGCGGTTCTGGTTCTAGCAGGTGGCTGTTAGGATGGCCCCTGCGGTGGCATCCCAGCAAGAACTGCTTGCTAAGCATGATGTTGTGTTCTAAGACCGGGAGTATGTTAGCCTCATGGTGTAGATGGTGTTCCGGCGCCATCAGGAGATTGCCTGTGGCAGTTCTGAGGGCAGAGTTTTTACAGGCCTGGAGTTTCTGCCATTGTGTTCTTGAAGTCCCCGGCGACCATATTGGCGATGCATAGTTGAGGACCGGCCGGCCGATTGCTTTGTATGTTGCTATTATTGTTTCTTTGTCTTTACCCCACGTGCTGCCGGCTAACGATTTGAGGATTTTGTTGCGGCTATGGGCCTTGTTAATGATCGCGGTCGTATGCGAGGAGAAGGAGACAAGACTGTCAAAGGTAACACCCAAAATCTTTGGGTTGTTTACGGTGGGGATGGGTATATTCCCTATTCGTATGCCTAAGTCCAGTCCTACCTCCTTCGTCCATGTCGTGAACAGGGTCGCGGAGGACTTCGTGGGTTGTAGCTCTAATGAACGGCACGCAAAGTAACAGGAGAGATCAGAGAGATAGTCGTTAATTCGAGAGCACATGCTGTCTATGTCGGTGCCAGTGGCCATGATCGAGCAGTCATCGGCATAGGAGATCAGGTCAACTCCTTCGGGTGGGGGAGGGAGGCTGGAGAGATAATAGTTGAAAAGCAGGGGGGATAATACACCGCCCTGTGGGACTCCCTGCTTTATTCTCCTAGGTTTTGAGACCTGGTTCCAGAAGACAACCGATGCCTGCCGACCACTCAGATAGTTTGCGGTCCACCTCCTTAGTCTCTGAGAGAGGTTCGAGTTGCCAAGGTCCTCCAATAGGGTGGCGTGATTGACCGTGTCGTAGTAGGGTAAAAGTACTTGGTTTTACAACGTTTTTTTTCAGAGTGTGTACTAGGGATTCCAATCCCGGGATCCCGGGATCCCGCCCTTTTTGACACTCCGAAAATCCCGGGATTGCTAGAATTTGATCCCGGGATTTTCGGTATAAAATGAAGACATAATATTCCCCTATTATAACAAAGAAAATTATTTTATATAATTTTTATTGACCTCAGATCTGTATACTAATAGCGTTTCCTATTCTAAACGATAATTTTGCATTATTTTATGGAAGAATTATCAACATGTGCCCTGTGAAAATGCTGCATTTCTCATATGATGAATGAAACAAAAGTAATGCAGCGCTTTACTTGTGTTAAGAGCAGAAATGTTTGCCCCGTAATAAGGCCGATTTTACATTTTGTCAATAGAACAAAAAGGCCTAAAAAATATTGGAATATAACAAGCCGGAAGAAAATGCAGAATAAGTGCAATTTTTGCCAGAATTTAAAATGTCCTTTAGTCAAAGTGAGGATTAATATTTTTAATTTTTTTGAATAATTAAATTGTTTTGTTGTAAAGTACGTGTTGTGAGGAAACGAACGTTAAGTACCTTTAAAATCTTTAGAATTCTTGTGGTAAATTCTTTTGATAACTTCGATTTCCTGATTTTTGGCCATTTTATTCTGAAGGGTTTTTTCGAATTTTCTCCCATGAAAGGTAAATATTGGAAGAAAATGCAAACAATAATCAAAAAATAAAATTACCAAAAACCAGAGAGAATTTTATTTAGACTTGAGAGTTTCGCACTACTACTAAAATTAAATGTGCTAGTCCGTTTTAATTACTTCTGTGAAATTTTTCATACTATAATTGCTGTTTGTGATACCCGGGTTAAGGTTGGATTCAAATTTAGCAATTTTAGTATGGAAAATTTAACAGTAGAAATTGATTAATGTAGAATATCATAGGTGAGCCTACGCAGATATGAAAAGTTATATATCGTTGAAAACAGTATTAACAGGAAATTGTTTCGAAATAATTTTATATATATACTTGTTAACAAATTATTCGAGGAAGATGAAAAAATGAAGGAAAAAATAAATTTCGATAATATTTTTTACAGTTTCTCTGACATTTATCGAGGTACATTAACATTCGTATACTGATAGAAGCGGTGAAATGTCGTTTTTTCAACACCAAAATCATGTTCATAGACTAAACAGACTTAACCTGTGAAAAAGGGTTTTTGGCCAGTAACTCCAGATTTTGAGGGTGTATTGAAATTTTAAGTATGCATTCTTCGTATGTTTGTTATGGCCTATAACCTATGTGAACCTCGAAAAAAGTACTTTAAATTTTTTTTTATTTTGTCACACATTGTTATCAAATGATCGCAAGCCTTCTTGTCAATATCTTAAAAGTACCAACTTTAAAGCAAATGTTTTTTACACCAAATGTACATATGTCATTTTCTTAGTTGGTTGTGTTTTTTAAAGTAACTCTTAAGTATTATTAAATAATACGCATGAATTAAGTTTTTTTTTAATGAAATAATTTTTGTTTTAAATAAAAAATGGCAATAAAAATCAATTATTTTCTTTGCATTTTAAAGTGGTAGCGTTTCTCGAAAAATATATTTACTGTTTTCAACTGAAAATGTCGGAAAATAATTAATGGAAAAATCCCGGGACTAATCCCGGGATCCCGGGATTATAAAAAAAATCTCGAAAATCCCGGGATTGAAAAAATCGGAAAAATTGGAATCCCTAGTGTGTACATACATCTGCATACATGCTGTGTTAGTGCTTTTGCGTGCTTTCAGCAAGAGTATGCATACAGAATTGGTACAAATGGAGGGTTAGAGAAATGAAGGTCTGAGAAACTACACGTGTTAAATGGAAATAGACGAGCATTTATACTGACATGCATACACAGCTCCAAAGCATGCTTTCAACATTGATGCTGTTAGGATATGATTCCAACTGGGAAGTCTATAACTAAACGTTCATGTAGAATAACATAAAAACCTGCTCCTACAGTTTGAATAAGCTCTTTTAGAGGTTTCTATAACATAATGTTTCTACCACATATATCTTTTGGGCTATTTGTGCTGCTGGTGTTACTTATACTGACTGTTATAGTGTCCGTGTTTTGATGAAATGTTTTATTTTGATTATTGCTGTTAACGCTCATTGACATCATCGGACAGACATAATCTGTCCAATCCAAATCACCATAGCCTTTATTGCTTTTCCTGCGTTTCAATGAGAACTGCATTTTCTTCGGAGGTTTTATTTTAGCTGTTATTGTTAACGGTTGATATCCTGGTGTCGATTCTGAGTCACGCTTTTGTTGTATAACGTCACGGCCAAGGAGTTCTTTGAAATGTGTAGCTAAATGTCTATAGACAATTAAAATAATTATTAGCCAAAGTGCACTTACTAGTTACCACTCTTACCGTCTCAATAATGTTTTACTGGGTGGAATACTCAACAAGTCGGCCAATAAATCGGCAGTGAACCGTTGCTCATAAAGCATTAAGGCACCATGTACACCAGCCCCACGAAGATTTGGCGCATATTCGGATAAATCAGCTACACGTAGCCATTCCATTACTCTATGTGCCGTCCACAATGCAATATTCTCATTTACCTCCCCCAAAGATTTGTCATCATCCTCTAAAGATTGGTCATCCACTTCAGCGATAGGTCGTGTAGATTTTGTTGAGCGTCGTATGAGGCATTCGGCATTCCATTCGATATCGCGCATACATTGTATTCCGCAACGCAGCGATGCTATATGCAAACATGAGTACACGTTCAATTGACACAAATCCTCCATAGTGAGACGATGTAGCATACGCCCATCAATTTTGGCCATAAGGAACGGATCTTTGTATTGAGGTAAGCCAATATCATCTAACCAACGCATGACCCAGCTCACATCGAGTTGAGCAGCTTTTAACGCTAGATCATCTTCTTCTTTTCCTGTCAACTCATCAATCGCAAGTTCTATTTTTTTCCGATGTAATGATGTTTTCAGATTCAGCTCCCGCTCGATGTCCACTGGAGAAGCGGTAAAAAAGCATATAGAAGTATTAGCTTTTAACCATTTTCTAAAAGAGGTGATAAAGTTCAATATCAATGGAATATTAATCTTTCAAACAGAGGGACTACCTGCAATCATCGGCATAGCAGCCCAATCCAAGGTCGCAAAGCCAATTGCACACCTCCTGTGGTGTCCAATCTTTGTAGTCTTTGGCGATTGGCGTAATTTGTGGTGAATGTGATGTCCATTCAATGCGGCCACCTGCTGTAGCACGTGCAACGCCACCTCTTATGAATTCTGCTTCGATATTCTCTACTGCTGGTAATTCCAAAGTTCCACTGTTGCTACGTCTCAACTTTCCAAAAATCCCCCTTAAGCCTTTCACCGACCTTTCGCGAAGATTAGGTGATGGTGTTGAATTTGTATTGGATATAATACTTTCGTACATAGGATCTTCACGTGTTCCGGTATTTTTCGAGTCTTCGATTAAGACTTTCTCATTCGAAGCAAATGCCACATTGCGCTGTCGCTGAATATTTGCATTGCCGTCAAATTTTCTGTTAGATCCCGAATTGCTAATATTACCATTGTTGCTGCTGTTGCTGTTATTGGTATTGCTATATTTGGCATGATGAGCCCTTGGTAAGCTGTGATATAATGGATGTATTTGATGACGCAAGGAGGCAGGTGGAGTTTTCGGATAATCGTTATTGGCACTACCATTGCCTGAGCAGCTAGAGTTAACCTGATTTAAATTTCCCATGCTTCCAAACGGAGCCCGTATGTGAGATAAATATGTCGTTTTATAACAGCTAACACCTTTTTCATCTTGTTGGGTCCCAAAACCACGCAGCTCAATATTCTCACGCTCTAAGGCAGCCCGATGCAACTTTAGTTCACTCAGCGCCGTCATCAATTCCAATTTTTGTGTTTCCAGTGTGGATCTCGAAAGCATTTGACTTTGCAATTGCTCTTCACGTTCGCTCAGTAACTGATTCTTTTCGTTCAATAATCGCTTTAGCTCAATAATTTTATTAGTTTGTTCTGACATGCGGTCCACTAGTAACTTATATTGCATTCCCAATTCTTCCTTTTCCAGTTGCAATCGTTTTAGGCGTTCGTCGGTATCTGGGCGTATAGTGTGAGTCTCCAACCAATCGCTAATTACGGCCCCAATTTCGGGATCCGGAGCAGGTGCCGTTAAACCAACCTAATTACCCAATAACAACACATACATACATATGCACATATACCTAATATATGTATACATATAACGAACATATAGGTTACTCACCTGTTGTAATGCGAAAGCCAGTGTTTTTGCCGTGGAAAGAACATTGTTGGCCGATATTGAACATTCAGCAATCGCACCCGTTGCCTTTTTTTTGGGAGATGTAAACACACTGATACCCTCCCCAACACCAGGTGCACTAGCATTGGCATTTCCTGATATGATTCCATCCATTTGTTGCAGAGCTGCTTCCAACATTTTACTGGCATCTGTCGTTGCTATGACCGATAATGGCGTTTTATTGCTGTTTTCATATGACATTTCTGCGAAAGTTGCAATGTTTGATGTTCGGATAATAATTCCATGCATTTTAACCTACTTACTAGCTTTGCTATAAATGTTTTATGGATGATTGTTTTTGGTTCTTTGAATTTTTTCTGCTGTTCTATTTATATTTCGAATCCCTTCCGTCCACTTGCGCTTACTAGCATTGTGGATGGAGAACAGTGAAATCATAGTGTATAGCATACAGTGAAATGGCTCTGGGATGCGTAGTCGAAATTCGATAAAAAAAAGACGATAAGTCATCGAAAAATGTCAAAATCGGGGACAGATTGGTATGGCGGCGACTTCCGGGGGTACAGATTGGTATGGCGGCCGGATGTGGTTGTTGTAAGAAAAGGGACCATAATGACAAGGTCGTAGCAATCAAGACAGAAACGCAATTCCGGAATTGGGAATTGAAAAAACCAATTCATAATTCCGAAAAGAATTTAAGGCTGAGTTCCTAAAACGCAATTCCCGGTGATAGCGTAAACGCCAGCTATTCCACGAATAACATGTGCAAGAATGTAAAATCAACAACCTACAAAACAGAAAGAAGAAGAGCAACTTCTATTGCTTTCACCATCGTTATTGGGCCATAACAGCAACCCTGAAATCAGCTGAGCACAGCTGTTCGACCTTTTTAACACACATCCCAGAGTCAAGTCACTTGTATCCATTCACAATGAGTGAAATGACTCTGGGATGTGTTTAAAAAGGGCCGAACAGCTGTGCTCAGCTGATTTTGAAGTTGTTGTTATGGGCCAATAACGATCGTGAATGCAATATAAGTTGCTCTTCTTCTTTCTGTTTTGTAGGTTGTTGATTTTACATTCTTACACATGTTATTCGTGAAATGGCTGACGTTTACGCCCTCTCTGGGAATTGCGTTTTAGCAACTCGGCCTTAATTTCTTTTCGGAATGATGAATTGGTTTTTTCAATTCCCAATTCTAGAATTGCGTTTCTGTCCTTCTTGCTACGACCATGTCATTATGGTCCCTTTTCATACAACAACCACATCCGGCCGCCATGCTGAACTGCCCTTCAAAAATTGACGCCATGCTGGTCTGCCCGTCAATGGCGATGGCACATCGACCATATATCGCCTTTTTTTGCTCGATTTTCGATGAGCTAAGTCAGGCGCTCCAGAGTCAGTCGTAACTTAACCGTAGAAGTGTTAACATCAAGTCAAGTAAAACAAGTGTAGACTTTTTAGTCGTGAAATAAAGCAGTGTGAATTAAGAAGTAAATAAAGACTTTTATTTAACAATTCAGCGATACGAACCCTATAGAAATAATCGAGCTATCGACAAATACGTAACAATTGGTGTCAGAAGTGGGATTGTTAAATAAATTCCAGGATCAAGGATAACGAAGCAAGGATAACGAAGCAAGGATAACGAAACAAGGATAACGAAATAAGGATAATGGCAAAGTTAAACGAACTGAAAATCCAAGAGCTTAAAAAGGAGTTAGAAAAGAGAAACCTGAGTACAAGCGGCAATAAAATTGAACTACAGGCAAGGTTAAGAGTAGCTATGGAAGCATATAACATTAATGTAGATGAGTTTGATTTCAACGATGATGTGGAAGAGGTCCACAAAGAAGAAACTCAGAAGGAAGAGGCTTCACAGTCAGTAGCAAACGTAGACATGAACTCGATATTGGCTGTACTGACACAAATATCGGCAAAAATGGAAGATCAACAGGCACAGATGTCGAAAAAAAATGGAAGAACAACAGGCACAGATATCGACAAAAATGGAAGATCAACAGGCACAGATGTCGAAAAAAATGGAATCACAGCAATCATTACTTTTAGAAGAGGTGTCCAGTATTGCAACTCAGTTGGGAGCGCAAGAAAAACGCATATGCTCACAATTAAAATCACAGGATGCAAAAATTACGCAGGTTGAGGAAAGACAAGATAAAATTGAGGATAATGTAAAAAAGTTAAAAGCCCGTCATCAGGAGATCCACATAAGTCGTCCAATCGCTTCAACTGCTACAAAGAAGATAAAACCTCCGTCGTTTGATGGAAGTGGTCCATTTCAAGTATTCAAGCTACAATTTGAGAAAACGGCAGTTGTAAATAATTGGAATCCTGAGGACAAAGTAGCTGCCTTATTTGTAGCATTGAAAGGACCTGCAGCAGAAATATTACAGACTGTTAGCGAAGGTGAAAGGAACAGCTATGACGCAATTATGGGTGCCACTGAAAGACGTTATGGTAGCGAGCACAGGAAGCAGATATATCAAATGGAATTGCAAAATCGCTTCCAGAAACCAAATGAGACGTTACAGGAGTTTTCTTCTGAGATTGAGAGGCTAGCTCATTTAGCAAACGCAGGAGCACCTCAAGAATTCATCGAAAGAATGAAAATTCAAAGCTTCATCAATGGAATACGAGATATTTAAACAAAGCGGGCTACCTATGCAAATCCAAAAGGAACTTTTGCTGAAACGGTATCATATGCCTTGATGCAGGAAACAGCATCTCTGTTGAGCAAGCCCACTTACAAGGCTCATCGGGTGGAAGTTGATCCGTCAGACTTGCTAACTAAGATATTGGAGGTGTTGAATGAATTGCAGAAAAAGAGGAATAGTGCTGTGAGATGCTTCAGGTGCAGGAAAACAGGACATATAGCACGTCATTGTAGCAAGGGCTCCAGTAATTTCAGCACTGTGGACGAGCGAAAGCGCAAGGCTGACGGGCATGAGCAGATGTCCAAATCAACAGATCGTCAAAAAGGAATCATACAAGGAAATACTGATGCAATATTGCGAAAACCATCTAACCTCGAACGAAAGAATTCCTCCAGAGCTGAGCGAAAGGAAGTCATTGTAAATGTTCGGCGAATGACAATAACATCTACAGACGAATGGAATGCGGAACAATTAAGGAAGTGTCAGATAGAAGATCCAGATCTGGCACGTGTAATGATCGGTTTGGAGCAAAATAAACGACCATCAAAAGAAGAGATGTCAGCAGAGAGTCCTGTTGCCAAATCATATTGGGCACAGTGGAATAGTTTGCAATTGGTAAATGGTTGCCTACATCGTGTTTGGGAGAGTGAAGATGGTCAAAGTTCTAAAACATTGATAGTTGTTCCAAGGAAAAGAATACCGGATGTGCTAAATGAACTACATAATGGTCCAAGTGGAGGTCATCTTGGAGTAACAAAGACGGTAGAGAAAATCAAAAAGAGGTTTTATTGGGTCAGCTGCCGTCAGACAGTTGTTGAGTGGATTGCGAACTGCGATGTGTGCATAAAGGCTAAGGGTCCCAAATCCAGGAGTCATGGGCTGATGAAACAATACAACTCAGGAGCACCATTTGAGAGAATTGCCATGGATGTAGCTGGGCCATTTCCTACTAGCAAACTTGGAAACAACTATGTACTAGTAGTCATGGATTACTTCAGCAAATGGCCGGAGGTGTACCCGATTCCAAATCAAGAAGCAGAAACTATAGCCGAAGTTTTCACCAACAATTGGGTGGCGAGATATGGTGCACCTATAGAGCTACATTCCGACCAAGGAAGGAACTTCGAATCAGTTGTGTTCCAGGAGATGTGCAAGACACTGGGTATTAGGAAAACCCGAACAACTGCGTTGCATCCACAATCAGACGGCATGGTAGAAAGATTTAACAGAACATTAGAGGAACATTTACGAAAAGTGGTGGACAAGTTCCAGAAAGATTGGGACACTCATATTCCTCTGTTCCTGATGGCATATCGATCGGCCGTACACGATACAACAGGTCAGACTCCTGCAAAAGTAATCTTTGGTAGTGATCTTCGACTGCCAGCTGACTTGAAATTTGGGATAAGTGCTGATGCGGGAATAAATGCCAGACAATCTAACAACGTTCTGGAAGAGGAAATGAGAGAAATACATGAACTTGTAAGACAGCGAACAAAGATCATGAGTGACAAGATGAAGGCCAGATACGGCAAGGCGATGAACTCAGAAGGTTTTGTTGAGGGAGATCTAGTTTTGCTATACAACCCGCAGCGAAAGAAAGGTTTGTCCCCGAAATTGCAGTGTACTTGGGAAGGGCCCTACAAAGTGATCAAACGGCTCAACGATGTTGTGTATCGCATACAAACGATTGGAAGACCGAGGAATAAAATGAAAGTGGTTCATCTGGAAAGGCTAGCAGCATTTGGAACGAGTAATGTGTCAGATCGGGACGATCAGACTTAAGCCGGAATTACAATAGCGCTGTGGCTGTGGCAGCGACTGTTTTTCGAAATCAGCTGATTTTTAGAAACTACGGTTTGTAATGAAGCGGCACATAATACAGCAGAGGCAGCTGGCAGCACCGCTCCGTTTAGCCCAAATTCTAAATTCGCTGCCGCTGCCTTGAATCGCAGCCAACTTCAAAGTGTTGATGTGAACTTACGTCTGTTTCCGTACTATCCAATGTAATATATTTGTTACTAATTTTGTGTTTCCGTACTTTGATGCCGGCAAGCGGGAGAGAATTTAATTTTTACTTAATTAATTTCCACTAGCAAATATTGCTGGCGGGATGAAAAAGTAAAGAGGAAGAAAGAGCAGAGGAAAAAATGAAACAAGATTAATTATTTTAATTGAAAAAAGTGGACATGAAAATGGTAAGTAAATTTATGTCACCACGTGTCCAAGGTAAAAGGAAACAGACCTAATATATAAAGAAGTCACTGCCAAATACTGCGAACGCTCTATTGTGTTTGGTCTGGCAGTCACTGCTCATATTAGACGCATCAGCTGATTTCGAAAACCGTCGCTGCCCGCTGCCAATTCGCTGATGTAATTTGGGCTTTAGGTGGAGGGCAGTGTGACGAATATAATCGGTTCTCCACTTACATCACTAAAATGATTGAACACATCTCTAAGGAAAGTGCCAGAACTAGAAGAAGATACCAGATAATTTCCAGTGTTGCCAGAATTTTCCAGATTGCGTTTGACAGACTATATAAGGCGGCGAGCAGGCGCTCCAGAGTCAGTCGTAACTTAACCGTAGAAGTGTTAACATCAAGTCAAGTAAAACAAGTGTAGACTTTTTAGTCGTGAAATAAAGCAGTGTGAATTAAGAAGTAAATAAAGACTTTTATTTAACAATTCAGCGATACGAACCCTATAGAAATAATCGAGCTATCGACAAATACGTAACAATACTTATTGTAAATTTACAGAAAAATAATAAAAATTGAAGAAGCAAAGTACGAAGAAGGAAAAGCAGCAGCAAGCAGTAGTGAACAAGGCATAGTGTATAGATACAGTAAATGACTCTGGGATGCGTAGTCGAAATTCGATAAAAAAAAAGACGATATGTCATCGGCAAATGTCAAAATCGGGGACAGATTGGTATGGCGGCACTTCCGGGGGTACAGATTGGTATGGCGGCCGGATGTGGTTGTTGTAAGGAAAGGGACCATAATGACATGGTCGTAGCAATCAAGACAGAAACGCAATTCCGGAATTGGGAATTGAAAAAACCAATTCATAATTTCGAAAAGAAATTAAGGCTGAGTTCCTAAAACGCAATTCCCGGAGAGGGCGTAAACGTTAGCTATTCCACGAATAACATGTGCAAGAATGTAAAATCAACAACCTACAGAACAGAAAGAAGAAGAGCAATTTATATTGCATTCACGATCGGCATTGGGCCAGAACAACAACTTCAAAATCAGCTGAGCACAGCTGTTCGACCTCGTGTAACACACATCCCAGAGTCATTTCACTGTTCTCCGTTCACAATGGAACAAGGCTTATCCAATCTTTAGATAATTCTTGGTAGTGAACGAATAATAGCTTTGTTCGTTTACGGATATTTTTTGATGTTTTTCGAAAACTTTTAAAAACTAACACTTTTTCGCTGTTTTTTTACACCAAATCTCCAACAGAAGGGAGCCAACTGAGAGAGAAAACTGACATTTCATTTGGTGAGAAGTTGTTGAATTCTGTTGGACAAATTTTTGCCAACAGCAATTTTCCAACAGGAAAACAGCTGATCAAACAACAGCTGACTGGAATTTTTGCAAGTAACAAGATTTGCAAAATATACAAATCAATTATAAAATTGGAAAAATAAATTGGCAACAAATATGGATAAATTAAATATGCAAAATAAGTTACATACTTTTTGCTAAGTATTTATATGCATATTATGTACCTTAGTAAATTGTAATCTCCTTTGCCGGAATATATCACTAAGCTTTAAAGTTAAATAAAAAAGTATACTCTATAGAGTATACTTTGGTATCGACCTCTCAAGAAACGCAAAAGTTCCATATAAAATGACGTACAAGAAATGCTCAAGAAATTTTTCTTGTGAAACTTTCTTGAGCGAGTATCGACCTCTCAAGAAATTTAGTACACTCTTTTAATACTATTTTTCAACGTAATGCGAACACAGCAACACAGGTTTTGCCAAGATATATATCATCGAGCATTTATGGGCTAAACAGAATCAGTACTTCTCCGTCATGACGGACAAGGAAGAAACTGACAGTTGAGTAGACTGTGTATATTTTGCTCGTGCATCGCT
This sequence comes from Urophora cardui, assembly GCA_960531455.1. Classification (NCBI taxonomy): domain Eukaryota; kingdom Metazoa; phylum Arthropoda; class Insecta; order Diptera; family Tephritidae; genus Urophora; species Urophora cardui. The sequence goes on along the minus strand of OY482673.1, from coordinate 148,198,255 downwards.
ACATTGGCGACGTATCAGTCGCCGGATCCGGCATACTTTGCCAATTTTCTATTTTGCCGTACGTCAGTAATATAAGATGTATTCGGTGATGGCAGTAGAGTACAGTAGTGCATCAAATTGCGTTCGATAACTCGTTTTTGTACTAAACTGTGCAGAACTGTGCTTTGTAACCAACTTAAAATTAAATATTAGTATTAAATTAATACTATTAATACATATTCCATGCGATTTTGCACATAGAAGTCTGATTCATTTAGATTTTTACGGAGCGCGCATAAAGCGGCCCGTTTCTCAACTTGTTCCATGCTACGTTAAGTATCTATAACCCCAGCTTAACTCACTTTTAGCTGCTCCATATTTTAAATATGTATACGATTAAAATAAAATTTGCAAAAATCAAAATAGCGAAGAGATATGTATGTACATACATATGTTTACTTTTTTATACCTTTCATGGGAATGAAATGGTATTATAACTTTGTGCCGAAACACGAATGGTGAAAGTACCAGAAGGAGGCGTGGCAGACCTACCAAAATATATACCAATATGATCAGGATCATTAGCTGAGTCGATTAAGCCATGTCCGTCTGTATGTCTGTCTGTCTGTTTGATCGCAAACTAGTCCCTCAGTTTTCGAGATATCTGCATGAAATTCGAAATGTGAGTGTATTTTTAGAAGCTGATCATTTGTCGGAATCGGCCGAATCGGACCACTATAACATATAGCTCCCATACAACCGATTGTTCAGATATGTACATTTTGGGGTATAACTTCTCCATTTAAATAGCTAAGGGCATGCAACTTTGAAGTATTTGTACCCATATAGACCTAAATAATGTCTCCGAAATTTGTCAAGATCGGACCACTATAACATATAGCTCCCATACAACCGATTGTTCAGATATGTACATTTTTGGGTATAACTTCTCCATTTAAACTGGTAAGGTCATGAAACTTTGAAGTATTTGTACCCATATTGATCTAAATAATTTCACCGAAATTTGTCAAGATCGGACCACTATAATATATAGCTCCCATACAACCGATTGTTCAGATATGGACATTTTGGGGTATAACTTCTCCATTTAAACAGCTAAGGGCATGAAACTTTTTACTCATATGGGCCTAAATAATGACACTGAAATATGTCAAGATCGGACCATTATAATAAATAGCTTCATGCAACCGATTGTTCAGATATGGATATTTTTGGGTGGAACTTCTCCATTTAAACGGATAAGGACTTGAAACTTTGCTGTGTTGGTACCCATATGGACCTAAACGATGTTACTATGAACTTTGAAGGTCAAAATATGGCTAAGCTAAACAAAATCAGACCCGTCCATGAAAGGTATGAAGTCTTCGGTACGGCCGAAGACAGCCGCGCTCTTACTTGTTTTTTTTTTTTCAATTTAATAGTTGACACAGGGTGAACTTTTACAGCATTCGGAATTTCTTAAAATTACAGAGCGATTCTTATTATTTTATATGGGTAACCCTGTTGCGGTTCATTTTAGCAAAAACGTTGTTTTAACTCGTCTATAATACACCACTATTTTAAACATCGTTCTAAATTTAATACCGATTTTAACTATAGCATTTTCAGGTCAAATGAAACCTTTTTCAAGTCAAGTGAACCTTTTTTCAAGTCAAGTGAAACCTTTTTCAAATTAAGTGAAATCTTTTTCAAATAAAATGAAACCTTTTTCAATTTAAGTGAAACTTTTTTCATTTAAAATGAAACTTTTTTCATTTCAAATGAAACTATTTTTATTTCAAATAAAACTTTTTTCAAATTAAATGAAACCATGTTTAGTAGATAGACTTTCGATACAAAATTAGAGAAGGCATCGATATCATCACGTTTGGCAAGAGGCAAGGTTTATCCAAATAGAGGTTATATTACTTCGTTTTTATGTGTGTGTTTTCTTTAAAAATGTCAATGTGAAAGAGGAGAGAAATGAATTTCAATGTAAAATTTTTCCGAATTCGTTTTGTCTGACATTCGCACTTTTTAGTATACATACACAATTCCAATCAGCTTATCTACTACGATATCCTTCTTTAGATAATTCTTGGCAAGAGGATTGAGAACGAAACAAGTGGTTCAATATATAATTCTATATGGTCGTATACATAGGAAATAATGCTTCTTCAGAATGCAAAGTAAGCTGTCAAATTATGGTCTTTTGTTTTGATTTTTCCCCTCTTGCACGTGTTATTCGTGGAAATAGCTTGTGTGTTCGCTTGTATGTTCGCTGGCGTTTTTTCTGTTTTTGACATTCTTATCTACGGCCGTTCAACGGTAATCGCCTATTCTCTTTTGGCCGCTACGACCATATAGAATTATTTGGCCATGGGTTCAATCTTCACTCGCTCTGAGAAATTTGTATGGAAATTGGCGAGTTTCGGCACTCGTTTTGAGGTCGAAACAAGATTGAGAGAGCGAGTGCAGAAAAAAAGAGCGAAACACGTTATGTGGAGACATGGTATTAGGGCCTTTTCACATTACTCGGTACGACTTCGGATCGACATTTTTTTCTCGGTATTTTCATCTTACCGAAAAGAATCCGCGTTGCAGTAAGGTTGTTCTCTCTGTGTGATTTTGGCCTGGCAAATTTGCCGAAATGACATAAGTGTGATAAATTTGCCGAGCACAACAACAAAATACACGTCTTGTCAAATTTGGAACTTCGGCAAATTTCTCATACCCCAACCCGTGATATTTGATATCATGAGAAAAATATCACGGGAAATGCAACCATGTTATTATATGTTTTCAATAGTTTTATTTTGTTGTTATTTTAGGAAATCATCGAGAGCGACGAGGATGACCTTATATTACTGCTAAACTGTGATATATTGATGGCCGGAATGGAGGTGGATATATGAAAGCGACGCCAAATTCCGCTTTGCATCATTAGAAAAATTGTGCACTCTATTATTTGGATTCTTTTTTTCCATTATCACCACCATTTTTATCAACACGTTGAAACTATTTATTTAAAGCTTTTATTTAATATTTTTAAGAACTTACCAATTGTTTATGTTTACAAAAAGGTTTCTTTTGTTTACATTTTTGATGCTCTTCTTCGTTTTACTTGGTATTCACGGTGGATTACTAAACGTCAAAATTTCTTGCCTACTACTATTTTTCACTCAAGAAATAAAGCGAAAAATTTCTTGAGCTGTTTCTTGAGAGGTCGATACCAAGGCAGATCTAGGAAGGTAGGCTCGGTTGCGAATTCAGAAACTACTTTTCTTATTCACAAAGGTAGAGTGTAATGTCAAAATCAAAGCGAATTCACATCATGACCAATAGGAATGGGCGAGTCCCAAGCGAATTCAGATTTTAACTAAGGCGAATTATCATTTTGACATTACACTCTACCAATTACAATAACAAAATACATGGGAAATTTCTGAATTCGCCACCGAGCCTACCTTCCTAGATCTGCCTTGGTTGAATACATGAAATCGGAGCGGATTAATTTCGGTATACCGCAACGCGGTAAGACCGGTCAGTAAAATTTGAGGAATTACTGCATATATTTTTGCGGCGAAATAAAAGAAGAACAGTCAGTAAAAAACTCGTTTCGGCTATAAATGTAGCAAGCTATAAAATGAGTTAGAAAAGAGAAACCTGAGTACAACCGGCAATAAAATTGAACTACAGGTTAATACAAGGTTAAAAGTAGCTATGGAAGCATATAACATTAATGCCTGAATCGCAATTTGGCGTTAGGTCGGTCGCGCGTTGATCGTACCTCAAAGCCGCTTCACACTGACATTCGATATTAGATACTGGATTGGAAACATTTTCACTGCCACTAATATATTTTCTTGAATTCTTTCATAAATTTCACAATTTTTCATCGAAAGAAACTATTTGAATTTTTTTTAGTGTCAAACGCCCGACTTAGAAGAGAAATGTTCAACTCAGGCGTTATACAGGGTTGCAATGAAGATACGATATTACAAAAATTTTACGATCAAACGCTTGAGGTCACAATGCGATTTGCTTCATATATTTTCATACATTTCTACTCACTTGTCAGAAGCGCGACCTAGGTATGGGCAAATTGGAAAAATATATCGATATATATTATATCGATATCTAAAAAAACATCGACTTATGCCGTGTAAAAACATCGATATATCAATATATCGAAAGGGTCGGCTTTACATTAAAGAACCACGTCCCACAAAAAATCACTTCTTCACGGGGTTAGAGGTGCTCTCACAGATCTCAAAACTGAAATCCAAACTTGCCGGACACTTATAGTTTACTAGATATTTGTTGTTAAAGTTCGATGGGTCTACAGATATTCTACGAATCCTGAAGTATAAACATAAAAATCATTAAGAATTGCTTGAAGAAGAAAGTAATGTAAATTCAAGCACCCAAACATTATGGTTATACCACTTCTTAAAAAATGTTCTGGTGTTAAATTCAAAGCGAATCAGAAATGTGTGAAAAATATCGAATTTGGCTCGAAATGGCAAAAAATTATCGATTATCGATGCACGGTAATTCAAAATATCGTCGATATTATCGGCTGTACTATTTTAAAATATCGATATATTGATATATCGATATATATCGCCCAACCCTAGCGCGACCGACTGAACTCCAAATTGCGATTCCGGCATAATGTAGATGAGTTTGATTTCAACGATGATGTGGAAGAGGTCCACAAGGAAGAAACTCAGAAGGAAGAGGCTCCACAGTCAGTAGCAAACGTAGACATGAAATCGATATTGGCTGTACTGACACAGATGTCGGAAAAAATGGAACAACATGCACAGAGTTCATCGAAGATTGAGGAAACAATATCCGGCATTGCAGCTCAGTTCGAGGCACAAGAAGAACGCATATCCTTACAATTTAACGCGCAGGATGCGGAAATTATACAATTTAAACAGGTCCTTAATTTCTGCATATACACAGTTGATTCAAAATTTCTGAATTATTTCATCAATGAAAAAGTGGAGTGATTTACTCAAAGAAGGAGTGACGGAGTGATGAGTTCAAAATCGGAGTGATATCTTCCAATTGGAGTGACGGTGGCATCGTTGCTTTGGGCTGTGCTATTTTAATAATATCGATATATTGATATATCGATATATATCGCCCAATCCTAGTTCGGCACAATTGCTGTGATTTAGTGTTGGGAAACTATCGATAGTGCCACCATCGATAGTTTTTGATAGTTCTAAAAAAACTATTGATAGTCTTCGATAGTCTTCAAAAAAATAAACCATCGATAGTACTATCGATAGAACTATCGCCGAAAATTTGAAAAATTCAAGAAAGCATCAAAATCTCAATCTCATACATTCAGTCCAGTATATTTTAGTACACGGAAGTGAGTTTGAAGTCGAAACAAAAAAAAAATCTTCAAAACCTTCTATAATTTCGTTTCTATTATTTTGTACATAGACGAATATAAAACAACAGAATCTGAAAGAGTAATAGCTTAAACAGAACCAGCGTCGGACGAATTTTCGTCGGACACGGCGTTCTGTCAAACGATTAAAATACACGGCAGTATGTGAGAATGAACAGAACGAAAACGCTGGCGAAAATCGCCCGGCGAAAATTCGTCAGAATAGACTTATTTCTAATTTGGACGCTATCGCCTGTCAAATAAATTATTTGGAACTTGATAAAAACATGTAACAAAACAAAAGTATACGTTTTTTGATGTGGAAAAAATTGAAAATATGGACAGAAGAGAAGAGTCAATGGAAGAAGTAAGGAAACATTGTAATTATAAAAATATGCATATGGCAATTTTGCCTTGATTCTGTTTTACTGGGCGATATTCGCAAACAAATGTCATCGCCGCACCACGCGAAAATACGCCCGGCGATTGGTTCTGTTTAAGCTATAATCATTGTGTACGGAGAACAGTGGCTTGACTCTGGGATGTGTGTTCAAAAGGTCGAACAGCTGTGCTCAGCTGATTTTGAAGTTGTTGTTATGGACCAATGACGTTCGTGAATGCAATATAAGTTGCTCTTCTTCTTTCTGTTTTGTAGGTTGTTGATTTTACATTCTTGCACATGTTATTCGTGGAATAGCTGGAGTTTACGCTCTCTCCGGGAATTGCGTTTTAGTAACTTAGCCTTAATTTCTTTTCGGAATTATGAATTGGTTTTTTCAATTCCCAATTCCGGAATTGCGTTTCTGTCTTGATTGCTACGACCATGTCATTATGGTCCCTTTTCTTACAACAACCACATCCGGCCGCCATACCAATCTGTACCCCCGGAAGTCGCCGCCATACCAATCTGTCCCCGATTTTGACATTTGCCGATGACATATCGTCTTTTTTTTATCGAATTTCGACTACGCATCCCAGAGCCATTTCACTGAATGCTATACACTATGGCTTACTGTGTAACCTAAATCAAACGCACGCCGTCAATTTACTGTCAAAAATTTCTCATGCCCATACAACTTGTATGGGAGTAACCGAAATTGAACGGCGTGCGTGAAAAGCAAATTCGACGCCCAATTTTTGTTTTGCGTGACAGTTGAAATTAAGCATTGTGGGTGATTGTTTGCAAAAAAATTGACACTTGCTTTTGATATCGTGTCTGTTAGGTACATATTCCACAAAATAACAAGATTTTCTCTGATTTTCTGTATTTTTCTATTTCTTTATCTGAACACGCACGCAAGTCAATTTCGGTTCAAGGCATATGAAAAATTTGCGTGCGTGCGTTAAATTGACGACTTGCGTTTGATTTAGGTTACACAGTTAATGTGCAATATGGAGATGTAAAAGTTGTAAAACTATCGATAGTACACATTAATATCGATAGTTTTCGATAGTTTTGAAAAAGCCATCGATGATCTTCGATAGTGGTCAAAAAAATAAAATATCGATACAATCGATAGTGCCATCGATAGTTTCCCACCTCTACTGTGATTTTCAGTTGAAATTATTCCCATATTTTATATTTGCCAGATAAAACCTACAAGCATCATTTATTACTTGATATAAGCAAATATTGCTAGAAGCTGGTAAGAAGCAAGTAAGGAAAATCAATTAAAATGGAATTGACCGAAGATCGAGTAATTTCTAGTTAAATTACTGATAATGGGGGAAAATTTATAGAAAAAATTATTCATGGCTCGCTTATGTATTTTAATATACATATATATGTATGTATATGGTTTAATTTGAATGAATGTATGCCTGATGAAAAGGTTTATTTGGTATTTGGTGGAGTCGACTGGGAGGAGCCATGGAGTGAAAGGTCTGAATGGGGAATACTTTTGTAACATTCTATCCTTCCCCTTTAGCGCACATTGTTGACATTCATATTTAATTTTGTCCTCTTAAGGTAAAGGCCCAATGCACGCTTGCTTTGCTTGCTTGGCTGTGAGAAATGTCAAAATCATTTTGAGCTCTACTAAAATGTATAAGAGCCCGTGCACAATTGGCTTTGTCTGCTCCAACTTTGATAGAAAAAACCTTAAAGCAAAGCGAAATTCCAGATGCTTGCTACAATTAACACTGACAATTTCCACTTCACTTCTTTGCTTTAATTTATAAACCTGATTTTTGGTAATATATTTGGGGAATTTGCTTTTTTCTGCTTATTCGAATGTTATTTTTTACTTTTCTCTGCTCACTTCTCACGAAATTGCGCGAAATCGCTAAAATAAGTGTAGATATACAAACATACACACACACACACACACAAGGGGAGATGTTTGTCAAAGTGGAAAAAAGTTGAAAGATGGCTAACTTTATACTTTGCTTTACTCGCTTCACCTCAATTGTGAACATGTCCCTTTAAAAAGCACATGCTGAACAGAACTGTCAAAGCAAAACTCTGAAGCAAAGCGAGGTAGAAGTCAATTGTGCACGGCTTATAAAAGTTGGCCAAATGTCAGCTTTACTTCATGCGCTTGAAGCGCTGCAAAGTTTCGAATTGCCGAATTCTCTATTTGACAGCGCTTTGAAAGCTTTGACATTAATTTTGACAATTCAATTTCCAATATGGCTGCTGATATTAGGCATTAGGTGTATTCCCTAACGGAAAATTATTACAAATTATTGAAAAATTGTAAGAGATATCACGTTTTTTCATTTTTTTACGCAAAAAATTTGCAGAAGAGGAAAAAACTCAAAACTTGTTCAGCACTTCGAGTCAACATTTTAGGGTTGTTTCTTAGGAAACTAGCATCTAGCTGTCAAGTGAAATTAAAAGAGAAAAATGGAAAGAATTACGCTCATAAAGAGCAAAACAGACAGGAAATCAAGAAACGGAAAACTATCAAAAATTAGCAAAAAATTATCTTAATACCATTTTTGGCATTTAATTGTTATTTTTTTATAAAAAAAAACATTTCATTTTAATTATTTATATTTCAAAAATTTAGCAAAATTCAAAAGTAACAAAATCATAAATATATATTAGTTTATTTTTTAACAGCTGTTTCTTAATTTGGCAGCAAATAATTTCAGTTTGTGAAAATTTTACTAGCTGAAATTTGGAGCTCTCTATGATTGTTACTCTTACACTTTGGCTGTCATTCGGCTAACTTTTTGATTCAAGAAACGATTTGATAGCACGAACTTGGATAAATATTCCTACTTAATAAGAAACAAACCTTTTGTTTTATTTATTTGGATTGCCGATTCAGCTGATTAATATGACAGCGTTCAAAGCTACAATTGGGCTATAGAAGCTTTCAAAGTAAAGTAAAGTAAAGTAAGCAAACTGAAGCAAACAAAGCCAGAAAAGCAAGCGTACATTAGGCCTTTACCTTTATACCAAGGCTTTTGCTTAATATTTTTCCACTAATAGCCCCGACACATAGCATACGTCAATCCGTCTACGTCGACGTACGTGACTGACAGCTCACGTACTTGACGGAGAGGTCGCCACATAGGAAACGTTGACGGATATACATAAATCAGCTGTTTGATTAACCTTTAACTTCAGAGGTGGTGGCAAATATTTAACTCTTTAGAATATTTTGTAATTTCTCTTTTAAGTTGCCCTCTTGAAATTCAGTTTTCAGTAACTTCACATCTCCTGATAATTATTGAACATTTTGGTTTTATGGAGGAATGTTTTACAAATGAGAAAAAACTCGAAAAGAAAATTGCAAAAAAAGTGAAATTCAAGAGTAGCTAAAGGTTAAGGATCAAAAGCAATCAGCTGACATAGCGACGGATTGACGTATGCCGAAAGTTGAGTGTTCGGCAACTTTGGTACGTTGCGGCGACGGATCCGTCGTACTTGTACCGATGTGCATTTAAATGCCCACAGTTTACTGAGCTGTCAGTCACATACGTCGACGTAGACGGATTGACGTATGTTATGTGACGGGCCTATAAGATAATTATAGCTGCGAAATTACCAAAAGGTATTCTAAAGAAAATATATCCCCTTTAAAAAATCACCGGTATTCTTTATTATGCATGATTCATCTATGTATGTTTGTGTGTATGCATTAGGGCGGATTAATTTTTCTTTCCAACTTTGTTTCGACCACATGCATTCTCTGGACAATTCTGGGCTGCAAGATCATAAGTCGTGTCATTGTTCATAGTTTCTAAACCACTTCATATTTTTAAATGAAATTCACAGGAGGTGTAGTGGGAGTGTCTATTAACAAATATAGGTATGTACAATTTTTTATGAAAATGTTTATAGTTTTTGCTGCATTTGTTAATAAAAATACCTTCCTCTATTTTTGTATTTCCTTCACTGAAAACACTAAAAAGGTGTTCTACTCAAAATTACTGTGGATCCATCTTAGATTCTACTCCAGAAAGAGAATTCTACCGGCTGAGGGTTATTTTTTTTTTTTTGAAGGGCGGCCGAAGGCCGCCAACGCATAAGGGTATTATAGTCCAACCACTGACCGACGGCGTCATATCTCTCAGTTACCTCACGCAATAGTTGAAAATCGACACCATTCACGCACGTAAACGCACGCATACTCAACGTAATAGTCCAACCACTGACCGACGGCGTCATATCTCTCAGTTACCTCACGCAATAGCTGAAAATCGACACCATTCACGCACGTAAACGCACGCATACCCAACGTATGAATCAGTTGTTTTCCTTTGTTTACATTCTGCATTGTTTTTGGTTTGTTTGGAATGAGTTGAATAACAGCGTTACCATTGTGCAGCAAAGTATACATGCAGTTTTTGATTTCGGAGTAACTTGTGTTTGGTTTCGTAGTAATTTTTCTTGAAAATCGTATTATTCATAGAATTTATTAATAAATAAATTTTTAAAATGAAAATGTTGTATCATGATAATTTAAAACCAAATATTAATTGCAGTTTTTTTACTTCTGACTCCGTGCTTCTACATTTTCTACTACTATTTCTTAAAGGCTTTTAAGAATATGTACATATGTATGTGCACAAAGAAACCTAATTTTTGCAATTAATAAAATGCAGCAATTATATACAGATACTATTTTTTTTTAATTTTTAGTAATATTATTCGCCGCGGTTATTTTTTAATTTATGTATTGCATATGTACGTATTTCGGTCTTTTTGTTGTTTATGCTTGTTGTCAAAATCACGAGTCTTGCCGGCTCACCAAATATTATTCACCTGACAGCTTTTAAAAATTTGCTATCCGGTGTAATTTTGCTAAATTGAACAGTCAAAAATATTCACAATAGTCAAATATATTAAATGCAACAGTCAAAAATATCCACAATAATCAAATTTAGTAAAGAAAACACAGCAGAAAAAACTTCATTATTTTCTATTTAAATTTTTATCTCCATATAAAAACAAATACAAACGATTGATACAATATGTAATAAAATGTAGTAAAAAAAAAAACGCCAAAAAACCTTCATTTTCTCTATTTACATTTTTATTTCCGTGTAAAAAAACTATTGCGGCAATAGTCAAATTTAGTAAAAAAAAACGCAAGAAAAACTTAAATTTTTTTTATTACATTTTTATCTCCATATTTAAAAAAAAAAATACACTTATGTTAACATAATTTTATAACCGCAACATTCGGAATAGTTATTGAGGTAGTTTGGGAACATATTGGAAGATTCGTACTAATTTAGTACAAAATGATCGCTCCGGCAACCCTGTTGCAAAGAGAACAATCATGAGAGCATCAGCTGACACGTTACTACGTGAAAAATCAAAATGAGCTAGGTTTCTGCGATACGTGCGTCAAGAGCGCTGTCGTCGTGCGTTGGTGACTGGGCATTTACACTACAACTCCATAAGACAGGTTGTGTCAGCTGACACGGGCTACGTGCGTACGTCGTTGACTGGTTGGACTATTATACGCATAACTTTTATAAAACATGTTGTCAATTTTAGACATTTTCTGATTGCTGTTTTTTTTTGGATTTTTTGTTGTTGTGTGGCAGCACTAGACTAACAGACCAATTGATTTGCATACAAAAAAGGGTTGTTCAGTGTGACAATTTACGCAACTTTAAACATTAAGGTTGTTCTCTGTGTGATTTTGGCCTGGAAAATTTGCCGAGATGACATAAGTGTGATAAATTTGCCGAGCACAACAAAATACACGTCTTGTCAAATTTGGAGCTTCGGCAAATTTCTCATACCCCAACCCGTGATATTTGATATGAGAAAAATATCACGGGAAATGCAACCATGTTACTACATTCACAATAGTCTTCTATGAGAAGTGAGCTTGAATTTATGTTTCTAGTTTGTTTTTTTTTTTAAGTATTTTATTTTATTCAGATAAAAAAATATTTAATTCGAAATTGAAGCAAGCAAAGCAAAGCGACAACAGTCGTATAAAGAGTGGAAAGAATATGAATATGAGTTCGAAAATAAGGCGGATCACACCCACATTTTTTATTTTTCAATTTTTTAAACATTGCAATCAAATTAGGGAGGGTCGAATTTCGAAATTCGAAAGCCCATTACTAAATTTTGGAGGCTAACTTCAAAAAATGGCGTGTACATATTTTTTTCTTATGTCTCAATCTCTTCAAAAAACTTGGTTTGGTCCAATCAGTGATGGTAGATACTTTTTTGGAAATTCCCTACAGAGCAAGAAAAAAATCCCTACTTTTCCCTACGCTTGTTTCAAATTTTCCCTACGTAATTCCCTACACTTTTTTTTAGTTATTTCCATGCTAGAACAATGAAAAAACCGCACGGCAGTATATGAACGTATTTTCTTTTACTAAATAATGAAAATCGGCTGTTCTACTGCGTACTGCATACACACTGGCTCTCAAAGAAATCAAAAAAATTGCAATAAAATACTGATGGTTTACTGTTTTGAACAATTATTATAATAAAAAAAATATATGTATTAAAGCGTTGTATGTAACATATGTATATATCGCACGTTTTATGCAATAGGGATTTAACTCGAAATTTTCGATTTCTGGGGTTTTGCCATATATTTCAATAACTGGGTCATGCCTTTGAGTCTAGTCTTATAAAATACTCAAAACAATAAAAATGGCGGAAATAAAAGTGATTTTGTAGTTAGCCGTAGAAGGAAACTCTTTGAAAATATAAAAGTTTGCGTTTTCCCAAAAAAAATTTTTTTGAGTTAAATCTTCAAGAAAATATGACATAAGAAGTAAATAAACTCAAATGTGACATTTCGTTTGAAAATATAATTACTTTCCTACTGCCATTTCAACGCTCAAGAAATAATGCAAATTTTTTCTTGAGCGTTTTCTTGGGAGATACGGAGAGGCCTTAAGGGAAAAAAAATTCGGAGCTAAGAGCGTAGCCACAAAAAAAAATCTTGCTCCGATGCCCTGAAAAAAAAAATCGTGTTATTAGATAGTTCACTATACGGTATTCCCTCTCCAATTACGTCATTGAAGGGTTCGCGATTTAACTCGTCTTGGCAGCATTTTCATTATTCAGATCGACAGTCAGTGTTGAAGTGAAAAAAGTTGCATTGAAATTTTGATTTGACTTTGCCAAAAAATCCCTACATTTAGCTATTTTATAAAAATCTGTCCTTCTTTCCCTACGGTCACTTTTTTCCGACTAAAATCCCTACATATAGGGAATTTTCCCTACGTATCACATCACTGGGTCCAATACCCAGCCGGGTGCTGTACAGTGTAATAATACAATGGCGCTTTTTATAACTCTGACGAGTTTTATGGCCGAGCTTCTCTCCCAATTCGAGGTGTGCTCCTTTTGGTTCTTCCTACTAATTGGTTTTCGCGGTTACTGATTTCAAATCTCATATCAGGTTACTGAAATTCAAGATGGCGGATCCAATATGGCGACCAAATTTTGTAATTTTTATTTTTTTAACTTAATTTTATATAAAAAAGGGGTTTTTGCAATTGCGGATTTCGAATCTGATGAAACATTTTTTAAATTCAAAATGGCGGATCCAATATGGCGACTAAATTTTGTAATTTTTATTTTTTTAACTTAATTTTATATAAAAAAGGGTTTTTGCAATTGCGGATTTCGAATCTGATGACACATTTTTTAAATTCAAAATGGTGGATCAAATATGACGGCCAAATTTTATATATGGGCGAATCCTGAATGAGGAAAAAATTAAATGTGGAAAATCAAGGTGTATTTTTCTAGATATAAGTATTAGGGAAATTCGGTATGTGGGTATAGGTTTATGACTAGCTGATTATTTGTCGGAATCGGCTAAATCGGACCACTATAACATATAGCTGCCATACAACCGATTGTTCACACTATGCATTTTTGGGTATAACTTCTCCATTTAAACAGCTAAGGACATGAAACTTTTCAGTATTTGTACTCATATGGACCTAAATAATGTCACACAAATGTTTCAAGATCGGAGCACTATAACATATAGCTGTCATACAACCGATTGTTCAGATATAGCTTTTTTGGGGTATAGCTTCCTCATTTAATCTACTAGAACCTTTCTAAATAATCTTTATCCACATGGCTTCCCGAATTGACAATGCAAATTAATAAATATATGACAATGTAAAATTTCATTTTTTCGCGATTTTACGCGTTCCCCTTAACTATTGTACTTATGTACATATATTCACTATATGTGCTAGTATGCAATTATCTTCATCGAAAAAGAGAAACTTCTGTTAATTTAAGTTATTCTGAGTTTGCTATTCCCATCCAGCCAAATTTCCATTAGATCACAATTCCTGAAGCATAAGTTGCCTGCAAAAAAACGAAATTTCTAAAAACTTTGCACCTCTTTGCAAAATATTATTGCGGTGTCGTCTGCACCATATATCATTGTAGTTCGGGGCGATATTTGTTTGTTAAACACTTTCAAACATTTTTAGTTATAATATATAATTGTAAAAAGTAAAAAATAATTATATTGAGATTATGACGCTTTTTACATTTTTTTCTTATCACCAAACCTTGTGTCGTATGTTTCACTATTAACAATTAAAATACTTACCATGGTCATTAATATCCATAATATTAATATTTTAAATACTTTTTAATTTTCACTTTATAAGGATTCAAAAAGGCAACTAAATCACACCAAGAGTATAGGTTTTAAACCGCAATAAAAAACATTGAACTTTGGCCCCTCATAGAATAATATTTAACTGACATTTGCAAATAAAAAGTGTTGTTTACGTATTTTTCCAATGTTTACTAACAGATTTAATCAACAATTGTGAAATTGCAAGTTTTCAATTTTGGCCAGAAAATCTAGTTCGCCAGACCATAGTGCTACGGAGCGAGTATTTTCCTTAATGAATAGCTTATGGACATCCGAAAAGTCGTCACTAAAAGTAGAAACATTACGTGCAATGCTAATTATAAAATTTAATATGGGCAGCTGTGAAAACTTTTTGGACATTCTAAGCCAAAACCCAGAACTAGTAAAAAAATGTCACTCATGTGAGAAATATGACTTTAAAAATAAATGTTAATTCAATAGTAGTGTTGCTTGTTTCTAAATCAATTATACCACCAAGAAATCCTCAGTCTTGTTGTGAATAGAGGTAGGTGTCCCGCATTGATGCATCATAAAGTTGGCTGCCTTAAACTACTGGGAAATTTTCAGTGATACTTTCACGAAATATTCTGTGGATAATTCATCTAATTTTAACACTTTCAACTATTATTATAATATTGAAGTGTCCAGAAAGAGAATTCTGCCTGCTGAGGGTAATTTTTTTAAGCGCGGCCGAAAGCCGCCATTGCAAAAGGTGTTATATACAAAACCACTGTGGATTGGTCCATGGATATTTATCCAGAAAGAGAACTCTACCGGCTGAGGTTTATTTTTTTAAAGCACGGCCGAAGGCCGCCAACACTAAAAGGTGTTCTATATACACATCAGTTTAACAAGGAATACCTCCTGACTATAATCGTCCGGCGGGTGAGACATGTTTTGTGATCTGTGAGACCACTCGTACCCTACTGAAAAAGTAATTTTTATAGGATCGTGGTTCATTATACACAAATTTTCCCTAGTTATCAAATGAATTTTGACCCTCCGCAATTTTGATTTTAGATAGTAATCCCTAACAATTTATACATATAAAAAATTGTAACAGGTACATTGAAGATATTCAAGAAAAACTGATAGGAGAGGTCGTTATTGGACCAGCGGAACCCAAATCTACAATTTTTAGAATTTTTGTCTGTCTGTCTATCTGTCTGTATGATTGTGCGCGCATGACGCAAAAACTACTGAATAGAATTGCATGAAAGTTTTACCATCACTTAACGTCTAACTTAAAGTTTAGGACAATTTCATTTGGATATCTCATCCAGTTCCCGAGTTATTGACCAAAATGTGGGAAAAATGTACCAAAAATGTGGTTTTTTACCATAACGCCCGCGTCACACAAACACGACTGCATAGAAATTAATGAAACTTTCAATAATCATTTTCTAGACGTCTCTCCTAAAATTTAAGATATCTTTCACCGCGATATCTTACCCGGTTCCTAATTTATTGACCTAAATGTGGACCCAGGATGACTGTATGATTTGTGCGTATCACGCATAAACTACTGAATAGAATTGCATGAAACTTTCACCATTAGGGATGGGGATACGTATAGGGATAGGGATTAGGTATAGATATAGGGATTAGGGATAGGGATATAATGGTGAGCAACACTGTAATCTAGGACTTTAGGCTTTATAGGAATAAATTTTAGGCAGAACAACGTCTGGCGGGTCAGCTAGTTTTTTTTTATATTTGTTGAAGTGAGGGAGGCTTTGGTCATAGAGGTGACTTTGGTACCTAGCTATGACTATGGCCAATATTGTTATTAGATATTTTCTTTGGCGTTTTGTCTTGTGTTCTTTTGTGAAAATTATATTTAATTCTCATTTATTTTATTGAATGTATTATGTATATAAGTAGTAACTGATTAGGGCGGTGGATAGGGTTGTGGGTGGTAAAAACTGAGTTGGGTGCAGGCCTTAACATGGGACCAGAACAAACTGAATGTCCGTCCTTCCAGAACACATTTATTTATTTATTTTTTTTTAAATTATGATAAATTATATTTTTATTTCTTTCTTTTATATGAAAAATCATGTTTTAACATGTACAGGAGCTAAGAAAAGTGCAAATTTAAAATATGAGGAAAAAAGACACTGAAGGCGCATATTAGCCGAACCAAATTTGACAAGGGATGACGGAGAATCGTTCCACAATACATCATATTCCTACCCTAGCGGAAAAGCAAGCAACCAAAAAGTTATAGATTTTATACCTATTTGATTAATTTTTGTTTGTTAATTTTTCATCAAAAATTAGTTAAAAACGCAAATAGTAGTTTCCATAGACTTTTCTGAAATTTGACTCTTGTGCGACATCCCTTAGCCAATCCCTCATAACAAGATTTAAAAATTGTAAATGTTCGCGCAATTTAAATAAAGATTGTATGAGTAGTCCACTCTCAAAAGTCCCTACGTGAATTTTTCATTTAAGCCACCAAGTAGAAAAGACAAAAATAGAATTTTGAATGTGTCCATATAAAATCTATACTTTTGAAAGTGTAATCGTATGTAATGCTATTTTTTCAGAATACGGAAGGACTGCAATAAATTCTTAATGGACATTATAAAGCTTTAAACACTGTTACATAATCCATCATGCGTTCAATTAGTTTTACCTATTGTTATAAAATTTTTTTAAATAGGTACATTGAATCTAGATTTGTACCCGTTCGGGATGAATTCATATCCCTGCAAAAAAATGTGCGATTAATCCCGAAAGATATTTGTCCCGGATTGATCTCTTTCGAGAACAATTGGTCCACAATTAGTCCCCGATTGTTCCCGTACGGGTATAAATGTAGACTATTTGTAGACCAATTGTTCCCGAATGGGTATAAATGTAGACTAATTGTAGCCCAATTGTTCCCTAACGGGTATAAATGTAGATTAATCGCTTTCATCCCGAACGGGTATAAATGTAGATTAATCGCTTTCATTCCGACCGGGTACAAATCTAGATTCCTTAAATGTAGAAATTTTACAAAAATATGCAATGTATTTAAAAAATTGTAGAACAACCGGTAAAACGAATTGAACACCCTTCCTTTTAATAACAATGATGGATAATAATTTTAACAAAATGTTGTCTACAATATCCTATGAAAAAATCCTTTACATTACGCTCATATAATGCATACTCAAAACTTACAATTTTTTTAAATTTATTTATTGAGATTTTGTTTACAAAAGTAAAACGTTATATAATCTTTATTTAAATATGCATGAACATTTACAATTTTTTAAAGATTGTTATTAAAAATTGCCTTGGCTAACAACTTGGAAAAATCTACATTAGTACACGTTGGGGATGAAAGCGATTAATCTACATTTGTACCCGTTCTGGATGAAAGCGATTGATCTACATTTGTACCCGTTCGGTATGTTAGTGATTAATCTACATTTGTACCCGTTCGGTATGTTAGTGATTAATCTACATTTGTACCCGTTCGGTATGAAAACGATTGATCTACATTTGTACCCGTTCGGTATAAAAGCGATTGATCTACATTTGTACCCGTTCGGTATGAAAGCGATTGATCTACATTTGTACCCGTTCGGTATGTTAGTGATTAATCTACATTTGTACCCGTTCGGTATGAAAACGATTGATCTACATTTGTATCCGTTCGGTATGAAAGCGATTAATCTACATTGGTACCCGTTCGGGTATACAAGTTGAACAATTAGTCTCTTCATAGGACATGCTCAAACAAATGCGATCAATTCGCTCCATACAAAGGGATGTAAAATTGTATTAGTCGCATGCTCCCTTGCGATTGATCCCGGACACGTCCCGGATTAATCGCATTTTTTGCAGGGATAATCTACATTTATATATCTATATATACATACATATATAAAAGAAAGTGACGTTAGTACAAACGCGTATAACTCAAGAACGCCTGCACCGATTTGGATGATTGACACCAATTCAGATTGTTCTCTGGCCAGAATAGGAGAATATCCAATAAAATTCCCGAAAAAAAAAATTTAGTTAATGAATAAAAGAAGTGAATGAGTTTTTATATTGTTAAAAAATAAATAACGGATTAACAAACTATAAGTTATAGAAAGTTTGATTTAAAAGACAATTTAACGCAGGGCAACGCGTGAAATCTTTTAAATAAATTTATGTATTTTCTACAGATATTTTAAGTTTTGAGTATGCATATGCGAGTGTTAAAGACATGTGAGGAATTTTTCAAAGTTGTTAGCCAAGGTTTTTTTTATAACAATCTCTAAAAATTATAAATGTTTATCCATATTTAAATAAAGATTTTGTAAAATTTTGTTTTTAATTGTCAGTTTTGTAATGTAAAGAATTTTTCAAAGGATATTTTCTGATAACATTTTGTTAAAATTATTATTCAGCATTGCTAATAAAAGAAAGGTTAACACCCTTAGTTAGTTAGATTTACTAGTGACCGTATTCGTATACATGAAAGCCTCTCTAGAGCAAATCGCGAAGTCATGCACTAGCAGCAGCGTTCTCTGTAGGAGGTCAGGTTATGCTTCGAAAAAGAGATGGCGAAGCAGCAATCGCAGTATTTGATAAAAAAAAAAAACAAGTAAGGAAGCCTAAGTTCGAGTGGAAGCGAACATTAGATACTCAGCTGTATGCTTTTATTGTTTGTTTGCGTTTGTTCGATATAGGGTGTATTTTATATGAAGCGAGTGCCGCATAAAGTAGGCGCAGCCACGCCCATTTTCAAAAATTTGTATCAATCATCCAAATAAGCATATAAATATTATTGTTAGTGCAATTCCTTTGTCTAAAAAGAAGCGGTGCCACGCCCATTTTCCAAAATTTTTCTGTTTTTTGTTTTGGATCTATTCTGGAATCCACGCCACAAAATTTTAATGAATTATCTTTATATTTGACAAAGATATTGCTTAAAATGTTTTTATTGGGCCACTTCATAATGCCCATATATAAAATTGGGCGTGGTCGTCAAGCGATTTTGGCAATTTTTCGTCCAAACATTTGTCTAAGTAAGTAAATCACGCGTACCAAATTTCATCGATATATCTGCTACGGTTCCTGAGTTATGACCTATAAAACTTTCAATGTTTGCCCCTTAATAAGTGGGCGTGGCACCGCCCATTTTCCAAAATCTGACCACATTTCTTCATAAGGACCTGAGCCCAATACGTGGATAAAATTTTATCACTCCAGCTCTATTAATGACTGAGATACCAAATTTCCGATTTTTACTATATAGGAAAAGTGGGCGTGGTCATGGTCCGATTTCGCCCATTTTCAATACCAACCATCCCAGTCTTGATACCAACTTGCATTCGAAATTTCATCAAAATATTTTAATTTTTGCGCGAGTTAGAGTGCGCACAGACGAACAGACGGACGGACATGGTTCATTCGATTTCTCTTTTCACCCTGATCATTTTGGTATATATAAGTCCATATCTATCTCGATTATTTAATTCTGTTACAATCCACCGTTATGAAATCAAAATTATAATACTCTGTGTACTAGTACAGCTGAGTATAAAAACATGGATAATTAATCTAGATTTGTACCCGTTCGGGAGCAAAGCGATTAATCTACATTTATACCCGTTTGGGAACAACTGTGGACCGATTGTTCCCCAAAGAGATTTGTTAATCCCAGGACATTTTTTTGCGGAGATCTTTTAGATTAAAAGCTCAATCTTCATTAAAAATGTCAGAAGAAGCTCTCTTAAAGCCTCCGCACACGAGCATGGTTTAAGGGTGTTTTAGGCAAAAATCGTGTTTTCGGCGTTAATTACCCTTAAATAACGTTGTTTTGCCATACAAAAATGCCAGCTGAAATCACCCTTGAAATGCGCATTTCGGCGAAAACACTCACGAAATTACTCTAGAATCGGTCTCTTCTCTAAATTTTATCGATTATAATCGAAAACATCTTTACCCATCGCTAATATTTCACATTAGCTGAGTTTTATTTTAGCGCGTATACATCTGCGCTAAAATAAAAACGGCTATTAAATTTGTTCGCGACGGTTTCTTAGATATATTCTCATTGTATATTGCATTAGCGATTCCTTAATTATAAAAAATTTAGTTTGGTGGGAGTATTTTATTAATGATATTTTCATTTAAGTTGACCATGTACAAATTTTTATTTGGCGCAGGAACAGCGTAACTGAAACCCGACTAAATGAAATTACTCAAAAACGTGTGTGAATGCGCGTGATTTCGGAAAGTGATTTCGGCTAATCAACGTAATTTCAAATGCTCGTGTGCGGAGGCTTTTACAATCATATCTAATTTATTTAATACAGATTTTTCAGGTTGTATCATCTCTATTATCTTTTTGTGCTTCACTTCTTAAAAACAATGTCAACTGATTCCCACCCGGAAGTTGGTATTCACGATGATGATATTCATGACAGTACCTATCAGCCGCCACCGGAAAAAACAATTGAAGAAATAATGGCTGTTGATCAAGAGGATGAAAGCTTACGAAGATATAAGGAAGCTTTGTTAGGCCCTGCACAGGCAGAAAAAATTATTGTCGGTAAGCTTTAATTAAATTGCAACTTTTATAAATTTTATGTGGAGTTTACTAAATTTGCACATATGAATGCACATAAATATTTGTTTTCTCTTGTTTTTGACTGCAGACATAAGTGATCCACGAAAAGTAATTGTCAAAAAACTGGCATTAGTAGTAGAAGGTCGCGATGACATGGAATTGGATTTAACTGGTGATCTAAGTCAACTTAAGAAACAGGTATGCATTTTTTATATTGATTTCGCTTGCAATTACTTAATAGAAATATTCACCCGTATTACGAGTGCCGATTGTGATAGATAATCGATTATTGATCGACCAAAGAGCATGTAAATATAATGCTCAACAGTCGATTATCTATCACAGTCGACACTCGCAATAGGGGTGATTATGTGTAGGCTATCTGAGAGGATAAACAGTTTTTGGTATTAGAATTAACACTGGTCGGCAACGAAATCCTACTTCTAGGTTTGATGATTGATTTTAATGGATTTGGGGGCGCTGATCACGAAAATCATACTAATCATATTCAGTGGCGCACACAGAAAAATATTTTGTGGGGGGGGGGGAGAGGGGTTTTCAATATCCAACGGAAAATTAAAAAAAAATACTTAAAACTCGTCCAGACAATTTTTACTTATATTTATGTTTGGGGAGTGGACCTACGTATGCACACATTAAACAAAGGCACCTTTTAAATCTCAATTCATTGCATTCTCTCTGTATTTAAACTAAAACTAACAAGTAAGGAAGCTTAAGTTCGAGTGGAATCGAACATTAGATACTCAGCTGTATGCTTTCATTGTTTGTTTGCGCTTGATGGAAACACGGTGTATTTTATATGAATCGAGTGCCGCATAAAGTGAGCGCAGCCACGCCCATTTTCAAAATTAATTTTTATCAATCATACAACTAAGCATATAAATAATATTGTTAGTGCAAATTTGCAACCCTTTATGACTTCTAATTACAAAGATGTCACGTTAGAAATTCCCAAAGGGGTTTCCAGAAATATCTTTGTTAAAAAGTAGGCGTGGTCATAAACCGATTTCGCTAAATTTTTGAGTATATATTACCACAAGTTATTAAATTGTACAAACTGATTTTCGTCATAACATCTCAATTATTTGTAAAGTTATGGGTTCCGAAATCTCGTAGATTCTTTTGTCTGAAAAGAGGTGGTGCTACGCCCATTTTCCAACATTTTTCTATTTTTTGTTTTATGTCTATAGTTGGACTCATGACACAAAATTTCAATGACATATCTTTATATTTGACAAAGATATCACTTAAAATGTTTTTATTAGGCCCCTTTATAGTTCCCATATATAAAATTGGGCGTGGTCGTCAACGGATTTTGACAATTTTTCGTTCAAACATTTTCCTAAGTAAGTAAATTACGCGTACCAAATATCATCGATATATCTGCTACGGTTTCTGAGTTATGGCTTATAAACCTTTCAATGTTTGCCCCTTAATAAGTGGGCGTGGCACCGCCCATTTTCCAACATTTCATAAATTTTCTTCATAGGGGCCTGAGCTCAATACATGGGTGAAATTTTATCACTCTAGCTATATTAGTAGCTGAGATACCAAATTTCCGATTTTTTCTATATAGGAAAAGTGGGCGTGGTCATGGTCCGATTTCGGCCATTTTCAATACCAACCGTCCCAGTCTCGATACCAACTTGAATTCCAAATTTCATCAAAATATCTCAATTTTTGCGCGAGCTATAGTGCTTACGGACGGACGGACGGACATGGGTCAATCGATTTCTCTTTTCACCCTGATCATTTTGATATATATCTTCGTTTAAAGTGCATTTTCGCGTAAGAGATACTTGCAATTTCGCGTAAGGGACATCAAGGATGGGCATTTTTCAACTACCACTCATTTTCAACTACCACTCTCGATTATTTCATTCTGTTACAATCCACCGTTATGTGATTAAAACTATAATACTCTGTGTACTAGTACAGCTGAGTATAACAAACCTCAGCTAATATCCACAGTACACTTTTAGGGAAATGTCTCCACATTGCTTGTTTATAAACATAATCAGTAGTTGCTGACAAACATTGGCAATGTACATCCACGAATATTTATAGATTTTACAACATGTATTTACACAAATATTTGTGCATGTACCATCTTTTATAAATTTTTTTTTTTGGTGTCAAATTTTGGGGGGGTTTTAACCCCAAAACTCCCCCCCCCCCTTGTGTGCGCCAATGATCATATTAAAAAAGTCTTATTACGGCAGGTTTCTAAGTTAATTAGCAAAATTAGTTTTGGCCAAATTAGGCTAGGTCTTCCTAGCTTTTAATTTATAATATTTTTTAATCTTCTCTTATTTAACAAAAAATTTAGTGAATGGTTGCATTAGACATCAATGAATAAGTTTTCATAAATATTTTTAAATATAACTTAATTGACCTAGTGGCATACCTGTATTTTCGAGTTATTTGCTTAAGACCTCATTTCTGGTAAGCCTAACACTTTTTTGTACTGAAATTAACTTAAATCGTTAGAAGAGGGTTAATGAAAGTACATTCTTCATAAGTTTTTTGACCAGACTTTCCGTCATCAAAAGCATGAAAATTTAAAATTATCAGGTAAGTATTCCAAATGCGACTACTCACCGCCCAGTCGCATACAGACTTAAACCAACTACCCAATTGAATAACACTCATCCCATCACTACTTGCTATCTGATATACAATACTAAAGCGAGAAACGGTCAAAAGGACCTACCTAAACGATCAAAATAAGTCGGCTACGTGACGTTCAAGGTATGCGTCAGAACGATATGGCGTACCGGTTTGACTTCAAACCCTGGGCTGATGGAAAGTCTGGTCAAGCAAATTTATGAAGAATCTACTTTTATTAACCCTCTTCTAACGATTTAAGTTAATTTCAGTATAAACAAGTAAGAGCGCGGCTGTCTTCGGCCGTACCGAAGACTTCATACCCTTCATGAATGGGGAAATGAAAAGTTACGCTATGTACATAGCCTGATTTGGTTTAATTTCAATTCTGTGGGTTATTTATGGAAAGATTTATTAGAAAAAATGGTATCTTAGCTATTTAAATGCAGAAGTTATGCTTCAAAATGTCCATATCTGAACAATCGGTTGTATGGGAGCTATATGTTATAGTGGTCCGATCTTGATTATTTTCGGTAAACCTGTTTGGGCCAATACTTCAAAGTTTCATGTCCGTAGCTGTTAGAATGGGGAAGTTATACAGAAGGTACACTCCAAAATGTGTACATATGTACATATATCTGAGCAATCGGTTGTTTACTATACATATGTTATAGTGGTCCGATTCGGCCGATTCCGACAAAAGATCAATTGCACATAACAAACCTGTATTCCGAATTTCATTCAGATATCTCAAAAACTGAGGGACTAGTTTGCGTTCACACAGACGGACGAACAGACGGACATGGCTTAATCGACTCAGCTCATGATTCTGATCATATCGGTATATATTTTGGTGGGTCCTACACGCTTCCTTCTGGTACTTTCGACAAAAATTTTTTGGCACAAAGTTATAATACCATTTCATTCTCATGAAATGTATAAAAAGCATTAGGCTTACGAGAATGAGGTCTTAAGCAAGTAACTCAAAAATCCACCTTTTTGCGAAAACACAGGTATGCCACTAAGTCAATTAAGTTATATTTAAATGAATATTTATGAAAACTTATTCATTGATGTCTAATGCAACCATTCACTAAATTTTTTATTAAGTAATGCCCATATGAGACTACATTTTTTTTCTGGTATTCTACCAGGTTTTTTGTGTGAAGACGATGGTCAAATACAGTTTTGCGTTGGTGCAAGCGAGCAAGCTATATTGAAACAAGTAAAGAAGCCTAAGTTCGAGTGGAATCGAACATTAGATACTCAGCTGTATGCTTTCATTGTTTATTTGCGTTTGTTCGATATAGGGTGTATTTTGTATGAAACGAGTGCTGCATAAACAGGGCGCAGCCACGCCCATTTTTAAAATTTGTATCAATCATCCAAATAAGCATATAAATATTATTGTTAGTGCAAGATTGCATCCCTCTATGACTTTTAGTTACAAAGACTTCACGTTACAAATTCCAAAAGGGTTTTCCAGAAATATCTTTGTTAAAAAGTAGGCGTGGTCATAAACCGATTTCAATACATTTTTGCGTGTCTATTAACACATGTTATAAAAGTGCATAAACCAAGTTTCGTCATAATATCTCAGTTATTTGTCGAGTAATAGGCTCGTATATTCCTTTGTCTAAAAAGAGGCGGTGCCACGCCCATTTTATAAACTTTTTTTATTTTTTGTTTCCGGTCTATTGTAGAACTCATGTTACAAAATTTCAATGAATTATCTTTATATTTCACAGAGATATCGCTAAAAATGATTTTATTAGGTCACTTTATAATACCCATATATAAGAGTGGGCGTGGTCGTCAACCGATTTTGGTAATTTTTCGTCCACGCATTTGGCTAAGTAAATATAGCACGCGTACCAAATTTCATCGATATATCTTTAACGGTTTCTGAGTTATGGCCTATAAAACTTTCAATATTTGCCCCTTAATAAGTGGGCGTGGCACCGCCCATTTGCCAAAATTTTTATACTTTTTGTTTTATGTCCATAGTTGGACTCCTGCCACAAAATTTCAGTGACAGATCTTTATATTTGACAGAGATATCGCTTAAAATGTTTTTATTAGGCCCCTTTATAGTTCCCATATATAAAAGTGGGCGTGCCCGTCAACCGATTTTGATAATTTTTCGCCAAAACATTTGTCTAAGTAAGCAAATTACGCATACCAAATTTCATCGATATATCTTCAACGGTTTCTGAGTTATGACATATAAAACTTTCAATGTTTGACCCTTAATAAGTGGGCGTGGCACCGCCCATTTTCCAAAACTTCATCAAATTTCTTCATAAGGGCCTGAGCACAATACGTGGGTAAAATTTTATCACTCTAGCTATATTAGTGGCTGAGATACCAAATTTCCGATTTTTTCTATATAGGAAAAGTGGGCGTGGTCATGGTCCGATTTCGCCCATTTTCAATACCAACCGTCCCAGTCTCGATACCAACTTGCATTTCAAATTTCATCAAAATATCTCAATTTTTACGCGAGTTATCGTGCGTACGGACGGACGGACGGACGGACGGACGGACGGACGGACGGACGGACGGACGGACGGACGGACGGACATGGCTCAATCGATTTCTCTTTTCACCCTGATCATTTTGATATATATAAGTCCATATCTATCTCGATTATTTCATTATGTTACAATCCACCGTTATGAAATCAAAATTATAATACTCTGTGTACTAGTACAGCTGAGTATAAAAAACCAAACAAAATACCATCTAGGCGATTAAAAACCAACGAGCCAGCTTGTATTTCGGTAGGTTTTTTGGCATTCGGTCATTTTTTTTGACAATTGTTTCACTTTGACAACTAGAAAATAAATTATATTTAAAATAAAAAATATATGGAAATACAAATTTTAAATTTGCCACTTGTAAGCTTCTGCTTTGGCCGCAAGGGTAAAGAAGAAGTCCGGAAGAAAAATTATATTGCCTACTGGCTTCCCTTTATAACATGGAATACACAGCTTTCCTGCCCTTTGAGTCTCATAACTTTTTTATTTCAGTAATTTAGATTCAAATTTCTAAAAAAAATAATTTTTGAAATAAATATTATTTTCATTTAGTTTGAAGTTTAATGTCAATCAAATTGTTTTTGAGGGAGTATTTGTCTCTTTTCAACCTACAGAAGAATTGTTTTTGTATTTTGACTTTCGGTGGGTTTTCCAAACCAAAAAAACCAGGAAAAAAAATTTAGTGTCATATAGGCATAAGAAACGATTAAAAAATTATATAAATTAAAAACTAGTAAAGCCCATATGACACTACATTTTTTTTCTGGTATTCTACAAGGTTTTTTGTGTGAAGGAGATGGTCAAATACAGTTTTGCGTTGGTGCAAGCGAGCAAGCTATATTGAAAAAAACCAAACAAAATACCATCTAGGCGATTAAAAACCAACGAGCCAGCTTGTATTTCGGTAGGTTTTTTGGCATTCGGTCATTTTTTCTGACAATTGTTTCAATTTGACAACTAGAAAATAAATTATATTTAAAATAAAAAATATATGGAAATACAAATTTTAAATGTGCCTCTTGTAAGCTTCTGCTTTGGCCGTAAGGGTAAAGAAGAAGTCCGGAAGAAAAATTATATTGCGTACTGGCTTCCCTTTATAGCATGGAATACACAGCTATCCTGCCCTTTGAGTTTCATAACTTTTTTATTTCAGTAATTTAAATTCAAATTTTTAAAAAAATAATTTTTGAAATAAATATTATTTTCATTTAGTTTGAAGTTTAATGTCAATCAAATTGTTTTTGAGGGAGTATTTGTCTCTTTTCAACCTACAGGAGAATTGTTTTTGTATTTTGACTTTCGATGGGTTTTCCAAACCAAAAAAACCAAGAAAAAAATGTAGTGTTATATAGGCATAAGACCTAGTCTAATTTAGCCAACATTTTTTGGGTCTGGTACGATATGTCGAAAATTTTAATGTCGAATCTAAATATGCCGAATAAAAAAAAGACCGAAAAAAAATGTCGAAACCGAAAATTTCGAAAAAAAATGTCGAATGATAAAATGTCGAAGCAAAAAATACCGAATTTTAATAATGTAAAAATTTTAAAAAATGTCTAATATAGCATTAAAAAATAGCCCAACATAAGGAAGCTCGAATTTTACACATCAATAATAAAAATAAAATTTAACCCTCAGCCGGCAGAATTCTCTTTCCTGAGTAATATCTATGGCCCGGTCCACAGTGCTTTTGCGCAGAACACTTCTCTACGTTGGCGGCCTTCGGTCGCGCTTATAAAAAATAACCCTGGGCTACGCTATCCGTCCGGACGTGTGCCCTAACCGTAGCTACCGCCACGGTGATGTCCTTCTGCGTAGTACACCCTTCAGCGGCGGCGATAAAAATGTGAGTATACAAATTTCGGCCTTTTTCGGTCATTTTCCTCATTTCGACATTTTTTAATTCGGTCAAAAATGTATTCGGTATAATAAGGCTTTTTTCAATACGGTCTTTTAAGATTCGACATTTTTTTTTTTGACTTATCGTACGGATCCCCATTTTTTTTTTTTGCTAAATTTCTTAAAAACTAACGTGAAGGAACTTTTTCAATATGATTTTCGTAATCAGCGCCCTAAAATCCATTAAAATCAATCATCAAACCTCAAAGGAGAAATTTTTAATTTTTTGCCGACCAGTGTAATTAGGTTCCAAATTGCAAAAATATTGAAAGCTCACATTTTGTAAAGTTTTCTTAATATTTATAGCTGTTTCTTATAAAACTAGCAGCTAGATGTCAACTGAAATGAAAAGAGATAAACAGAACGAATTACGCTCATAAAGAGCGAAACGAACAGAAAATCAACAAATGGAAAAATAGTAAATATTAGCGATTAATAACACTGCTCTACAGCCAAAAAAGTTTTTGAGATATGTATCGGCAATTTACCGTTATTTGGCCAACAGCTCCACTTAATCCAGTATATCTCTTTAACGTATTGATCTATGTACGTTGGAGTAACACCAAACGAAAGAAAATTAAATTTCCCATACATGGCTTCTATAAAATTTTTCTCTAGGTTTTATAGTTTCTGAAATATAGATGAGTAAATTTGAAAATTTTCAGTTTTTTACGAAAATTTGAAGAAAAAATTGACTTTGCCAGGCAAGATCCTTAAAGCAAACGTCTTTACCTTTACTTGTTGTTGTCGTTTGCGACCTTCTTCATCTTTACTAATATCTCTAGCTGCACTGGCTTCAGGTCAAAATAAAACGCAATTAATTTTGCAAATTGCCGATATATTTCGGTTGCTGAACTGCAACCGTCTTCAGGGCAAAAATTTATTAACACGTCCGTACCTAGTGACGTGAAGACGGTTGCAGTTCAGCAACCGAAATATATCGGCAATTTGCAAAATTAATTGCGTTTTATTTTGACCTGAAGCCAGTGCAGCTAGAGATATTAGTCTTTACCTTTAGTTTTACTCGTTTACGTGAAGCTCCATTCAATTGGCAAAAAGATAGGCTATCAACGGAGAAAATCCATGGTAAAATGGAAAAGTTATAGACGATCAAGTGAATACCAAAATGGCCAAATAACGGTAAATTGCCGATATCTCAAAAACCTTCTCATAGAATTAAAAATGAACCCGATTTTCGGAATCAACAACCGATTTTACATATAGATAGGATAGTTGCGCCCAAAGTACAGACAACAAATTTCATTTTGTGATCCAGTGTAATTAACTAATTATTATTTTTCCGTTTCTTGATTTTTTGCATGCTATTTTTGACTGTTAATGGTTGTTTTATCTAATAAAACATTTCAATTTCATTATTTCTGTTTTAAAAATTGATCTAATTTCCAAAGTTATAAAAGCAATGTTGACGGCAATGTTTGAATCATCTTTATCGTAGTCACAACTCGATTTCAACGTTTCATATTTAAGTCTAGTACTAAGTTCACGCTCGTGATATTATGCCAGCAACATGCGCTTATTTTGCCTTGAAATGTTGCATGAAACAGAATAAACGCCAAAACGAAAACTGAGCAAATGTAAAAAAAATATCCGCCGTCCATACAAAATTTAAGCGCAGATGTATATGCGCTTAAATAAAAATAGGGCTATTATCCACTTCTATTTTTTTAAGAGCTGTTTCTTATTTCAGCTAGTGAAAATTTCACTAGCTTGAATTTGGAGCTCTCTATGTTCCTTACTCTCACGCTTCTACTCTCTTCTGCTAAATTTTTTTAATCAAAAAACGGTTTGCTAGGAGAAACTTGGCTAACTATCTATAAATAGCTAATAAGAAACGAACCTTATATTTTGGTTTAATTATAGGTATTTGTTATCAAAGAAGGCGTTCACTACAAGGTTCGCATAGATTTTATTGTGCAGAGAGAAATCGTTCACGGCCTTAAATACGTTCAAAAGACTTACCGAATGGGTGTACCAGGTAAATGTTGGTTACGAGTAAATGTTACTTTGTATTGGAACTTTTATTCATTTTTAAACGTTCAAATTTCATGCGCTAAAGGTTAATGGTTTTCAACGACCAAAGAGCTCTAAAAAGCATACCAATTAATTTAATTAATTTTCTAATTAACTAAAAATAGCGAGAGTGGGAGGCATAAGCTTCAGTCATATTTTTATTAACATTTAATTGTTTCGTCATGGTGAACTTTTGTACGGAGTCATTTATATGCATATACACTTTTTCATTTTGTCTTTGCCTAACCTATTTTTGAATTAATTTTTTGGCTGCTTGCTATGGATATCCATTTGTTGTAAATAATATGTGTATGTTTCTTATTGGAAAACTTCTCCAATAGTTGTTGGTAAGACAGCATTCTTTATTGTTGTCTAATTTTGTCTACAAAATATTATTTGCGTACATAAATCAGTAGATAACTGTATTCTATTTTATTATAGTTGACAAGATGACACATATGGTTGGCTCATATCCACCCAAGAAAGATATACAATTTTATTTAACACCATCGGAGGAGGCTCCTTCAGGTATGATGGCACGTGGTACTTATTCCGTTGCGTCTCTTTTCACTGACGATGACAAGCATACCCATCTCAAATGGGATTGGACATTTGAAATAAAAAAAGATTGGGAGTAATCTTAGATTTTTAAGTGTTAAATATACGAAATCTTTGTTGCATCTCCTTAAAAATCAAAAGCGATTGGCTTATAACCAAATCGGAAGCTTGAATAGCGTACATTTATGCCATATTTACTAAATATTTATCCATTTTCATTTTATTTAAGTAAATACATAATTAAAAAGTTCATTTTTGAAAAGTATTCTAAAAAATCCAAAAGAAAAAGAAGAGCTTCCATCTGAATTATTGCATTTTGTAAAATATTTAAATTTTTATACGTAAAAATATTTAAAAAATCTTCTTTCTTCGCTTGCATCGGAAAAGCTGATGTCAAAACTGTATCATAACTAATCCATGGTTAATGCTTTTTAATTTTTGTGAACACGTTTTAAATTCAAAAGAGATTTTATAATTATAGCTACTCTATCTCCATGAAGTCCCGAACCGATGTGCATAATTTTAAATAAAAAAAAGGTGCCCTGTGGTTTTATACATATTGTAAAGTGTTATACACAAAAATCTTGTAAAAACCTATTACATTGTTTTTGTTCGTCTCATGTAAAAGAACAAACAGGTTAGTCATTCATAAATCAAAAAATTTGTATATTTTTATAGCAATTTATAATAAAATTTATAAGAAAAGTCCTCCAAAATATACTTATTAAATCCATATAGCCTTGTTTACATTTAATTTCAGAGT
The DNA here is from genome assembly GCA_960531455.1 of Urophora cardui. NCBI lineage: Eukaryota > Metazoa > Arthropoda > Insecta > Diptera > Tephritidae > Urophora > Urophora cardui. Next base: position 148,166,799 of record OY482673.1, on the reverse strand, counting down.
AATGCCGTATATCGCTTGTATTAGATTTTAAGTATTACTATCAAAGGTATAAGAAGTATTAATTAATTACAATGTGCACGAAAAATTAACTTTTTTTTCAACAGAGATGAGACATACCTAGTAAAGATAATTCGGGCACGCTGAACACGGCGGTGCTATTAATTTAACTCTCGTTTAGAAGATATTTGACTTTGAAGTTCTGTCCGTCTGTACGTATAGTTCATCGGTTTGAATCCAAACTATTCCCTCAATTTGTGAGATATCAAATTGAAAATCGGTATATGAGTATATTATTATGTACAATTGATAATTTGTCGGAACCGGCCGAATCGGACCGCTATAACATTATAACATATAGCTCCTATACAACCGATTGTTCAGATATCCACATTTTGGGGTATAACTTCTCCATTTAAACAGCTAAGGACATGAAACTTTGTAATATTTGTACTTATATTGACTTAAATTATGTTACCTAAAATTGTCAAGATCGGACCACTATAACATATAGGTGCCATACAACCGATTGTTCAGATATATGTACACCCCAGTGCAAAAATTACTTATATTATTTGCTAGCGCAAAAACGAACTATCGTACAAACAAAAAACGCGAATGTCTATGTACATATATCTGAACAATCGGTTGTATGGCAGCTATATGTTATAGTTGTCCGATTTAACCGATTCCGACAAATGATAAATTTTACATAATAATATACTCGTATACCGAGTTTCAATTTGATATCTCACAAATTGAGGGAATAGTTTGCATTCAAACCGACGAACTATACGTAGGTACAGACGAACAGAACTTCAAAGTCAAATATTTCCTAAACGAGAGCTAAGCTAGAAAAAGCATAGCACCATCGTGCTCAGCGCGCCCGAATTATCTTTACTAGGTGTGTCTCATCTCTGTTGATTTTTCCCTCGTGCACAGTGTTACCATACAAACTTTATTACTCAATTTTGGGATCTTAAAATACATACGTATGTATATGTAATTTAAAACAAACAAGTAAGGAAGCCTAAGTTCGAGTGGAATCGAACATTAGATACTCAGCTGTATGCTTTCATTGTTTGTTTGCGCTTGATGGAAACACGGTGTACTTTATATAAAGCGAGTGCTGCATAAAGTGGGCGTAGCCACGCCCATTTTCAAAATTTTTATCAGTCATCCAACTAAGCATATGAATATTATTCTTTGTGCAAAATTTCATTCCTTTATGACTTCTAGTTACAAAGATGTCACGTTACAAATTCCTAAAGGGTGTTCCAGAAATATCTTTGTTAAAAAGGTAGGCGTGGTCATAAACCGATATCAATAAATTTTTTCGTGTCTATTAACACAAGTTATAAAAGTGTATAAACCAAGTTTCGTCATAATATCTCTATTATTTGTCGAGTTATGGGCTCCGAAATCTCGTATACTCCTGCTCCTAAAAGGAGGCGGTGCCACGCCCATTTTCCCAAAATGTTTGTGTTTTTTGTTTTATGTCCATAGTTGGACTCCTGCTGTGAAATTTCAATGGTAAATCTTTATATTCGACAGAGATATCACTTAAAATGTTTTTATTAGGCCACTTTATAATACCCATATATAAAAGTGGGCGTGGTCGTCAACCGATTTTGGCAATTTTTCGTCCAAACATTTGCCTAGGTAAGTAAATCACGCATACCAAACTTTATCGATATATCTGCTACGGTTTCTGAGTTATGGCCTATAAAACTTCCAATGTTTGCCCCTTAAAAAGTGGGCGTGGCACCGCCCATTTTCCAAAATTTTTGCGTTTTTTGTTTTATGTCCGTAGTTGGACTCATGCCACAAAATTTCAGTGATAGATCTTTATATTTGACAGAGATATGGCTTAAAATGTTTTTATTAGGTCACTTTATAATACACATATATAAAAGTGGGCGTGGCCGTCAACCGATTTTAACAATTTTCGGTCCAAACGTTTGCCTAAGTAATTATATTACGCGTACCAAAATTCATCGATATATCTTCAACGGTTTCTGAGTTATGACATATAAAACTTTAAATGTTTGACCCTTAATAAGTGGGCGTGGCACCGCCCATTTTCGAAAATTTCATCAAATTTCTTCATAGGGGCCTGAGCTCAATACGTGGGTAAAATTTCATCGCTCTAGCTATATTAGTGACTGAGATACCAAATTTCCGATTTTTTCTATATAGGAAAAGTGGGCGTGGTCATGGTCCGATTTCGCCCATTTTCAATACCAACCGTCCCAGTCTCGATACCAACTTGCATTCCAAATTTCATCAAAATATCTCAATTTTTGCGCGAGTTAGAGTGCGTACGGACGGACGGACGGACATGGCTCAATCGATTTCTCTTTTCACCCTGATTAGTTTGATATATATAAGTCTATTCTGTTACAATCCACCGTTATGAAATCAAAATTATAATACTCTGTGTACTAGTACAGCTGAGTATAAAAATGGAATAATCAATAAATTAAACAGATGAAGCAAAGTAAAAAGTAACAAGAAGCAATTTTAACCGTAATTTACCTTGAAAACTAAGTGCTAATGTTTTAAAATAAAAGGGGGAAATATATTAATTGATAAAAAAGTAATAATAATAATAATAAAGAATGGCGCATAGAAGGCCATCCAAGATTGTATTATTTTCTTATTTAAACTGCAATTGTACTGCATGTATTTATAAACATTTATAAAAAGTGTAACATTACTATGCGATTTATGAAATATATACCTACAGGGATATAACCAGTATAACAAGAAGTCTGACTGCATTTTTCATTAACAATTCAACATTTAAATATTGGCCATATGTAACTGATAACTAAGAGCCATTGGATAAAAAAAACTGAGTTGGAACACTGCCATAATACGAATCATTTGGTTGATATATGGGAACGCATCTTCATTACAAATATCGAATGCTTCAAGTGAATTTTTAATTTCCTTTCCGACAATGAGCTTTCGCCAAAGTTGTACTTCGTTCACCCAGATGTCACGGGAATCTTCGTGCAAAATTGAAGAGTATGATTGGAATAATGAGCGCAGGACTCTTCTTCGGCAATTTTCATTTTGTTGGGGAAAAAGGCAAGCGATATTTGATAAAATATTCCGGTGATTCAAAAATCGATCTTGCAATTGTGTCAGAAAGGAATCAATGAATGGTACATACATACATATCGTCCCTGCGAATAAAGAAAACAGTTACATATGTAAATTTTTAGGAAATTTTTTTTATTGCATTTTTTACTATTCATTGGCCACATTTGTGCGTTTGCAGTTTTTTCATATCTCGATTGGTTTAGAAGTTATCAAATAAAGTATGCGCGTGTGGTACTATAAATGTTCTGAGAAAAAGGTATGCGCTTACAGGCATGCAGGCAAAATGGCAACTGTCAGTTAATTAGTTCGATACTCAACTTTTCCACATACAAACTTGGACTAGCGGTGTATTGTGTACAGATTGCATATGTTTTTGCAAAAAAAAAAAAATGTATAAAAACAGTTATGTGCATTAAAAATGCGCAAATCTTTATCACGTCGCAATGGGTAAAAAAAAGTGATTTATTTTTTCATAAATCAATAACAATGATATAGCACCATCCTTTCTGAATTTAAATTTTGCTAAATTTTGCCAATGGACGCCAGCAATCAGTTTTTTTGCTCTCCCGCAAAGTTATTGAAAAAATACATAACTGTTTTTTTATTCGCAGGGACTATATGTAGATTGTTATAGGAAAATTTTATTCAGCAGAATCAGTTTATACGTTCGAACGTTGGAATTGTTTTGACGCAATCCTTCGCTTTCAAAATCCAATTTCGTATTTCTTCCTGAAAATTTTTCTGAACTCCACCTTGAAGTTTTCTCTTCTTTCCAGAAAAACAAAGTATAAATCTTTAGGACAGCGTAACTTTAATGGAATTGGGACTGTAATGGTGAATATAAATGTATGCTGAAATATCCCCAATAGAGGGGTTTGACCATCTTCCCCCCCTGCGAACGGTCCTGAGTCTAAGTATATATCGTCGGTCTCCTGCCAGAAACACGAATGTGAACATTTTTTAAGTGCGATGTGTGCTCTTTATCGGGTATATATTGATGTAATAACAATTAATATTTCTATAAACCTTGCAAAAAATGCGATTAATCCGGGACGTGTCCGGGATCAATCGCAAGAGAGCGTGCGACTAATACAATTTTATATCCCTTTATATGGAGTGAATTGATCGAATTTGTTCGAGCATGTCCTATGAAGAGACTAATTGATCAATTTGTATACTCGAACGGGTACAAATTTAGATCAATCGCTCACATCCGGAACGGGTACAAATGTAGATTAATCGCTTCCATCACCAACGCGTACAAATGTAGACTAATCGCTTTCATCCCGAACGGGTACAAATGTAGATTTTTCCAAGTTGTTAGCCAAGGCTATTTTTTATAACAATTTTTAAAAAATTCTAAATGTTCATGCATACTACTTAAATATAGATTATATGATGTTTTACTTTTGTAAAAAAACTCAATAAATAAATAAAAAAAAATTGTAAGTTTTGAGTATGCATTATATGAGCGTAATGTAAAGGATTTTTTCATAGGTAATTTTAGGTAACATTTTGTTAAAATTATTATTCATCATTGTTATTAAAAGAAAGGGTGTTCAATTCGTTTTACCGGTTGTTCTACAATTTTTTGAATACATTGCATATTTTTGTAAAATTTCTACATTTAAGGAATTAGATTTGCACCCGTTCGGAATGAAAGCGATTAATCTACATTTATACCCGTAAGTGAACAATCGGGGATTAATTGTGGACCGATTGTTCTCGAAAGAGATCAATCCGGGACAAATCTCTTGTGGGATTAATCGCAGATTTTTTTGCAGGGAAGTGTCTATCTGAAAAAAGTCACTCATACGCCAAGGCACACATTGGTGCCGCCTCATATGTACAGTCATGTGAAAAATAATAGGGACACCCCCCTTGAAATATTTCAAAGATCGATTCTGCTTCAATTTTTGGTCAGTGGTCAAAACTTATACATTAATTTTGAAAGAAAGGGCGATATTCTTGGCCTTTTTGGCTTTAAATCTTTTAAAACTAACATTTTTCGAACTGTGGGAGATTTCATGTTTAAATAAAACTAATTTTGTATGTCATGGAAAGACACAAAGGGTCCTTTCTTACAAATATCTCAATATTTCTTTGAACCAGTGGGGATATTTTTGGTTTCCGTCCGCGTGTTTATACTTTTGGATTATATTTTACGGCATTTTCCAACATTATTTCAAGGCAATTTCACATTTCATCAATTTTCCGGCACGAAAAACACTTATTTTGGAGATTTTTTCTTTTTGCTATAAGTTGAATAGTGCAGGGGTTTCCTCGACCCATTCTGAGGCACTGATTGTATTACAGGGTTAAAAATCTAGTGTATTATAAAACTTTATTTGATATACAGAGACTTGGTTTCTTATTATCTATAAAAATCCCTATCCTTTCGAAAAAAATTTTTTATTGAAGTTTGGTGTCCCTATTATTTTTCACAAGCTGAAACGAACTCACTCCACAAAATCATCAGTAATTATGAAACGACCCAAAAAATGCCCGATTAAATAACTGTTCCTTACTTCGGAGACATCTGAGCAAGAAATTAATGTATAAGTTTTGACCACTGACCAGAAATTGAAGCAGAATCGATCTTTGAAATATTTCAAGAGGGGTGTCCCTATTATTTTTCACATGACTGTATGTATAAGGCGTGCACAAAATTCCTTAACCATTTTATTTCTATCAGAGTCGTCCATGTGTTTATACTTTTGGATTATATTTTACAGCATTTTCCAACATTATTTCAAAGCAGTTTCATATTTCGTAAATTTTCCGGCACGAAAAACACTTATTTTGGAGATTTTTTCTTTTTGCTATAAGTTGAATAGTTCAGGGGTCTCCTCGACCCATTCTGAGTCACTGATGGTATTATAGGGTTAAAAACCTAGTATATTATAAAACTTTATTTGATGTACAGTGACTTAGTTTTTTATTATCTATAAAAATCTCCACCCTTTCGAAAAAAAATTTTAATTGAAGTTTGGTGCCCTATTATTTTTCACAAGCTGTAACGAACTCACTCCACAAAATCATCAGCCATTATGAAACGATCCAAAAAATGGCCGATTAAATAACTGTTCCTTACTTCGGAGACATCTGAGCAAGAAATTAATGTATAAGTTTTGGCCACTGTTTAGCAATTGAAGCAGGATCGATCTTTGAAATATTTCAAGGCAAGTGTCCCTATTATTTTTCACATGACTGTATATGTAGGTACACTTTCAAAAGTGTCTATCTGAAAAAAAGTCACTCATACGCCAAGACACACATTGGTGACACCTCATATCGTCGTACCATACGAAAACTAACATATTTAAAATTTCTGGCGAAAGCTATCAATAAAAAAATTTTGTACGAAAAGTAGAACATTTGACTTTTGGCCGACGAAAAGTAATAAAATCGAGTTTTGGCTGACGAAAAGTAATAAAATCGACTTTTGGCTGACGAAAAGTATCAGTAATTATATGCTGTTTTTACATTAAAATTGTTGTTGTTTAAACGAAATTGATAGTTTTCGTCAGCCAAAAGTCGATTTTATTACTTTTCGTCAGCCAGAACTCGATTTTATTACTTTTCGTCGGCCAAAACTTGAACTTTTTACTTCTCGTCAGCCACAAAAAATCTGATGTTAGTTTTCGTATGGTACGACGATATGTATGTATAAGGCGTGCACAAAATTCCTTAACCATTTTATTTCTATCAGAGTCGCTTTATATACTATAAGACTCTCTGTTTCGAAGATCTACACGATTTTGGCCGAGTCCAATAAAGCGTGCCATTCGCAATGGTTTGGAATCGATTTTTACATACATATGTTTCGTCGTCATTATAACGAACTTAACCTATTCCCTTTAGCAAGCGCTCGTACAATCTTTGTAGCCTGTTTCTCCTTTTTTCTTCCACTTTTTTGGAAATCACACTTCCTAACGCTACTTGTCACTTTGAAATCAGACGCTTACTCAACTAGAAATAATGGATAAAAAATGTAGATATGTCTGTATTTAAAACAAGGCTATTTTTATTCTATTATTCCTAAAACAATATGTGTTCCCTAGTGGGATGCCATTAGATTACCAATCGAACGACGCGGGTTCGATCCTCGGTGGGGCGGTCGCCTAGCACAAAGAAGTCTTATGAAGAGCTGTGGTGATCTCCGAAATAGATCTATAACTTCTACCAAAAAAATTTCTCAATTTTTCTTAATTAAAACTGACCAATAGCTCTATAAAAAATACATATTAAGTAATTATTACTTAGAATGAATACTTTCCCGTCAATCCAGCAATCCGTTTAATTGACAACATAGTTGAATTATATGTATTTGAATAACGATCGACACATTCAGTACATTAACTTTTCCATAACAAATACATACATGTACTTCAACTATGTTGTCAGCTAAACGGATCCGGATTGCAGGAAAAGTATTAATTCTGACGGGCCCAATACTTCCACATAAATATAATTTATAGACATGATTTGATTTGATCATTTGCAATACCGATCGCATGCCATTATAGCTGAGTTCCAATAAAGATCTTTGGTACAAGTGTGTACTTTGGCGGTTCCACTGCATTGAATGAATTTGTGACAATCGTTAGGATGACGAACATATTCGATGCCGGGCGTGCTGCATAATGCATTCAAATTGCTCTCGTCAACTTGCGAGGATACAGGTTTGAATATATTTAGTTGTAATGATGGTGGCGTTGCGGCTGTGGGTATCGCATTATCTTCGAATGGTTGAGTCCATGAGGCATCTGGCGATGTTTCGCACATACCATTTTGCGGCGAATCACAACGCTCAAATACCGAATTCCAGTAGAGGTATGGTGGACAACGGATAGGCATACATTTATAGAACTTATTGCAGTCAATTGGATCCTTCTTATATACAATTAGCTCTGCATTCGACAATGAGTCCCCAGCGCCGCCGGCGCTAAAGGCTGTTAGATCACTTGCATCTTCAATGGGATTGTGCGGAGCATTGATGCATTTAGCAATCGCCGGAAAGTCACATCGATAAGTTTTCTGGCTCCAATGAAGCCCATTAGCGCATAGCATTGCATAAGCATAGCCATTTTTACAGGTGTAATATTTCCTACAATCTGTAGGGTAAGGCAATTGTATCGGATGTCTTGGATCGTCAACCGATGAGCAATTGGGGTGTCGGACTACCTCCTCAAACTAAAAGAAAAATGAGCAAACGAGCACTGAGTATGTAGCAGCTGTGGGCAAATATCTAATAATGGCATACCCTGTCAACATGGGCGATAGCTGACCATATCCATAAACCCAAATAAAGCTGGCTATTATGAGAAGTAAAGGAAAATTATGAATATACTAAATGTTTACATAAGTACTATTGTTGGGTATTTATCTTAACACAAGCTTACCCATATCCTCTGTATTCTTTGAAACCAACTGAAGATTGTTTCATGTGTTGGTATTTATATGTTGTGATTTTTATATATATATACATTAGGCTGGGTCAATTTTCTAAGCCATAGTGTTCCTAGCAAATTCGGATTCTGCATTAAATTCTATGAAAAAAAGTCTTCTAGAGCATGCCTCTAAAATCAATTTTGAGCTTGCCCATTTTCGATTGAAGTTTATGTAGAATTGTTTTAAGTATAGCAACCCATACTCTTTTAAATTCAACCAGTAATTTTAACGTTATCGCTTTACTTTCTTTTTCATTTTGTTTGCCACTTTAAACACGTTTAATAATGTATAAAAAGTTGGATTTCGCTGTTGCGGTTTTGTTGAAAAAAAGCATGTTTCTAAACAACTTCCACTCGTTTAAACGCAAAATGAAAATATCCAAATACCACAATTTTTGACTAAGAACAATAAAGTAACACTTTTCTAAAGTAGAATCTTCTTCTGATTCCGAATATCACATATACTTGCTTGTGGTAGATCTAGTTTCCGAGATATCCTGGCCTAAAAATGATTAAGATGCAAAAATTGCTGTTTCTGCGCTAATTTTGACGTAGTGGAGGATCAACATTTTTCCATCAATCAAAAAGCTAAGAACAGCTGCTTAAAGTATATATTTCAGTCTTTCAACTGCCATTGAGTTTGCTCAAATATATTATTCCTGTACCGAGATATCGCACTTTTAAACTGTGCATGTTTATCCATACATTGTCCCTTGAAAAAACGAGCATATTCAAACACGTATAACTCTTCAAGAAAATGAGATAGGAGAAAATCCTTTCCAATACGTATACCTAGTAACTATAGTAGGAACTTAGCCAAATTTGAGCGAAATCCGTCACATAAATTTTTTTACCTCCTACACTTGGCGCATTTTGCCCCAGGATGGAAAAACATGCATAGTTTGAAAGTGCAATATCTCAGTGAAGAAACAATATATTTGGGCAAACTAAGTGGCAATTGAAAGACTGAAATACATACTTTAAGCAGCTGTTCTTATCTTTTTGATTTATGGAAAAATGTTGATGCTACACTATGTCAAAATTAGCGCAGAAACAGCAATTTTTGCATCTTAATCATCTTTAGGCCAGGATATCTCGGAAACTAGATCTACCACAAGCAAGTATATGTGATATTCGGAATCAGAAGAAGATTCTACTTTAGAAAAGTGTTACTTTATTGTTCTTAGTCAAAAATTGTGGAATTTGGATATTTTCATTTTCCGTTTAAACGAGTGGAAGTTGTTTAGAAACATGCTTTTTTTTTCCAACAAAACCGCAACAGCGAAATCCAACTTTTTATACATTATTAAACGTGTTTAAAGTGACAAACAAAATGAAAAAGAAAGTAAAGCGATAACGTTAAAATTACTGGTTGAATTTAAAAGAGTATGGGTTGCTATACTTAAAACAATTCTACATAAATTTCAATCGAAAATGGGCAAGCTCAAAATTGATTTTAGAGGCATGCTCTAGAAGACTTTTTTTCATAGAATTTAATGCAGAATCCGAATTTGCTAGGAACACTATGGCTTAGGTTCCGCCCATACAAATTGACCCACCCTAATATACATATACCTATAGTGGAGCTTATTGTGTTGAAAATAAAAAAAAACTACGTATTTAGTTATATAAATACATATGTATGTACAACATATCTATGTACATATGTATGGACATATTTAAAAGACCCATGAGCATTAATTACCCTGTACATCACTAGGCCAAACCAACTTTTTTTATAAAGATTGAGCAGCAAGTAAAAAAGTAATTTTACCGTTTTTCGAAGTTAGCCTTTAAAATCGAGATATGAGACTACGAAGTTCGAAATGGGATCTTTTTAAAAAATAATTATAATTAAAAAACTATAAAGTGATGTTCAGGAATAGAGCACATTTTCGTCTAAATTAAATAGTATGCTACAAAGGTTCAAAGGTCGGGTCTTCCAAAAATTTAAAGACTTATTTCAGTAGATAGCTATTGAACCGAAAATCTAAAAAAAATTAAGTACAACTTAAAACAAAGAAATTAACCATATCTAATTTAACTTATTGCTACCACTTTAAAGGGGATTAAGTCCCCATTATTTTGATATGCATATTTATATCGAGCCCTAACCGCCTATTGAGTGTAACCAACAAAAAGTAAATTTTACAGAAGGTTTTGTTTTTTATTTTGTTTGCATACAGTCATCAACAATATTTTGTCACTAACTTCAAAACGGCACATTTCACAGCTATAAAATTTTGGAGGGTGATAATAAATTATTGATTTCCATAAAAAGCTAAAATCGATAATTTTGTTGGTTAAACCAAAGTCGCGGTTAGGGCTCGATATATTTTAAACATGAAAATCCTAAAAAAATTAAACAAACCTTAAGAAAAACTATTTATTATAAAAAAACTAAAGCGTGAGTAACGAGTATTCATGAACATTGATGTGTAAACAGTTCCAAATTTTGATTTTTATTCCCCTGGTTTTCTTGGGATTAAAGTGCGATTATATTTTTTTTTATAATTTTTTGTTGATATTGTCGCTGTTATTATTTGGTTGTTTTTTTTTTTTTCTGTTTTTGTCTGTCTTTTTCCTTGATTAGGTTTTTTGTTTTTTGTTTTTTCGTTTTTGTTGTTTTTGTTTTTGCTTTTGTTAGTTTGTTATTGTTGTTGCTGTATGTATACATAAATACATACGTAGGTAGGCACGTCCATAATTTATTTGTATAGGTACTTACATGTTCAAACATGCTTCGCTTCGCTTCGTTGCTGTTGTTGTTGATATTTGCATTCCCACCAAAAAATCTAAGCCTTATTTAAGAATTGAAACAGCAGATTTAAAGGCTTACGAAATAAGGCCTGAAAATTATAAGGGTAGCAAATTTGTATGGCGTAAGACTTAAAATAAGGCTGATTTTTCTGTGTTGATGTCATCAGGCCATAAGGAGTACTCTCTCTCTGAGAGCACACCTTATTCCAAAGGCTTATCCGCCATGCGAAATAAGGCCTAGATAAGTATTAGAAAGTTAGGATCAGACAGAGTGAGTGCATAACAGAAGCAGAACTGCCAGTGTACTCCCTTTTTATACCTGGGCGCTCACTCTGTAGTTCGATTCGAAAGAAAATTCGTTCGCTTTCGAGTTCTATTCCATATATTCTATACAATACGAATGTGCTTTCGAATTGAATTTCGCTTTCGAATATAACTACAGAGTGAGAGCCCTGATTTTTCAACAATAAGCAAAACTAAGCGAAGCTATTCACACGGACACAGCAGCGCACTAATACTAAGAGGATGGTTACACATTTCCCAAAAGTCACTTGCAGGTAGCTAAAATAAAGATGTTTACACATCAAAAATTACAAAGAAAGTAACCATACCTAAGTAATACAATTTATTGGTCTATAGTAAAAAGAAAGGTGTCGATGGGCGGTCAAAAATATGGAAAATATGATTATGAAAACTTCTAAAATCACGCAAAAACCACATAAATCCATAACCACCAAATTTGAAAATTCCTATGTAAACAACATGAAAATTTTACTTTATATGGTAGACAGGTACCACTCTACCTTATGCGATATCGAACATATTTACACATTTGGTATATACATACTTATTTCCTATACCTCTATACCAAATTTCAATGCTCTAACACAAATAGTTCAAGAGATATACAACATGAAAATCTCAGTTTTCAAGGGAAGAATCACCCCCTCTTCACTTGCACCCCCATGATCGCATTGGCATGAATATTAGTACTGCAATCTATGGAAGGATTCCTTTCATATGATATATGCATATGTATTTCATTCCGATACGATGAGATTAAGATCTTCATTTTGGTACGACAAAAATTTGTTTGCGTATTTTATATACATATATGTAGTAGATAAGAAAATGCAAAATTTCAAAGCGTAGGGATGGAAAGATGACACTTCATCCTATTTAAACCTACATATAATAATGCTTATGTTATAGTAGAGAATCGCTCTTTTTCGTGCTTACATATGTATATACGTAGTTAAATACATAAATCAAAATAAAATGACTATTTGCTGCTTAAACCCATAATTGCTTCCAGTCTCATTGATTTTTTATGTATACATACATATGTATAAGTATGCTCTTTCATATAAAATAAGTCAGTGTCAAGTGCACATGAAGGCGTGGCCTATCATTGCTTTTAAATAGAAAATGCTGCTAACTTTGAAATCAATTAAGAAACATTTGAAAGAACAAGATATTAATTGTGATAAGAAATTAAAATACAAGAAAAATTACTGTAAGAACTAGATAAGTACATATGTACATATGCTTGTGTTAAAATGCGTGCACTGGAATGTAAAAATTTTTCGTCAACATCTCAAGTATAAAAATGGCCAACAATTTGGGTAACTGAAGCAGAATCGAAAAGAAGGGATTCAAAGCGAATCCTAATTTTAGAGCTTCGTGCAAACAAACGGAAATAGTCAAAGGAAAATAAGGATAAAAATAAAATTAAATTATACTAATTTTTGTAGTAACTACAATGCAAGGTAGTTTTATTTTGTGTGCGGCTATCTGGTAAATAACTTATTTAAATTTTTTGTTTATAAATTCGCAGCTACTCTGCTCATTGCAGTTGCGCTGACAACAGTCGCGTGTTGCAGTGCCGTGGACGCGGAGTGCAAATACCGTAATATACGGCAATTGCCAACGCATTGGGCCAATCCCATCGATTGCACTCGATACTTCCGCTGCACAAGTAAAAACATTATGCGGGAGGTGAAATGTGCCGAGGGCAAGGTTTACAATCCAGAGAAAGGCAGATGTTCACCCAACAAACCAGGCTTATGTAAATTGACGCTAATGGCACCGCTCGCTGAGGTGTGTTCAGAAATGTGGCAAGAGATATGCCATATCATTTCATTTTTCTTTTACATTTTCCTATCTCTCTATTTCTTTCTAGACCCTCAATCCATGTGATGATCAAATATCTGGCGCTTATCTTCCTGAAACAGGTTATTGTCGTAATTTTTATATTTGCAATAACAATAAAGCTTATCCGCAAGTTTGTGATGCTGGAAGTGCCTTTAATGTAACATCTGGCAACTGCATACCCGACCCAGACTCCGAATGCTGGCAAAATAAATGTATGAACCAAACGGATGGTAGTTATTTACCCAATGCATTGTCCTGCTCCTCATTTTATGTGTGCGCCAATGGCGAGGCAAAGTTACAGAGTTGTAACAACGGCAGTTATTTTAACAGTTCCGATAGCGTTTGCGTGCCGGATCCGACCGGCAGTTATTGCTGGGAGAATTTATGTTATGAAAAAAAGAATGGGGATTTTGTTAAGGACATGGCTGATTGTTATAGTTACTATGTGTGCGCTGGCGCAAAACCAATTAAGCAATATTGTCCCGAGGGCAGTTATTTTGATTCACTAGAAAATAGCTGCTTACCTGGCATTTGCCCAACTGAAACTACTACATGCCAAATAGAAACAACGACCGCCTGCTCTGAAGAAACTACCACATGCCGAGCAGAAACAACCACAGCATGTCCCCAAGAAACTACCACATGCCGAGCAGAAACAACGACTGCCTGCCCTCCAGAAACTACCACATGCCGAGCAGAAACAACCACAGCATGCCCCCAAGAAACTACCACATGCCGAGCAGAAACAACGACTGCCTGCGCCGAATTGACCACAACTACCGAGTGCGTTGAAATCAGCACAACAACCCAATGTGCCGGGATAGCCACGACCGTCGCTGAAACAGACTGTTCCTGCCCCGGCGGATATAGAGAGGGTCAATTGATTCCGTTCCCCAATTATCGAGAAAATTGCAATAAATATTATGTATGCACAGATGGCAAACTAAAGGAACGCGACTGCGGAAAGGGTAATCGCTTCGATGGTAATCTAGGTGTATGTGTACCCGATACCAATAACGCCTGTTCAACCACTCAATGCCCCGAAAAAATCACGGCTACGCCTGAGCCCTGCATAACTTGTCCAGACGGGTATAAACAAGGTGAACTCGTGCCACTTCCCAACTACCCTGGAAACTGTGATAAGTATTATATATGCATAGATGGAAGGTTTGAAGAACGGGAATGTGGAAAAGGCAATCGTTTCGATGTTAAGTTGGAGATATGTGTTCCTGATACCCATAACATCTGTAAGCCCACGGTGAGTACAGAATGCCCCGAAGATACCCCACCGACGGTCGAAACAAACTGTACATGCCCTGGAGGTTATACGGAAGGTGAATTTGTACCGCTCCCCAACTATTATGAAAACTGTGATAAGTACTATATATGCATAGATGGAAGGCTTGAAGAACGGGAGTGTGGAAAGGGCAATCGTTTCGATGTTAAGTTGGGGATATGTGTTCCCGATACACAAAACATCTGTAAGCCCACGGGGACCACAGAATGCCCCGAAGTTACCACATCCAGCGTCGAACCGAACTGTACATGTCCTGGAGGATATAAAGAGGGTGAATTACTGCCGTTCCCTAATTATCTCGAAAATTGTGCTAAGTATTATATATGCACAAATGGTAGATTGGAGGAACGTGAATGCTGCATGGGCAGCCGCTTTGACAGCAAACTTGGTATGTGTGTAACCGATACTGATAATGTCTGCTGGCCAAATATTTGTCATGGTCAACCGGATGGCACTATTAAGACAGATCCTAAAAATTGCACCACTTTTTATCTGTGTGAAGGTGGTAAGGGCGAGGTTTACGAATGCCCCGCCGAGAAATGGTTTGATCCCCTTCATCAAATTTGTATGCCAGATGTCAATGCGAATTGCATCAATCCATGTAAAGATACTACAGGCATCATATTCTTGCCCAATCCGGATTGTAGCAAATACTTTCTGTGCAATAACGGTAAGCCGTTTGTGGAGACATGCCCAAGTGGCGGCTTTGATGTCAAACTGGGCAAATGTTCTGCGAATGCAGTTTGCGAAGCCACTTTGTGTTTGGGAAGGGAAGATGGAACGACGTTCCCTGTTGCAGGCAATGATACCATGTTCTATTTGTGTTTGGGTGGTGTGCCGCAGATTGATCAATGTACGGCTGGCAAAGTATATAGTGCAGCTGTAGGTGTGTGCTTAGAGGAGCCAAGCGTATGTACATGTGATATATAGACTCAAACATAAAAATACATACATATGTGTATATATTTACATATGTACATACATACATACATACATACGTACGATTTTCCTCATTTTCATTTTCCCAGTCAAAATGTGACCAGTCCAAATGTAACACCACTACACCTGAAGATGGCGCCTTTGCACCTTTGGTTAACAGAGATGATACGGCATTCTGTTTGTGTCATGGCGGTGCAGCCTTCTTGCACCATTGTACGGATGACTACACTTTCCGCCCTGATTTAGGAATATGCTATTCGGTAAGATATTGCAAAATAGTATGCTCACATATGGTTACTTAAACTCCTTGTGTAATTTTCCTTCATAGAACGCTCCATGCGACCCGGAGATATGCGAAGTTTATCCAGAGAATACTCGCTCGCAAAATCGAAATGACACACAGAGTTTCTGTTTATGTGTAAGCAAAGAGCAAGTTATAGTCAATTGTCCGAACAATCAAACTTACAATCCAGTTTCTCAACTATGCCAAACCCAGGATGTATGTGTTTGTCTCTAAGCCCTATTATGTAATACATGTTCCCTTTTTGATTTAATAGGATAAATGTTCATCGACTTTTTGCCTTTCGGCCCCAGAGTATACTATCTTTCCGGCTTTGAATAACGACATTGACGGCTACTGTGTGTGTCTCGCTTCGGGTCCAGTATATAGATCATGTGAGAATGGGGGAAAATTTGATGTAAACAAAAAAATTTGTTTGTCAAACACTGAAAAGGCGTGCAGCAGCTTGTTGTGCTCTGGCAATAATGGTTTAATTTTTGGTGCTAACGGTGATCCACATTCCTTCTGTTACTGCAACAGTGACGGTATTGCAATCGAGCGAAGCTGTCCAAACTCTGGGATATTCAACGACACTTTGATGATATGCCAGGCGGTAAGTACGAAATAGTAAGATTTATTATTTGATTGTTCCTATCTTTTTTGCTTTTGTTAATCATGACTCTGTATTACCAAAAGGTTGGTTGCGATGGCCAGGTTTGTTTGACGAATCCTTCCGTACCCTTCCCGGCAGAAAATGAACCATATTCTTTCTGTGTATGCACCAGCACTGATCCGAGCTCTGTTACCAAACATGGTTGTCCGAATGGATCCCGTTTCGATCCCTACTATCTAATTTGTAAAGAGGTATAGAACTCAAAGGACGAATATTTTTTAATATTTCTAAAGACGTCACTGATATATGTATGTATAAATTTCTAGGATGCTTGCAATGAAAATATCTGTTCGGGCGGGGCCAGCGATGGTGTGACCTCGCCGGCCAATAATTATCCACAAGGCTATTGCTTGTGCAGTAACGGTATACCTGTACTAAACACATGCCCCAGCGGTACATTTTACAATTCCACCTCAGGCGTATGTTCATCAGCAACCAATGTGAGTACCAAATAAATTTTACACACTTATATATGTACATATGTATGCATGTTCTACAACTAAAATCTGCAGATGGAGTGTCGGCTATAAACTTGTCTTCCTCTTTTTTTGTACTCCCAAAGGCCGAATGCGATTTATCAGCATGTGCAAATACGACGGCAGAAAATACATATCCAGTTGTGGCGAAAAATGACTTGCATGGTTTTTGCTACTGCTTATCATCAACCGTAGTTGAGTTCCACTCATGCCCAGGCGATTCCCTATTCGATCCAGCACGCGGAATTTGTAATATAACCACGCCGGCGGATGATTGCACTTGCCCGGGTGGATATCATGAGGGACAAATATTGCCGAATCCAACAAATTGTCGTCTTTATTACGTCTGCAGCCATGGTCGTCTAGAGGAGTTCGATTGTGGCGCAGGGAAATTTTTCGACAAAGCTTCACTTATTTGTCAGCCTTTGGGCAGAAGTTCAGACCTAACATCAAATCAATTCATGCATTCTGAGGCAATAAGGGAGGATGATGATGTAAGGGCTTTGAGGATTTTCAAAAATATCTTTAAAAAACTGACTCAGTTTTGATTGTGAAAAGGCTTGTCTCTATGAAACTACGGCTATGAATATTACTCATATGTGTGTATATTTAAAGAATATGTACATATTTAATTATTATTAAGAAAATCCGCTTGATCAACATGTAACTACTTATTAAATTGTATAAGGGCATACACACATGCATTCATATGTATATACATACATACATACATATATGTACATATGTATACGAGCATGCGAAAATAAATTTTTTTCTAAAATATGGCACAGAAAATACATGTGTACATATGAACATATTTGGTATTTTATTCAAGAGAATTATTTTGACTGATTACACTCTCGCTGATCCTCGAGAATATTGTGCTTTCGCCAATTTAAACAAGGTAGTTTTACAGAGACAAACCGTAATATTTATAGAAGATGAAAAACTTATGAAACCAGCTAATCAAAGCTTTCTTTCCTTCATAACGTTACGTAGCTGCTTTGTGTGGAGAACGCAAGGCACTCCGTTCTCTCCAATTGCACGCAATATGAAATTTGTATCGATGGATTTTGGATTCGATTAAGTTGCCCCAATGAATGGTACTACAATTCAGAGCAGAGCAAATGCATGGAGCCACCAGATGACACTGTCTGTGAATATGCGCGCATCAAAAATTTGCCAGTTTGCGACGCCTCCATGGAACAGCGAATCGCGCCGAGCAATGTGTCCGATTGTGCGCAATATTATCGCTGCACTCATGGTAAATGGCGTTCAAAGCCCTGTCCCCAGCAACACTATTATTCGAAACGTTTCCACACATGCCTCTTGAGTCGACGTGTCGATGTCTGCGCGGAACGACACAGGGCAGAATTCGTCGTGGATGCATTTCCACCAAAATGCCAACATATGTCGGTTCGTCACTATGAGCATAATTGCGCAATGTATCTAATTTGCTTGGAGGGTAAATGGTGGCACCATTACTGCGCGCTTGGTATGTACTTTAATCGCACCTACAACTATTGCATGCCCAACGCAGAGAGACAATGCAACATTGCGTTTGAAACATCAATCGAGGTAATTCCACAACAGCCATGTAATTCGGAGGGCTTGAGGCGACCATCCAATTTTAGTTGCAATCGTTATCAAGAATGTCGTGACGGCTTTTGGGTTATAAGATACTGCAATCCCCAGCAATATTTTGATGCTACGGAACGCGTGTGTCTAAGCGATGTTGACGGTGTTTGTGAAGAGGCACACAGCTTCAATTGTACTGAGAATGAGCGACGAGAGTTCCCATTCAATTGCACAGCCTACGAAATTTGCATACGAGGAGAATGGCAGCGCAAGAACTGTAATGCATCATGGGCATTTGATAGTAATTTATTAACGTGTGTACCGAATGATGGAAGCTGTGCAGATAACGGTTTGCGAGCAGTTTGTAATACAGGTGATACGCACGCTTATCCGTTACCTGGAAACTGTACACAATTTTTTTATTGCCTCGACGATACCTGGATTGCAGGTACTTGTTTGGAAGGCTATACTTATGCAAAGGCATCGGGCGAATGTGTGCCACATGCTGAACATGATGAATGTCAACCAATGTTGATTGTAGAGGATTTAGCCCCGAACAGAAATATTCCAATGGAAAGTGAAGGAAACCAAAGTGCTCTCTGTTTAGGTCACGCAGATGGTAGTCTTGTGCCACATCCTGGCAATTGTCTATTTTTCTTTGTTTGTTCATCGGGAGAGGCCACCAATGGGCAGAAATGCATTAAGGGCAGTTATTTCGATGCAAAGCACGGCTACTGTCGCCCGAACAACGGCGAATGCTTAGTACCTTTGGCAGGTATGTGTGCGAATGCTACCGATGAAGAAAGAATTGTTAACCCAGATGATTGCCGATCCTATTATCACTGCTCTATATTGAACGGCGCCGAGTTGCTTTACTGTGCCAGTGGCGAATATTTTCAAAATTCGACAAAGCAGTGTCGCCTCAATAAGGGTGAATGTATATTTGAGGCAAAACAATCTTTAATATGCGGTGATACTTTAGATCATGGAAAGCGTTTACCTCATGAGCGCTATTGTAATATATACTACGCCTGTGTGCGGGGACTGGCCATACTAGTCACATGTCCAGCCGAACATCAGTTCGTTCCTGCTATTGGGGACTGTGTATACCATGCGCTGCTCGATTGTGAAACGGGTACGTTATTGCAAGCTCTAAGCAATAATACAGTGATCGAGAGTTGTGCCAAGCTTACCGATGGCGCACACCTCCCTGTCGTCACCGATTGCACGAAATATGTAATTTGCTTGGAGGGTTCGGGCTTAATGAAAACTTGTCCCCTTGGTACTTTCTTTGATGCGGAACAAAGGCTATGTCTGCCTGATGACGGCTCATGTCCATATGTTGAGAGTAATAATACAGCGAATAAACAGCCCCTTGGCCCAGATCCCCTCACATGTGAAGGAAAGCATGGTTCAATGATGCCCAGCCCGTTTAACTGTAATGAGTTTTATTGCTGCATTAATGGTAAGCTGCATAAGGAACAATGTTATACCAATTATTATTTTGATTCATTAAAAAACCAATGTCGGCCGTATGAAAGAACATACTACAATGAAAATGGAGATGTAAATGGTAATTCAACGGAAGTAAAAATTGTGAAAAAAAATCTAGAAGAGAAACCAATACCAAATGTACAACAATGCAATGATAAGCCCTCAAGCTATAGCGAACTTTGCTCGCGTATACCGAAAAGCTCACTGATCGCCGAACAGGGTGACTGCCGACGCTATATTCGTTGTAATGAGAATGCTGAGCCGGTCTATCAGCGTTGTCGCAATGGCGAGAGTTTTGATAGCTTACTCGGCTTTTGCCGTCAAAACGATGGCACTTGCCTACTGGAGAATGGGCAGCGCGTCGGCGAGTGCAATGGACGTCATGGACAGTTGGTGCGTGACGACGAAAACTGTCGTGGCTACTTTGTGTGCATCAATGGTCAGAAAATTGGGGGCAGCTGCGAGGAGCATGAGTTTTTCAATAAGAGTTTAGCCGCATGCCAAGAAGATGCGAATAATGTATGCGGTGGCCAAGTGAAACAAACAAACAAAATGCAAGAATTGGTAAAGTCATTAAGCATAGAAAAATTAGAAGTTAACAATTATATTTTCTTATCACACTTGCCTTGCATCTCATCTGTTTAGTCATGCATAGGTCTTAGCGATACCACACTCTATCCATATGTACTCGATAATTGTCGATCATATTTTCAATGCATAAAAGGCTCTCCGATTGTGCAGGAATGTGCTGATGGACTCTATTTCAATGCAACACTGACGCGTTGTGTAAAAGAGGTTGTAGAATGTGTTATGCCCGGTACGGTAGCGCTTGAACACGAGCCAGAACTTAGGCATCCGTGGGTAAATATGTGTAGATATATGTGTATGTATGTACATACATATGTATATGTATATTTAAGGAGGTCCGGTTCTTATGATAAAATATAAGCCTAAAAAATACACCACAATGGCTTTAAAAATCAATGAATTGATATACATATGTATGTATGTACATATCGAGGTTTCTATACAATACTGTACTAAGTCGACTTAGTACGTTTTCCTGTTTTGGTGGTTTCAAGTATAACGTCTCTTAATTTGGATGCTGTCAAATTTTGGTATCAATCGGACAATCCAATCAAAAGTTATAAGCAAAAGTGTACCTATAATACAATTCGAGATTTTTACAGAATAAGAACTTTGAAAGCTTGCTATGAAAAACAACGTAGCAAGTTTTAATGTTTTCTTACGGTTTTATATAAAGCGTACCCTAACTTAGATAGTGTCGAGTTTTAATATTGATCGTGCAATCCAAATATGTAGATGTTACAAGTGAAAATATACTTAGCATACAACCGAAGTTTCATATCGAATTTAAACTTTGAGAGCTTCCCCTGCAAAACACAGTTTTCAGACTTAGTGCAGTATTGTTTGCAAGCGTCGATACATACATATGTATATATATTTTTGAGAAAGAAAGTTCAAAGCAAGGCTGCTCAACGAAATGAACAAAATAATTTTGTTTCAAAAAATATCAATAAAAAATATCCCAAAATTATTTTGTTTTGCTAATTATCAGAAACAAAATTTTTTCGTTTCAAAAATTATCAATAAACCTTTAATCAGAATAATTTTGTTTCGTTGATATCAAAAAAATTAACAAAAGTTGTATTTGTTTTTATTCATGTACGTATGTACATACATACAAACATTGTAAAATTTCTTTTCTTCATAGAAAACGAAATTATTGAAAAGTCAATTTTTTTGTTTAAATTTGAAACTATATTTTTTTGAAATAATTGTTTTGATAATTATCAAAACAAAAAAAATTTTGTTAATTTTTTTTGATAACAGTTGAAACGAAATGGATTTTGTTATGCTTTTTACGTTTATAAAACCGAATATTTCAACAGAAACAAAATTTTTTTTTTTGTTTATTGTTAAAAATAACGTTATTTTGCAGCCTTGGTTCAAAGTTGTTGAAGACATAGCGGTGTATTTTTTTAGGACTAAATTTTAGAATAAAGATCCAGCTCCCTATTAATGAAAGTTGCTAGAGTTGTAGGTGGCGCCCAACAATATGCAACGCTTAACTAGTTAGGCTTATATCCATTCCTTTTACGTATGAATAGATAGTTAGATATGTACATACACATATTTCGTTTGTAGATATGTGACGGTACAACATCCGGTCAACGATATGCAAATAAAAGGGATAACTGCCGTTCATTTTACATTTGTGAAGAAAATGGGAGCATAACATCCATCAACTGTCCCGTAGGGGAGTTATATGATAGTAAATCTGGTGTCTGTGTGATTTCGGAAAATGTTTTTTGCTAATATTGTCAAATAGAATCAGTGAATTGTATCTTAAATTTTTGCCATTTATTTTATAATAAAATGGTTAAAAATGTAGTTTTAAATGAAAATCAAAAGCAACATGCAAATTTTTTTTAAACTATTAGCAGTTGTTTGTACATACATATGTACATACATACCAAAGGCCTGCGTAAGTCATCTCGATTTCGAACATGTTGTATTGCACTTTTATGGTTTGGGAAGTGTTCGAACAGAGGAGTACTTCAGCAAAGTGAAATTTTACTTCAGCAACTCGAAATTTTGGTCATAATTGGTTTACTGCGCACAACTGAGTATAAAAAAACTTAGTGCACCATTGAGCTTTGTATATACCTACATAATTCATGTGTGCATGGTTGTATGTATGCACACACATTATATTAAAATCCTATTACACCCACCTGTGGCCTAATATCTAGAGTGAAAACTGAACGAACATACATACGTACATATGTACATAAACTCATATACATATATGTATGTACATACATATGCAGTATATTTAAAGCAAACATACATATTACTTACACTCATACAAAAAGGTAAGCGTGCATGCTATTATTTATAAGTTAGAAATTATAACTATTAACAGTTATCCGCCAAGTATCTCTATGTCTACTATACAGCAGATCCGGGGTTCGAAATCAAAATTAAATAATTTTTTAATTAACTAAAACCGGAGTGTATGTCTGCTATGAAAAACAATCTCACAAAAAATGCATTTGCCGTTCGCAATCGACTATAGCTCCGCCCAATTTGTAGGAACAATATTAAGGAGCATGCTTCGAATTGGTAGATATGCTCGGCCTAAAACTCATTAGAGTTATATAGATATATAAGTACATATGTACATATATTCACAGTTATCCTAGATAAATACATATGTAAGTATTCTATTACACTGGTCGACAAATTTTTGTTACAGAAATAAAATTCTACTTTTCTAAAGGATTTCGGTGCGCTGAATCCGAATCTGAAGTCAGATTTTCGGTAATGCGTAAAGTTTTTGAGATATTCATGTCTAAAGAGGCGAAAAACGCTATTTTGGCTATGTTCACTACTCAATATCTTTTAAATTACTTACTTATTTTAAAAATTGATTAAAACTATTGAAAGCGCGGACATTTCTCTTGAAGAAACCGTTTTAATATTTCAGATACCTTTCTTGTAACTTGCAATAAGCCTCATTAGCTTTTCAATATTTTCTCCATACAAATTAATTAAAAATTTTGAAGCACGGTTTTAGGCAGTTTATTATATTATGTACGTATGTAAGTGGCTTCGTAAAAAAAATAGTTGTGCTGAGCAACTCCAAAATTTGATTGCGCCTAAAACATGCTACAAATGCTGCCGTTGTTTTCGACGACAAATACCTTATTGTACAAAAACATATATTTCTACATACATACCTAAATTAGATATCCGAAAAATTAAAACGTTGTCTTCAAGAGAAATTGCCGAGCTTTCAATAGCTTTAATCAATTTTTAAAATAAGTAAGTAATTTAAAAGATATTAAGGAGTGAATATAGCCAAAAAACGGGTTTTTCGCCTCTTTGGGCATGAATATATCAAAAACTGTACGTAAGGTTTGCGCACGATGAAATTAGTGCATACATTTCGACTTGTAAAAATTTTCAACCTCCAAATTTAGATGGCTTTACTAAATGTATACAAATACTAGTGCCAAATTTCTAAAGATTCAAAAACGTTTTGTGGCAAATATGAACAGAGAAATATAAGTGCGTGAAAAAATAATTCGATTTCATAACGAAAATCCGAACTGGACATTTAAAAAAATCGCTAGGAAACTAAAGGTTTCCAGAAATACAGGGTCGCGTGTTATCAAAACATATAATGAACGTCTAACTGTCGTTAGGAAAGGTGGAAGTGGTAAAAACAAGGGCTTTAAAGATCTGAACGTCGTCAAAAGGATTATAACCCTTCTCAGGAAAAATCCCAACATATCTGGTAGAAAAGTGGCTGAAAAAGTGTAATGCTCCCAGGCATTCATCAGGAAGGTTAAGAAGGAGGAAGGGCTTAAGTCTTATAAAGTACAGAAAGTGCCTGACAGAAATTCAAAAAAGAACAACACGGCAAAAGAGCGGGCCAAACCACTACACTTAGATTTTCTCAAAATTTTTGATTGATTTGAAACGTATGTGCTTGGAGACTTTTCACAACTACCAGGTGTTGATTTTTTTGCCGTAGACCGTAGAGGAATGTGCAGGAGGAGTTCAAGACCCAAAATAAAACAAAATTTCCTAAGAATTCTTGGTTTGGCAAGCCATTTGTAGCTGTGGTAAAAGAAGCATCTCTTTTGTTACAATGGGAACAATTAGTAGTGAATTATATAAAAGGGAGTGTTTGCAAAAACGACTTTTGCCATTCATAAGACAGGATGACGTATCTACTTTTTTGGCCTGACTTAGCTTAGTGCCACTATAGCAAATCGGTAGATCAGGGGTATGAAAAGAACCATATAGTTCTTGTGCCCAAACAAGCCAATCCGCCTAACTGCCCGGAGCTCATACCCATCGAAAGATATTTGGCTCTAGTAAAAAGGATTATGAAGGGCACAAAACAAGTTACTGAAACCACTAACAATTTTGTAAAAAAATGGCTATCTTCAAGCAAAAAAGTTTCCGAAGTTACAGTTTGAAGGCTAATGGGAGGCATATTGAAAAAAGCTAAATTGTGCATAAAAACGCATTAATTTGAAAAATGTGTTTAATAACTATAAACATAAATTTAATTTATTTTAGAATCCCGTGCATTAACTTTTAATATATTATCTAACTTACAAGTTATTTCAAATATTTTGTGCACTAATTTCATCGTGCGCAAACCTTATTACCGAAAATCTGACTTCAGATTCGGATTCAGCGCACCGAAATCCTTTAGAAAAGTAGAATTTTATTTCTGTAACAAATATTTGTTGAAATTTTGTCGACAAGTGTTATTATTTGTGTTCAATAATCGACATAAAAGAAAAGGACTCAAAGGGGAAAAAAACCTTTTCCAGTAGTCAGCCATTCATATGTACATATGTATGTATGTGTCCTTTTCTATCGCAGTTAGTCATGAATTGTTTGTGTATTAATAATTCCAGAAACACACATGCAAAAAGATACGTACATACCCTGCAAAAAACTTTTGCTTATTGTTGAAAAATCAGGTCTAAAGAAGGAGTTCGCTCGCAGCGCTGCTTCTGTTATGCACTCAATCTATCTGCTCCTAACTTTCTAATACATATCTAGGCCATATTTCGCATGTCGGATAAGCCTTTGGAATAAGGTGTTCTCTCAGAGAGCGAGTAATCCTTATGGCCTGATGACATCAACACAGGAAAATCAGCCTTATTTTAATCCTTACGCCATACAAATTTGCCTTATTTCGTAAGCCTTTAAGCCTCTGCTCTTTTAATTCTTAAATAAGGCTTAGATTTTTTGGTGGGTACATATGTACTACATACCGAACCTCCATACATACATATATTTTTTTAGACAGGAAATGCAATAACTCGTATCTAATGACCATTCGGCTAGTCTAAATTAGTGACATTCATCGGAGCGAATTCTATCGCCGCGATTGTGGGTAACAAACGAAATCGGATAGTCAAACAAAAACAAAAACAGCACAGGCGTGATTTATTTAACATCATACATATAAATATATATGTATACATGTGCATACATACATATATACAGATATTAAAAAAATTTATATTAGCGACGAAAGATAAGAAAAAAAGGAAGAACAAAGCAATTAATTTGAATATTTTATTGTGAAAACTCGCGATCATTTACTATCAAAAATTACTTGAGGCTCAAAAAATAACTTCATATGTAAGAGCACAAATTTACCCAATACCTACATACATATGTACGTATGTACATATTTATGTCATATTAAAAACATATAAACTATGGAGGGAAAATTGATGTATTGAAAATCAATAATATATATACATAACTGAAATTAATAAGCCGCCCATTGCAGAGGGGTGGCCGCTATTTGTTTTAACCCTATAATTAGGTTTTAATTCATTAGAAAATTAATTTTTTGGAAACATAAAACTTAAAAATATTAAGAACAATTGAAGGGGAGCCACTAATAACATTTTGAACGCCATTTTCTACGAAACCCGTTTTTTTGCATATTGCAGTTTACATTATTCTTTTGCATTACCTTAAAACAAAAAAAATAACAAATTATGTATGCATAGCTGATTTATTGTTTGTAAATACGTACATACATACATATGTATGTATGTATGTATATATGGATTTCTTTACTATAAAAAAATCCTTAACAAAATTAATCGAAACTCCGATGAAAAAGCAGGTCAATAAATTGCAATACGCAGTGCTAAACTAAGTAAAAAGGAAAGAAGAACGAATAAGTTAAAAATAAAGTCATATTTCGATTTTACAGAAGAAAATGTATCCAATTCCTTCAATTCGTGTATTTATGTACATATATTTTTGTACTTGCTTGTACATATGTATGTATGTACACATGTACATATGTATATATATCAATGTACATAGTTCATATGTACATACATATGTACACTTTGTGGTAATCGATAAAATAATTTAAACAGATGGATGCAACCTGAAGGGCTAAACAATAGTCTCTCATGCGCTAATTTGCGTTTGTCTTAATTAAATGTCAACTTAAATAAATAATAACAAATAATAATAATAAATAATTAAGTACATATGTAATACAGTATAACACAGAAATATTTTCAATTGTCACTCAATGACGAAGTCTTAGAAAAAAAAAAGCTTACAAAAATAATTTCTAATGAGCACACCTAATATTTATACTAAGTTAAATTAAAAAAAAAAAATTAAGTTTAGTTCAATCAATAGACGCTAAAGCGTTATTTTTATGTGTGTTAGCTTGCTCGGTCAGTTGTAATGCCCATGAAATTTTCCCACGAAACTGTCAAATGAACTCATAATACCTATGTATACATATATGGGATCCTTTACTAAATGACTTTACATGAAAACAATCTGCAAATGCTATGTGGGACAATGCTTTTGTTGAGACTACAGTGCGTATGAGTAATATTATCAGGTATAATAATTCGAACTCAAACACTCACTAAACTAATGCCGTTTTCGTTTCTGGAAAAAATGTTGCCCTGCTTGATTTTCTTAGCCATCTTGTTAGCTTGTGTGGTAATTTCAGCGAATATTGACCTCTAGCTAAGTCAGAGGGCATAATTATCTACAAAACCAGCCATTTAAAACGAAGACTGATTACGTAGTTTGATAATTGAGATATTAAAGGGTAACATTTTATGCCAGAATCGAAAACGCCATAAATGTCGCCGTTTAAACTTCATATCAGCCTAAGTGAAACTATCATAACCGCCTAGCCGACATTTGTGCCAAAAATTAAAATTGAATTCCTAACACCGAACTCTACGACGTCAGAGCTCGGCGCCAGGGGTTAAACGACGATTTGTATTTTCGAAATGAATAAAAAACATATATGTATGTATATAGACGAACAAACATAAATATATCTTACATTTATTCCGTCACACTATACTTACATATAAAACGTATTTATGCCAGGGACCGATTTTAATCGTTATTTTCATTTCTTCGGATGAAAAAATCATTATGAAAACTTCGTTAACAATAAAATGCAAGTATGCCGATATAATGATTTTAGCACATTCTATCCAAACATGACCTAATCTTTATTCTGAAGATTTTTATTTTTTAAATTTTTTAATAACCATTATTTACGATTTTTATTTTTTCGATCAAAAATAATTTTTATTATTGGATTTAAAATTTTCCGATGAAACTTGATCGATATTTTATGATTTTTATTTTTTCGATCAAATTTGATTGATATTTTATCATTTTTATTTTTTCGATCAAAAATAACACTACCCGACAAAATTTCAAAAATTTTCATATCCTCGACATTTGATACATGATTCCTATGTAGAATTTTCTGCTGATTCCAAATATGTAATCAGATGGTTCAAAAGTAGAACAGTTTTCGAGATATTTTGACATTTCACTTTTTGAGATAAGAAAAAAAAGTAGGATGACTTTTTAGTCAATATCTCCGCCATTACCTTCTCGATTTTTACGTTATTTAATTTTGTTTTGAGAGGATGAAATACCCTTTCCAACAAAGCCAAAATAATTTAAATCGACGTTAAATTGACGGAGTTATAGCGATCTATAGATTTTTTTTTATGAAAATTTTCAGTTTTTTTCCGACATTCATATACTTTTTTGTAATTTTTTTTAAAGAAATATTAAATATCCTCCTGGTTTCACACTTTGAGTCAACAGCCTATTTCTTAGTGAACATTTTGGCACTTTCCGGATTATAATCCGTAGAAAAATTACAATGCTATAAGAGATTTAATGAACAAACCTATGTTTATTTTTTATCACAATCTTGTACTTAACCTCCATTTTTTTTTATTTTTATGTATATTAAAAGTGTTTAAATGTTGATAGTTTTCGCCGTTTTGGTACATTTTGTTTTTCTCGAAGAAGGAACCAGCAAAAATGGCTCATCATTCAATGTCCCTGACATTCCAATGGCCTTGGTATCGCAATCCCATGTTTTTTTTTTTTATTTCTCCGTGAGAACGCTCACCGTTGTAAAAGTCATCACATATATGAAGATTATGTTGAGAGGGTTTCGGGACAATTTTTTTTTACACCACGAAATACCGCGAAAAAAAATTTTTTTTTTGCAACTTTTTTATTTGACATCCGATTTGTAAAATTGATATGTCATTATTTTAGTCTGGTGGAGTTCTATATATCGCTCTAATGTCCTCTTGAGCTATGAAGTCGTTTTCACATAGTTGGGTCACCTAACCAAGTTTTTCGTCTATAAAATATCCTTTTCGTTTCACCTGAAAAAAATCGCTAAAAATAAAGTACTAATGGGATCTTGGTAACATTACGGTTAAAGTGTTTGCAATTTAATAGGCTAATTTTTAAAAATAAATCTTTTGCTGATTTTCCCAATTTCTTATAAAAAACCTATTTTCAAAATCAAAATTAAAAAAAAAATTGCAAAAAATCCACAAAATTTTGACTTTGACCAGTTATGGCTCAGTGAGTTTTTACTAAACCACCACAAGTTGTATGTCGTTAAAAGTGTATTTTAATTACGTTTAGAACGAGGTACTGTTAGCTGTTATCGCACATGTAACTTTAGCGAAAAAAATTTTTGAATGAAGTGATAACCAAAAAACACAAAATTACCGTTATCTCAAAAACTTAACCGTGCAAAAAATAAAACTAAATAGTTTTGAGCTCACGGGGCCCCTGCCAATTTTCCCCTATACCCCGATTTCTTGGTATTTTTTGCTGTAAACTAGTGTTAATGTTATAGTGGTTTACATTTGCCAGATTTGGAAGTTCAATGAAAATATAAATATAGGTTTCTTCACTTAATCTCTTATAACTTTGCCATTTTTCCACAGATTATAATCCAGAAAGTGCCAAAATGTTCACTAAGAAATAAGTTATTGACTCAAAATGTGAAACCAGGAGGATATTTAATATTTCTTAAAAAAAATTACAAAATAGAAGATGAATTTCGAAAAAAACCTAAAAATTTTCATAAAAAAAAATCTTTTGTTCGCCATAACTCCGTCACTTTAAAGGCGATTTTAATTATTTTTGCTTTGCTGGAAAGGGTATTTCATCCTCTCAAAACGAAATAAAATAACGTAAAAATCGAGACGGTAATGGCGGAGATATTGACAGATGAGTAATCATACTTTTTTTTCTTAGCTCAAAAACAGAAATTTCAAAATATCTCGAAAACTGTTCTACTTTTGAACCATCTGATTACATATTTGGAATCAGCAGAAAATTCTACATAGGAATAATGTATCAAATGTCGAGGATATTTTTTTTGTCGGGTAGTGTAATTGTTATAATTGGATTTAAATTTTTCCGATCAACTTTAATCAATATTTTTTTTATTTTTTCTCCGATCATAATAAACTTTTTCAAACGTTAGTTTATCCTATATTTGATGGTCTGAAGTTGACGATTGCCAACATTATGCATGTTGTGTTCAGAATTTCTTGGTAAGTTTGGAATACACATACGAACACACCTATGCGTGCACATTGCCATAGCTCTGTTCCGTTCAGTAATTTTCCGATTATGGACGCATTTTCCAACAAATTTTAATGAAAATTGGCGCAGTTCTATTTGAGAACAAAATTTATGTTAGCGCATTAATTATATAGCGTATGGTACAAAAGAAACAAGTTTTTAGAGTTTATTATGATCGGAAAAAATAATAAATAAATATTTATTAAAGTTGATCGGAAAAATTGAAATCCAATAATAAAAATTATTTTTGATCGAAAAAATAAAAATCATAAAATATCGATCAAGTTTCATCGGAAAAATTTAAATCCAATAATAAAAATTATTTTTGATCGTAAAAATAAAAATCATAAAATATCGATCAAGTTTCATCGGAAAAATTTAAATCCAGAAATAAAAATTATTTTTGATCGAAAAAATAAAAATCAAATTATAACGACTAAAAATGATTTTTTTTATAAAAATGATAATCGTTACGGTCCCTGATTTATGCATGTACATACATATACACATATGTACATACATATGTATGTATGTGCATGTATGAGAACAATAACACTGGATCACAAAATGAAATTTGTTGTCTGTACTTTGGACGTGACTACCCTATATATATGTAAAATCGGTCGCTGATTCCGAAAATCGGGTTCATTTTTAATTCTATGGGAAGGTTTTTGAGATATCGGCAATTTACCGTTATTTGGCCAATGGCTCCACTTAATCCTGAATGTCTCTTTAACGCAGTGAGCTATCTTCCTTGAGGTAACACCAAACGAAAGAAAATTAAATTTCCTTTTCATGGCTCCTATAACATTTTTCTCTATCTCTTATAGTTTCTGAAATATTGACGATTAAGTTTGAATTTTTTCGATTTTTTACGATTTTTTGAAGAAAAAATTGACTTTGTCAGGCAATATCTTTAAAACCAATGTCTTCACCTTCGGTTTTACTCCTTTACGTGAAGCTCCATTCTATTGGGAAAAAGATAAGCTATCAACGAAGAAAATCCATGCTAAAATGGAAAAGTTATAGGCGATCAAGTAAATACAGGCACGTCGCGCAATGCCTCTGCAGGGGTATATTCAATGCATGTTATACCCGTAAATGGGCTTGTATTAGGGATTCCAATCCCGGGATCCCGGGATCCCGCCCTTTCTGACTCCCCGAAAATCCCGGGATAGCTATAATTTTATCCCGGGATTTTCGGGATAAGATAAAGAGAGAATATTCCGCTATTATAGCAAAGAAAAGTTATATTTTATATAATTTTTATTGGTCTCAGATCTGTATACTAACGGCATTTCCTATTCTGAATGAAAATGTTGCATTATTACATTGCAGCATTATCAACATGTGTCCTGTGTCCTATCAAAGTGTTGCATTTTTCATGTGATGAATGAATGAAACAAAAATAATGCAACCTTTTACTTGTGCTAAGAGCAGAAAATGTTGCCCGTAGTCGGGCCAGTTTTATATTTTGTCGATAGAACAAACATCCCTAAAAAAGTGTTCAGTCTGTGTGGAAGAGAACAAAAAAATGTACAGCCGGAAGAAAGTGCGACATTTTGCTAGAATAAAAAAGTCCATTAGTCAAAGTAAGGATTACAATTTTTGATTTTTTTTTAATAATTAAATTTTTTGTGTTGAAGTACGCGTTGTAGGGAATCGTACGTTAGGTATTTTTAAAGCTTTTAGCTTGTGGCAAAATTCATTTGATAATTTCTATTTCCTGATTTTTGGTCATTTATTTCTCAAATGTTTTTTGGAATTTTCCCACACGGAAAGTAAATAATGGAAGAAAATGGAAACAAAATTTTAATTAGACTTGATAGTCTTACAACACTCTACTAAAATTAAATACGCAGCTGCATACTCGGAATTCATATCAATATGCCTCCGATATTTATCTATTCAGAAGTTGCATTAATTTTCTGAATTTTTCGGCAAGCTTGGAAATATTCGCTTAAACAAAGTTCGTCGTTAAATTCTAAAAAAATTTCTATTGGAAATTATCAAATGATTGCAAGCCTTTTTATTAATATCCTAAAAGTATTTACCAACTGCAAAGGCAAATGTTTTGTTCACCAAATGTTTGTAATTTTCGTCGTTGGTTGTGCTTTTTAAAGTAACTCTTAGGTATTATTAAATAATACGAATGATTTTACATTCCTATTTTATTTTGTTACTAATGAAATAATAAAAAATGGCAATAAAAATCTATTTTTTCTTTGCATTTTAAAGTTGTAGCGTGTCTCTAAAAATGTATTTCGCTAGCTTAGAATGCAAATTGTGTAAGTCCTTTTTTCAAACTTTGTAGGAGAGACAAAAAACAAAAAATAAAAAAATTTCTAAATGAAAAAAAATTTTGTGTTCATGTAAATATTTTGGACTTACACAATTTTCTTCGCTTTTTGGACTTATACAATTTGCGTATCGCTGAATAAAAACGAGTAGAAATAAGACAAGTATCGCAGACTTGTTTAGCATGGTGTTTTTTTTATTTTTCTAGCATTCTACATAAAAATACACTTTTTCATAAAAGTGGACTTACACAGTTTGCACTCTAAGCTAGCGATTTACTTTTTTCAACCCCAAATGTGGGAAAATAATACTGGTCGAAAAATTTTTGTAACAGAAATAAAATTCTACGTTTCAAAAGGATTTCGGTGTAGTTTTTGAGATATTCATGTCCAAAGAGGCGAAAAACGCAGTTTGTGGCCATATTCACTCCTCAATATTTTTAAAATTACTGACTTTCATTAAAAACTGATTACATCTATTGGAAGCACGATCATTTCTTTTGAAGACAACGTAGATATCTGAATAAGATACCCGAAAAAGCAAAGCGCTGTTTTCAAGAGAAATGATCGTTCTTTCAATAGCTGCAATCATCTTTTAATGAAAGTAAGTAATTTAACAGATTGAGCAGTGAATATAGCAAAAAATCGCATTTTTCGCCTCTTTGGACATGAATATCTCAAAACCTATACATATTACCGAAACTCCGACTTCAGATTCAGAATCAGCGCACCGAAATCCTTTAGAAAAGTAGAATTTTATTTGAGTTAGAAAATTTTTTGAAAATTTTTTCGGCCTGTGTAATTAAAGTCCAAATCCCGGGATAAATACCGGGATCCCGGGATTATAAAATAAAATCTCGAAAATCCCGGGATCGTAAAAATCGGAAAAATTGGAATCCCTAGCTTGTATCTACTGCGCTGCCAACGTGCTGCTACTGCAGATGTGTAGGTATTGGTACAACATGCATAGAATATACCCGTCCAGAGGCATTGCGCGACTTGGCTGTATTTACTTGATCGCCTATAACTTTTCCATTTTACCATGGATTTTCTTCGTTGATAGCTTATTTTTTTGGTAATGGAACGGAGCTTCACACAAAGAAGTAAAACCGAAGGTAAAAACATTGGTTTTAAAGATATTGCCTGACAAAGTCAATTTTTTCTTCAAAAAATCGTAAAAAATCGAAAAAATTCAAATTTAATCGTCAATATTTCAGAAACTATAAGAGTTAGAGAAAAATGTTATAGGAGCCATGAAAAGGAAATTTAATTTTCTTTCGTTTGGTGTTTCTTCAAGGAAGATAGCTCACTGCGTAAAAGAGACATTCAGGATTAAGTGGAGCCATTGGCCAAATAACGGTAAATTGCCGATATCTCAAAAACCTTCCCATAGAATTAAAAATGAACCCGATTTTCGGAATCAGCGACCGATTTTACATATAGATAGGAGTATCAGAGTATTTTTTGGCTGTAGAGCAGTGTAATTAGAAATAAGAAATTGATAAGTTTGGAAGGTGTTATTACCACAGACTTTCGTCATACTACAATCTATTCTAGAATAACGTGAATTTTTCTCTCACTCATCTTATATTCAAGTTCGAATAAAACATATTTATGTATTATAATTTGTGCAATAAAGCTTTCGTCAAATTGAGTCGACGTTGAACGGACTAACTGGCCCATTTGTGACGTTCGAAACTATTCTAGGTGCGCTTCATTTATGAATTATTGAATTGTTGGCTAAGCAGCTGGCTGAAAAAATATCAGCGGCAGTAAATGCACATGTATGTACGTAATAGATACCCTGCAGGAAGAAAAAATCAATTGCTGAAAGTTGTTGACTTTTAACTGGCTATTTTGAGACAATTGACAAAAATAATCAATTTGTATCAAACAACAAGAAATCCATTTTTAATTAGTTGCTTTGTCATGCTGGAAAATCCGAAAAAGCGTAAAGTGTGCATTGATAAAAGCTTTCAAATGCCTGACGAAAATATTTTTATTAAAAAATGTTTAAACTGATAGAAATTTGCTGTGAAAATTCCTCTTTTTTGGATTTGGAAACGGAAGCAATGGATATAAATCGAAATTTTTGTGAATTACATGAATGTAAACATGTATGTATGTAGCAGCTACATATGCAACCATTTCCCTTGTATTTTTTGTATAATTTTCTAAAAAATAATAATGTTATATTTTGTGACTAATTTTTCACCCAAAAAAAATTAGTTTATAGATACTGGCTTTTTTCGCCATTCCCATACACAAGTAGTTGGCCTTTTTCAAAGAAAATATACAATTAAAAGCCACCACTAGTGTTTTTGTATACAGTTTGAAGTCAGTTATAAGTTAGATGCATTTCCTGCAGGGTATGTACCTAATTTAAGGTAGTATGTATAAAAATAAAATGTTATTTTATCCAAAAATAAATTGTGGAAACAACAACATCCACACCGATATCATGCATTTTATGTATATATAGATATGTACATATGTACATACATACTGTACTTTAAATATACAAAATAAAATTGAATTGATAACGAACTCTACGACTTCAAAGCTGAAAAGGATATTAGAAGGAAATATAGAGCTTCCCGAACTTCTCAAAGACCAAATTTATAGTATGGATTGATAGAGCTGGTCGCCACAAGTTAAAGTAGCCGGTTACGAAAGTTTCACTTATCCGGTTATGAAGTCGAAACGACGATATAGTATTTCTATGCAAGTACAAATAAACATATCGTCGTTTAAGGTGCATTTTTGCGTAAGAGGTATTTTCATTTTCGCGTAGCGGACATTGGTTGAACTTTACAGGAGAGCATAAAAACTATTTCATTTCAAAACCGTTACTTATTTCTGCGTACAAACTTAAATTTAAATAGTTACGTAGATCAGTTTGTTAGCTAAAACATCAACTTAGTGTAAAAAAAGGGAAACAAAAATGTCCCTTACTCGAAAATGAAAATACCTCTTACGCAAAAATGCATCTTAAACGACGATATGTAGGTATATAATATATACATACACATATTACGCGCGTACGTAGATGCTTATATACATACTAGTAAACCCGGCCACGCGATGCTGTGGCTTTCAATTACACTGTGCGACAATTTGGGGGAGGAAGAGCACTTATTGCTACATTTAACAATTTTTTTGATTGCCATTTTAAATTTGACTTCCCCTTAACGCCGATATATATGCTGCCATTTTTAAGCCCATAGATTCTTACTAATAAAATATAAAATTAAGCATATACATAATTACTGGTTATTTTTATTTTCCGTCGACCTAGATTTTGTATGTAATGATTTTGTCCGAGGAGTCCCATATTGAAGTTTTAATGCGAATAATTTTCTACAATATTTTATCCATATAGCTACCTCCAAAAGGTCATTTGTCTTACTTCTCTTTCTCTTCCCCCTTCCCTTTTATTTGCGCTTTCTCTTCCCTTTATCCATTTTATTTTCCGTACTCTTCCGTATTTAACTTCCTTTCCTTCGCCATTTCTGTTCTTTTCATTTTCCCCTTCCCTTTCTTTTTATTACAGGGCAAGACCTTTCATGACACTTAAAATTTGAAAACCGGACAAACTGTAGCGTAAAAATAAGTTTTGTAAAAATCGTAATAAATTACTAATTTTCAGGCCAAGCATATTCATATGCCCGGCAAAGGCATTTCATATGACACTTTAAATTTAAAAATCAAACTGTGGAGTAAAAATAAATTTTGGAACAGGTGGCAGCCCTCTTTGTAAAATTTATGATAAATTACTAATTTTGAGACAAAGCACATTCATATGACACCTCAAATCTAAAGTTCAAACAGACTATAGCGTAAAAATTAACTTTTGAACAGGTGGCAACCCTTTTTATAAAAATTACAATAAGTTACTTATTTTCATGCAGGGCCCTTTCATACGACACCTCAAATTTAAAAATCAAACAAACTGTGGCGTAAAACTGAATTTTTGAACAGGTGGCAACCCTTTTTGTAAAAATGGTAATAAATTACTCATTTTCAGGTCAAGCATTTTCATATGTCCGGCAATGCCATTTCATATGACACTTTAAATTTAAAAATCAAACTGTGGAGTAAAAATAAATTTTGGAACAGGTGGCAACTCTCTTTGTAAAAATTATGATAAATTACTCATTTTGAGGCAAAGAACTTTCATATGACACCTCAAATCTAACACTCAAAAAGACTATAGCGTAAAAATTAAATGGTGAAGAGGTGGCAACCCTTTTTATAAAAATTATAATAAATTACTTATGTTCACACAGATCCCTTTCATATGACACCTGAAATTTAAAAATCACACAATCTATAGCGTAAAACTGAATTTTTGAACAGGTGGCAACCCTTGTTGCAAAAATTGTATTTAATTACTAATTTCCAGCTCAATCCCTTTCATATGGTACCTGAAATTTATAAATCAAGCAAACTATACAGTACAATTAATTTTTTAAACAGGTGGCAACCCTTTTCAAAAAAATTAAAACTTCCTGCACATCTACAGGCCAAGCCCTTTCATATGACACGCCATTTTCGAAAATCGGTATAACGGTGTAAAAGTTATGGTGTTTACAAAAAATCGCTTAGCGTAATAGTATATATAAAGATGTGATGTATTTACATATGACGCACACTGGGGCCGAGCGTGCTCAAAATTCAGTTTTTAAATAATGAGTTTTTCAAAAAAATAAAAACGCAGTATTGTTCCCTATGAAATTCTACACTTCTGGCCCAATTTTCAGCTTTCTATCGTTTTTCAGTTTTGAGTTATCCATACACAAACATGGCAAATTTTCCAAAAAATAATTTTTTTTCAAAGTGAGAAATTTTAATGTGTATTTGAAATAGTTGGTGTAAGAGAAGGATATAAAATTTTATTATTCTGCTTTTTCCATAACATTAAGTGAAGCTTATATAATCGATGAGTGTTTTTTTTTGGAACTAGATGTTTTAAAAAATTAATTTTTAATATAAAACTAAACGTACCTCTTTTTTTTAAATATTTTTTTTCAAAATGGATTTTTTTTAATTTGCGCAAAGAAGGTGTAAATGTAAAAATGCAGCAATAAAATATGGTCCTTTGTGACAAAGAATCCGAGTTCAGAACCAAAAGCAAAGTGCGCATTTTAAAATAAAGTGAGTTTAAAAATTGCATTCCAATTTTAGTTAAAAAAAAAAACACCTATATCTGGTTGAATTTGATTCTGTTCTATCTTAAATTTAGTTGATCCATTATTTACTGGTTACTTTAATTACAAATTGTGGTTAAGGTTACTTTTCAAGCCAGTTTTCTTTAATTTAGACTTGTAAGTTGGATTATAATATGAGTTCTTTGAAGCACAAGTTGTGTTACTCCAATTTTATGTTTTTTTATGTTAGGCATGAAAATGTGTGGGGAAATACGTGTTCTGCTTAAAACGCTAACGTTGAAACTCCTAATTCCCATATAAACATACTTGTGACAACATAAAACTTTTAATATCTCGAAACAAAAAATTGGAGAAAACCATTTTTGTATACATGGTACATATGTACATATTTCATCAATGGGTTAATAAATAGCCGCTAATGGGTTAATATAATACAAATTGGCTATTTTTGTACAGACATACTAATATAATAATTATATAAAACAATGGCGCTATTATAACTCTGACGAGTTCTATGGCCGAGCTTCTGTCTCAATTCGAGGTGTGCTCCTTTTGTTTTTCGTACCAATTGGGTGGACCTACAGTTTTATGCCGGCTCCGAACGGCGAATGCATTTTTTTTGAGAAGCTTTTTCATGGCAGAAATACTCTCGGAGGGTATGCCGCCCACTGCCGAGAGGTGACCGCTGCTCTTAAAAAACCCAATAATTGGATTTTTACTAATTAGAAAAATTTTTTTGGTGTCTGCTCGGACTGGGGTTTGAACCCGAGACCTCTGGCATAGCAGGCGAGCTCTCTACCCACTGCACCACTGCGGCCACCATGCCACAGACATACCAATTGTGATTTAAATAATTTATTTACAGATCTTAAAAAAAAAACTGGTCACCTATAGGTTAATTCATGACCGTTAATGGGTTAAGATTCCAAAGATTACTGGTTTTAGTATAGATGCAACTAATATGATTTAAATATTTTGATCTAAGAATTAAGTGAAAAAATTTGGTTAAAAATGGGTTAATGCGTGGTCGTTAAGGGGTTAAAATTCTTGGGATTTACTATTTTAGTATCGATATACCGATTCTGATTCAAGAAAATTAAACTCGAAATTAAAATAAAAAACATAGGTCACCAACGGGTTAACTCATGGCCGTCAATGGGTTAAGATGCTATAGATTAACAGCTTTAGTGCAGATAAAGCGATTCTGATGTAAAAAAGTTGATTTCAGAATTTTGAGCGTCCTCATATATATAAGTGGCCCCAGTGTGTGACGTAGCAATAAAACTCATTTCTTAAAGGGATATTGAATAATGACGTTATTTAAGGTATGCATGATGTTATAAGTATTAAGGCTACTAATACAAATTGAAAGGTTTACGAGTTAAGTATTTTTATCCGTTTACTTACTTACATATATTGTTAGCTATATATATGTTGTTAGCTATATGAACCACTACAAATATAATTAAGACCAGTTATAATACCACGAGGTCAATTTTGACAGATTCTTCGTTTGAATTGAAGATAAATGAAAGGCTTGTTTTAATCCTTCTTTCTTTCGTTCAAATAATTCAACTTTTTATATCCATTCTTTATAGAGCTACCTAATTATGAAAATATTTTGAGTTGGCCTTCGAAGAAGGGCGGCGGATAAAACGCAAAATGTATGAATCGAGCAATAATAATAATAGCGGGAGCAACAACAATGATATAGTACATGGACAATATGCTAATAATCAAAAAGATGGCAAAGTATTTGATCAGGCTTACAATGACAACAACATGGATGATGCTCGGTCGACATCAAACAAACGACACTTTCAAATACGTATCGATAGTGTCGACGATGAGAGTACGGCACCGATAACGGAATCGAATTCACGTGAGGATCTCATAGCGAGTAATGAGCGTTTGGCTGATTTTCCAAGTAAGTTTTGGGAAGGATACTAAGCTTATTTTTATACTACTTACATACATATATGTATAATATACATATGTATGTATAAATGCGCAGCGTCTCTGCAAAACTCATTGGCTTTAAAACTTTTTATTATTACTTCAGCTCACCTAAAAGTATTCTTTAAATATTAAATATGCAAATGTGCACTATTTGTTTGTTTAATAATAATAGTCCAACGCATACACAATTACATAATTAAAGTAAATTACAAATTAAAAGACAAAAATCTATATAACTTAAACTAACTAAGATAATGTGAAGAAGAAAAAAATTAGAATAAAGAAAAGGGAAAAGAAGAAACGTAAAGGATAGGCATGTAAGTACAGCTAGATGTGTAGATATACATATGTATGTATGCTTACATATAGAAATACATATAATGCGAATAGTTTATTGACTTATATTTAGGTTATACCAATATTAAATTGTTCATAAAATCTATGTATGTTTAAAGCTCGAATTTAAAACGCCTGGTGCTATTGTTTGTGGTAAAAATCTTTAGCATAAAATCTTCCTTGATTCCGTATTTACTTTTAATTATAATAATTTTGGCTTTGACCCCGTCGTATGACGGCTTATTCAGCTACATATATATTCGTAATTAATGTTGTACTTTTCAATGTAGGATTTTTATCAGTGCCCGCCTTACGCAATTCTCGCCCATGCTCCGACAATTTTGTGAAACGTCAAATCTCCTCTAGCCCTGCAAAAAGCGAACGAGCCATAAGAACGAACGTAATCGAGGGCAAAATACGCGCTAGGCGTTTAAGTCAAGATAGTGGAATTGTTTCGGGTCGTCTGATTGGTTGCTTGGTAAGTACGTCTGTAGGAGGACGCCCCTTTCGATATACGAAAAAAGGGCTTTATTAAGTTTACTTGCCCATTAGGAAAACACGTTCCTCGATACGATCGCTCCCACCAAACATTTCGCCAAATCGTCAGATAATCTATATAACTTTTTTATGAGTGAAGCCAATACAAATTTTTACAATCAACAACAACAGGGACGAGAACACGAAATAGCACCAGAACAACAAGAAAAACCAGATATTTTAGAAATCGGAATTATGCAAGAAAAACAGACACAAGCTATTATTCCGTATACACCAAAAATGAATAATCGCAAATCAGCAAAACAAAAAGCAACATCTTACACAGAAAAATGGCTTAATTCAACAATGTCACGGGCATTTGCCCATTTGAAATCGAACTCCATTGCAATACCCTTACCAACTCATATAGAGACCGAGTCTGCAGAACCAAGCCCGACCCAGGCGTTCGGACCAAAGGTAGTGAATATCGAGGATATACCCGGTACGGCCATGCGACATGGTTTGGGTCTACAACTGAATACTTCACCTGTAGAAATGACAAATAGAAGAGAGGAGCATGGCACAGCGAATACTTTAATAGCTGATGATCAGGGCGATGTCAGAGATTCTTCACATGTATTTCAGGACCAATTCGGTTATAAAGAATTATTGAATGCATCTCGTAAAAATTCTAAAGAATCTGTAGTCGAGAACAATTTGAATGATAGTCGAAAGACCAGCACAAGTCAAATCATCAATGGGGATGAAAACAATATGAGGCGCATAAGCAAACAGGACAAAGAGGTAATATAACGAAAATAATATCAGTTGTGTATTTTATATTATTTGTATACAAAAGGGTCTGGATCCCGAGTCACTCATGTTTCGTGACGGACGACGTAAAATTGATATGGTGTTAGCGTGGGAAGAAGAGGACTTTGGTGTCATGACGGAGGCGGAGTCGCGTAGGCGTGACTACCGCCGTTGTTTTATGGACAATTTAATCAAAGAGGGGTTAGAAGTGGAGCTTGAGGATAAAACGCAATCATTCAATGAGAAAACATACTTTTTAAAAATTCATCTACCATGGCGTTTGGAAACCAGACTGGCAGAAGTCATGAATTTAAAATTACCGATTAAGCGATTCATTACGATTTCTGTGAAAGCATCTTGGGTAAATTTAAACAAATGATTTCTCACTAATTTGTAAATACATATGTTTGTACGTACATATGTACATTAGACTGCGTTTAATTTGTATGAAAAAATAAAAAAGTTCACAAAAAGATTCAATCGATAGTAACATACATATGTACATAGTTAAAGTTATCACATCTATGTAAATTTTGGTCCCGATTGGTGGCTATTAAGGGGCGGCGTACTGAGGTCAAAGTTCAGAAAACTCTATGAAGAGACATGCAAATAAAATGTAAGTCTTCTGTGGCAATCTGAAACACCACTAAACCGTCATCAATCGGGACCAAAATTTATGCGTGATATCTTTGACCAGGTTTCTACCGATTGAAGGCATGAGACTGTAAAATATCATAAATTTTAATTTTAAACGCACTCTAATGTACATATATTATGTATACATATCTATATAATTAAATTTAGGATGAGGAGAATGTCGTTGCACGCAATATCCATTATTGGAGATCGCTTTGGAATCGACTTACCCGCAAAATACAACTTGATCAAAGCGTATCAGAAGGTGAAACGACATTCAAAGCGGCAACCGCCAACGGCAATCCCGAAGAGCAGTAAGCATAAGTTTAAAAAGTTGAGATTAGGATTGATCTTAATTCCACTTGCTTTGTCCACCTTCTTAGGTTCATAGTGAAAGATCGTGCAACAGCATATACGAGCGCCCAACGCTCATTAATGGTGATGCAAGTGCTTATTCGCACACCATTCGATGATAGCGATCGTGTCGGAATTCGTCGCCTGCTGAACGATTCAACATACTTGGCTTGCTTTCCGCTGCACGAAGGCCGTTACGACCGCCCACACTCGAGTGGTGTCTCATTTGATCGTCGCACTTTATATCTGACATGGGCTCATCCATCACAATGGTACAAAAAGCAACCACTTTGTTTGGTTCGCAAATATTTTGGAGATAAGATTGCTCTATACTTTTGCTGGTTGGGTTTCTATACCGAAATGCTGGTGTATCCAGCTGTGGTGGGTACTTTTTGTTTTCTCTATGGGCTGGCTTCAATCGACTCCGAGGACAACACGCCGAGCAAGGAGATCTGCAATCAATATGGAACTGGTAACATTACACTCTGCCCATTGTGCGATAAGGCTTGCAGTTATCAGTATTTGCATGAATCCTGCCTCTTTTCCCGTTTAACCTATTTGTTCGATAATCCATCCACGGTGTTTTTTGCCATATTCATGTCTTTCTGGGGTAAGTATGTAAATATATAACCGAGTTTTTTGTACACCAACAACCTTTCTTTCGCTAGCAACAACCTTTCTGGAACTGTGGAAACGCAAACAATCGGTTCTTGTTTGGGAATGGGATTTGCATAATGTTGATTCCGATGAAGAAAATCGTCCAGAATTTGAAACGAATGCCACCACTTATCGCATGAATCCGGTTACGCGAGAGAAAGAGCCCTATATGTCAACATGGAGTCGAGCAATTCGTTTTGTTATCACAGGCAGTGCCGTTTTGTTTATGG
Organism: Urophora cardui; assembly: GCA_960531455.1. Lineage (NCBI taxonomy): Eukaryota > Metazoa > Arthropoda > Insecta > Diptera > Tephritidae > Urophora > Urophora cardui. Next base: position 148,123,160 of record OY482673.1, on the reverse strand, counting down.
TAACTATGCTTTCATTTAGCTGTGGTGTGTTAATCTCGGCCGGAGGTAATTTTTTTAAAACAAGTGAATCCATAGATTTCAGTTGTTCTCTCCGCTGTTTTGGGCACCATCATATATCGTATTTCACTCGTTTCGGTCATTTATGGTGGAGGTGGATTTTTTGTAAAGGAGCATGCTAAACTATTTACAACGATTACTGCAGCCCTGATCAATTTGGTTGTTATAATGATACTGACAAGGGTAGACATATACATATACATACATAAATACATACATACATGTAATAATATTTTTTGGTTTCGGATATAAACATTGTATCATGATTTTTTAAGATCTACCATCGCATGGCACTCAGACTGACCAATTTGGAGAATCCTCGTACACACACGGAATACGAAGACTCGTACACTTTTAAAATATTCTTCTTCGAATTCATGAATTTCTATTCATCACTGATTTATATAGCGTTCTTTAAAGGACGCTTTTTTGATTATCCCGGTGATGACCAAGCAAGGCGAAGTGAATTTTTTCGCTTAAAGAATGACATCTGCGATCCGGCGGGCTGTTTATCCGAACTATGCATCCAGTTGGCTATCATTATGGTGGGCAAGCAATGTTGGAACAATTTCATGGAATATCTTTTTCCGAAATTCTACAATTGGTGGCGCCAACGAAAGCACAAAGCAGCCACAAAAGATGTCAGCCATTTACATATGACGTGGGAACAGGATTATCATATGCAAGATCCTGGCCGTTTAGCTTTGTTCGATGAATATTTGGAGATGAGTAAGTGAAATATTTTTTTTTTTTATGTGTACATTAGATCGGCTTTATTTTATCAAATATTTTCCGATTTTAAACCGCCGCACTGAGAGAAAAAAAATATATGGAGGGGTCAAAGAAATTGTTTACCTATTTTGAACACTACTTTCTTTGTTTTGAGTAAATTTTCCTTAAAACATGTTAAAAGGTTTATAAAATATTGTTGTTACATGCGTTACCATGGTTTCATATACTTGTTTTGAAAAAATTCATACATTAAAATAATTAAAAATTCTTTAAGCGCCATTCCATTCCCAACTTTCCTTGTTTTGAAGACTTGATTTCTTTAATTTTGAGAAATTAAATTCCCATACAAATCCCTATGGCAACGAATTTGTTTGAATGTTTTTTTTATGTTTTTTCCATATTTTTGAGAAAATTTACACAAAACAAAGAAAATTTTGTATTGGGACGCGTGTTCAAAATAAGGAAAATTATGTCTTTGATCTAGAGAAATTTTTTTTTTGAGTGCGGGCTTAAAAAGTTTCCTTTTTACCTAGATCTTCTTCTTCTCTACTTATTTGGCGTGTAACCTTCTACGTAGACTATTCCGGCCGAGTCTAATAAAGCGCGCCAGTTATTTGTGTTTCGTGCAGCACACAGTGGCGATTCGCCTTCGCTAGCGACGGAAAACTAATACCTTGCAAAGTAGAAAAGATAGCTTCAAGCGGTTTTTTTTTTATTAATTAACAAAAACATCAGGGAATTAAAAAAATTTCTTATTTTCTTGTCCTTCACCAACCACACATAGCTTAGTTTAGTCGCACTTAGTCAGAAGTTAGACACCTTTATATCTTGACTAAAACTCAACTAATAATTTGAGTCGCTTAAGCAAATTCAACAACCAAAAGAGGAAATATGACAAAAAATAGCAAATACAGCAACTAAAACAATCTTCTTTTATCTTTATTTTTTTAGAGACAGCGATAAAATAAAAACCTGGCGTTTTATTTTTTAACTCCAAAATAAAACGCAGTGGCAATAACTAGGGAACCTTTAACCGAATTAAATAAATTTGGTACCAAATGAAAGATATTTCAGTCAACTTTTTAATGATGGTACTTATGCCAAGGTTGCCTCCAATTTTCGCAATTTTTCTATTAGTTATGTATTAAGTAATTTGTTACATTCCATAGGAAAATACCATTCCCAAAAAATTTGATACCAATTATATTTAATTCGGATAACTGGTTCGCTAGTTATTGGCAATGGTATTTTACTGTGTACTGTAAGTAAGTTACCAAATTGCGAAAAAATTAAAGAATTTGTGGGAGCCTTGACTGGGATGGTGGGTAAAATTTGGTACCAAATTTATTTAATTCGGTTAATAGGTTGGCTAGTTATTAGCCCTGAAGTTAAAAAATAAAACGCTAGGTTTTTATTTTTTTCGCAGTCTCTAAGAAAAAGCCAGGTCCAAAAATAAATTTTTTTCCTTAGCCTTTTATTACTAAGGGAATTAACATCCCGGTCCCTGAAAAAAAGTTAGATGTCTAATTATTTATGTATGTAGTTAAACTGTATGAGCACCTACTTATAAATTAGTTTACAACTAGTTTATTTGACTGTAGGCTTACTATGGATATTTATACATAGTACATATCGTCGGTCTTCTGCCAAAAACATGTGAAAATTTCTTTAAGTGCGATGTCTGATCTTTAGTTACTTATGTATTTATTAATGTAATAATATCGTAAAAAATATTTGTAGTATTGCAATATGGATTTGTTACGTTGTTTGTGGCGGCATTCCCTTTGGCTCCGCTCTTTGCGTTGCTGAATAATGTTGCCGAAATCCGTTTGGATGCTTACAAAATGGTAACACAAGCGCGACGCCCACTGGCCGAGCGTGTCGAGGATATTGGCGCTTGGTACGGCATTTTACGTATTATCACCTATACGGCAGTTGTGTCCAATGCATTTGTGATCGCCTACACAAGTGATTTTATACCGCGTATGGTTTACAAGTTTGTTTATTCAGAAACCAACACATTGGTCGGTTACATCGAGCATTCGCTGTCAATTTTCAATACATCGGACTACAAGGAGGAGTGGGGCGCTACGAGCAGCGAAAAAGATCCAGATGTATGTCAGTACCGAGGGTATCGGTGAGTCTAGATTATATGTTTCTTTAATTGTCTTTAAATAACAAACATGCGTGCATGTCTATGGTGAACCATTAATTTAAAAATAGCAATGGACCGCACGACACTGAACCCTACGGCTTGAGTCCGCATTATTGGCATGTTTTTGCTGCACGTTTGGCTTTTGTTGTGGTTTTCGAGGTAAATATGTATGCACATTTTTGTACTATTTACACTCAAAATAATATTTCGTAAATATTACGAAATCTTTCGAACATATTACGAAATTCTTTCGTAAAATTGAGCAACGAATGGTTTCGTAAATAGTACGAAAGCTATTTCGTACTATTTACGAAATACTTTCGTAGTATTTACGAAATACTTTCGTATATTTACGAAGGCTTTCGTACTATTTACGAAATACTTTCGTAGTATTTACGAAAGGTTTCGTATTATTTACGAAATACTTTCGTAGTATTTACGAAATACTTTCGTATATTTACGAAGGCTTTCGTACTATTTACGAAATACTTTCGTAGTATTTACAAAGGCTTTCGTACTATTTACGAAATACTTTCGTAGTATTTACAAAGGCTTTCGTACTATTTACAAAATACTTTCGTACTTTTGAGCAACGAAAAATTTCGTAAATATTACGAAACCGCTTTCGTACATTTACGAAGGCTGTTAGAGCTGTCAAATTGTTGTACAATTGACCAAATTATTTTTTAGCTTAAAGCTAAAAAACCCTAATTATTACATACATATATATATGTACATATGATGTATATTTCAACGAAATTTGAAAACTTTTTCGAAATATGTATATCAATAAAATAATGCTAAGAAAAAGATGTTTTATATATGCATAAGAAATAAGTTTAGATAATTTAATTTTAGTTTTAAATATCTATTAAAATTAATTTATTCAATTATATATATATATATATATATATATATATATATATATATATATATATATACAATATTTTACATTTATATTAATATTAATTTTAGTAACTAATAAAATAAGAGGAAACTGACAAACATAGGAAACTTTGGAAATCACAATTTGCAAATGTGGACGTCGCGACGCGTCGTTCCGATCCACTTAAATAGATAACCCTGTGAAAAAGAAAGAAAAAAAAAAAGAAAAAGAAAAAAAAAAGAAAAAGAAAAAAAGATAAATAAAAATAAAAAATTAAGACTAAGATAAAGATAAAGATAAAGGGAAACTACTTAAAACCTTAAAATTCAAGCAGCTACACTCGGAGAAAAAAATTTTTATTTTTATACTGCACGTTTTAAACAAGATCGTTTTTATTTTAAAAATGAAAATTTGTAAATTTAAAATGAAAATTTTGAAATAAAAATGTATTTTGGATTAAATAGAATCATTTTTAAATTAAAAATTAAAATGAAGGGAATAAAAGCGCAAGTTTTAGGTTCAAAATCTCATAGGGCTTGAATTAAAAATAAACATTTTTAAATTTAAATGTTTTTTCTTGATTTTACAATTTTACAATGAGCCTTTTTAAAATAAAAATGGTCGTATCTACATCACCTTAAATACGTTTTTGCCAATTTTAAGCACGTTTTCATATGTTTTTAAATTTTTTTCTCTGAGTGTAGAAATATCTCTTTATATTATTTTATTAAGTATGTATTTAGGAAAATAGATAAGACCGAAAAAAGGAAAAAGTAAATGCAACTAATGTACTCACCCTTAAGTTTAATCAAGTTGGAAAATATCACAGTTTATTTTATATATCAATATTGTCTTTTTATATACAATGCATTATTCTTTTATACATTATTTCATTCCGCACTTACTACTTAAAATAATTTTTGTTATTATTGCACCGACTCAACACTTTACAATGAAAGAAGACTTGTACGGTAAAATATTGTTGTACGAAAGTATTTCGTAAATCTCTTAATCCTTTGATAATGTTACGAAAACTTTCGTACAATATACGAAATTATCCGTAAAGATAATTTTAAGAAAGTTTACGAAAGTGTTTCGTAATATTTACGAAATATTTCGTAATATGTACGAAAAAAATATTAGAAAATGGTTTACGAAAGCCCTTTCGTAATATTTACGAAAGATTCGTAAAATTAGGTTTTGTTGAGAAAAATCCTTTCGTAATATATACGAAACTTTCGTACATTTTACGAAACTCTAGACTACGAAAGTCTTTTATTTTTAGTGTATTTATCTTTTATTTTTAGTGTATTTATTTTTAGTGTATTTATCGGACTAACCGAAAGGTGAGCACTTCATACATTTCTTTGTTTGTTTTTATTTTTTCTATTTCAAAGCATGTCGTTTTCGTTATCACTGGCATTATGCAGTTCCTAATTCCCGATATTCCCGCCGAGGTGAAAATTCAAATGCAACGCGAACAATTGCTTGCCAAAGAGGCCAAATATCAGCATGGCATTAAACGTGCACAGCAGGGCGACAATCAGGATTTATTTAACATTTTTAGGGAGGCTGGGATTCGTGGTAGTGCCGCGGGTACAGGCGCAAGTGGCTTCATGGGGCGTGGCAGTTGGGCACGACGTTTCAGTCGCTTGAGTGATGGTTTGGACGCACACGTCGAGGTGGCGGCACGGCCTCGCCGCTCAGTCGAATCGACTGTATGGGAGGTCTCCTGACATGAAGAGGAAGATGATTCAAGGGGGCCAATAAAAAACGCCAAATAAAAAGAAAAAACTGGACACATACTCGTATATACATACATATATACATTTTTATGTGCATGGCTATATACATATGTACATATGTATGTAGGGAACCTGATGCTGATGTACACTGGTAAAATTTCACTTCATTTATTAAAAATTTAACATTAGTACATTAAGAACAGATAAGTCTTTTTTTTGCACCACAATAATAATTATGTATGTATGACCAGAATATAAATAATCAATTACTTAACTATAGCTTAAAAACTAAAAGTACATATCGACCCCTTTGCGCGACTTTATCGTAAAGGACAAAAGCAAATTTTACAGATTATTTTTTTTTTGTTTTTTACTGTTTTTTATTGGTATATTTAAATGAAATGGAACACGCGAATAATATACAGAACCTGATATTTCTTTTCTTGAAAAAATTTTCAGTTTGCGAAAAATTCATAATTTTGTCCCTTACGATAATTTCGCTCCCAATGTATTATGAGCGTTTTTGAATAAATGTCCCTAATACTGTTTAAAAATGTTTTATATGACAAATATAAGTGTTTCATTCTATACTTTTGCATTTTTAATGCTGGTGTCATAGTAATATAGTGAGTAGTGTACATACAAAAGTTTCCACGTTCGATTTCCTATCATCTATGTATGTATGTATATTCAAAATATTTTTTATATGGGAGATACGACTATAAGGATTTCAGCTATAATATTTTACCAGGTCACGCGCTGAGGGATGTAGAACCAATTTGGATCAAAAAGGAAATTTCGAGAAAATTACCCTTATGATAATTTCGCGCAAAGGGATCGATATGTAAAGAAGATTAAGATGGCGAAAGCAAGGAGAAAAGTAACAAGTAAAGAAGCCTATGTTCGAGTGGAATCGAACATTAGATACTCAGCTGCATTCTTCCATTGTTTGTTTACGATTGATGGAAACAAGGTGTATTCTTTATAAAGCGGGTGCCGCATAAAGTGGGTGTAGCCACGTCAATTTTCAAAATTTTTATCTATAATCAGACCAAGCGTGTAAATAACCATGGTAGTGCAAAGTTTCATGCTTGTATCATTACAGAGATGCCACGTTACAAATTTCTGAAGGACATTCTAGATATATCTGTGTAGTTATAAACCGATTTCGCTCAAACTTTTCACGTGTATTACCACAAGTGATAAAATTGTGAATACCAAGTTTCGTCATAATATTTCGACATATCGTCGGTCTCCTGCCAGAAACACGAATGTGACATTTTTTTTAAGTGTGATGTCTGCTCTTTATCGGGTATATATTGATGTAATAACAATTAATATTTGCATAAATGCTTGCGTAAACATACATACATACTATGTACGTGTATGTACATAAGTACATATATGTATATACAAATATTAATTGTTATTATATCAATATATACCCGACAAAGAGCAGACATGGCACTTAAAGAAATTTTCACATTCGTGTTTCTGGCAGGAGGCCGACGTTATTTATCTATATTATTAATACGCTAACCTAAATTTTGTTCCATCTTCCCCATCGAAGCTACTGACCCGATTTTAAAACTACAAACACCATTAGAAAGGTATTGCTCTCAAATAGAACTGCGCCAATTTTCATTAAAATTGGTTGGAAAATTGCCGTGTGGTTGTTGCATGCTATTGAAAATAAGAGAGCTGTGTCAATGCATATGCATAGGTGGGTTTGTGCGTGTTCACCAAACTTACTGTGCAATTGTGAACATGTTTAGCTGGAAGTGGTCAAGGTTTATCCAAATAGAGGTTATATTACTTCCATTTTTGTGTGTGTGTTTTCTTTAAAAATGTCAATGTGAAAGAGGAGAGAAATTAATTTCAAGGTAAAATTTTTCCCAATTGGTTTTGTCTGGCATTCGTACTTTTTAGTATACATACACAATTCCAATCAGCTTATCTACTACGATATCCTTCTTTAGATAATTCTTGGAAGTGGTGTGTAGTTTCAAACAAGTAGAAACATAAAAAAGTAGCAAAAGCACTAAACAAAAACACAGTCAGGTAATAAGGAGGATAAGAAGGAATAAGTAGGAAAGAAATGAAGGAAAGAAAAGAGCAGAAATAGAAAGAAAGAAGTAGGTGGTGCGATTATCGACAACAACACCAACAGCAACAACAACAACAAAATAGTAGCAGTGAAAGTAGCAACAAAAGGAGCAGCATCAACAGGAACAACAACAAAATAGTAACAGTGACAATAACAACAAATTATTTGTCTAGTTATGGGATCCGAAATCTCGTAGGTTCTTTTGTATAAAAAGGGGCGGTGCTACACCCATTTTCCAAAATTTTAATGTTTTTTGTGCGACTCATGCCACAAACTTCCAATGAATTATCTTTATATTTGACAAAGATATCACTAAAATGGTTTTAATTTCCCCCTTTATAATACCCGGTGCCGTGATTTAATCCCAAGTGGCACAATCCCAAATTTTTTATTTGGGATTATGTCACTCCCCCTAGGGTGACATAAGCCCAACTTTTTTACTTGGGATTATGTCACCTATGTGGGAGTGACATAATCCCAAATAAAAGGGAGCCAGAACACCAAATCACTCGAGTAGGTACTAGTGCGAAGCAAAATCGCGATTTTTGCTTCCAAATTTTTATTTTTTATAGACATATGTATATATCTATCGATCTAAAATAAAAAAAGCGCCGCAGACGAAAATTTGGAATCAAAAATCGCGCGATTTTTTCTTCCAAATTTTCATCTTTTTATAGACATATGTACATACATATGTATACACCTATAATAATAATAATACCATGGCGCTATTATAACTCTGACGAGTTTTATGGCCGAGCTTCTCTCCCAATTCTAGGTGTGCTCCTTTTGTTTTTTCCTACTAATTGGGTGGACCTACAGTTTTATGCCGGCTCCGAACGGCGAATGCATTTTTTGTGAGAAGCTTTTTTCATGGCAGAAATACTCTCGGAGGGTATGCCGCCCACTGCCGAGAGGTGACCGCTGCTCTTAAAAAACCCAATAATTGGATTTTTACTAATTAGAAAAATTGTTTTGGTGTTTGCTCGGACCGTGGTTTGAACCCGAGACCTCTGGCATAGCAGGCGAGCACACTACCCACTGCACCACAGCGGCCATACACCTATCGATCTATTAATCGCGCGATTTTTTCTTCCAAATTTTCATCTTTTTATAGACATATATACAATGTACACAAATATTTATATACACAGTAAAAATTTTAGTTTAATTTTAATACCATTTTGGTATTTATATATAACAATGCCAAAAAGCATAAAATTAAAACCATTCTGGTTTAAAAAAAAGAAGAGAATATTGAGAGACAGAAATTAATCTTGGTGTCAAATTAATACTTTCTTGGAATTAAATCAAAACCAAAATTTCATTATTTTTAGAATATTTCTGGTATTAAAAATAATTGAAATGGTATAAGATCAATCCAAAATTGGAATAAATTCTATACTTTTATAGAATTAAATCAAAACCAAATTTTGATTATTTTTATAATATTTTTGGTAATAAAAATATTTTAAATGGTATTAAATCTATCCGAAAATTGGAATAAATTGTATACTTTTTTGGACTTAAAAATAAACCCCCATAAAATTTCCAGTGGATATACTGTAAATAACCCATTATCCCAAAGATTAATGAGAAATTGAATAACGTTAACATAGTTTATTTACATAAAAATCCAAAACAGTAGTAGCAAACACTAAAGTACCTTATATATCGAGCCCTAATCCTCATAAAAGTGTATCCAACAAAAAGTAAATTTTACCGGACACAGTTTTTTTAATTTGTTTTGCATACAGTTTGTATGCAGCCTTGAAACTTATTTAGTCTCTAACTTCGAAACTGCACATTACACAGCCATGAAATTTTGGGAGTTGATGCATTCCATAAAAAAGCTGAAATCGATAATTTTGTTGGATACACTTTTATGGCGGTTAGGGCTCGATATATATACATATTGTCACTTTTAAACTAAAATTTTGGAGATTTCGGCACCGTCGCGGTTCTTGCAGTAATACTGTCTTATGACTGAAACTGCTTATGACTGAAACTGCTTATGACTGAAAAAATAGAGCAAAATTTACCCTCATGATATTTAATTAATCTCCTGCATTACTTACTTGATACAATTATTAGATTCGGTCCATTTATTTGAGTATATTTCTGTGCCCGCAAATTAAAGTAGCCTAACTCAAAATATGGTGAACGGAGAAAACTCAATTTTTTGTCAAAATTCAAATCATTGGACCAATTCGGATTTTTAAAAGCGGAAATAATGGATTTGTAGTGTTAGAGAAGGAATAGTTGTGAACCAAAAATCTTAAAGCAAGGTTAATTGCAAAAAATTGTCTTTTATAACTTAAGTGCTTTTATTGGATGCAATTTTTACGAAAAACAGAATTAACTCGAGTTAAGTTCTTTTATTGTGTTGAATTCTTCCCAATAAGGTTTTTATTTCCATTTAACTCGAGTTAAGTGTTTTTAAGCGTAGACCTACGTTCGGGTCGAAAACGACCCGAAACGACCATTTAAGTGGATATAACTAACTAAGTAGTGGAATTAGAGGTCTTCGAGTTTTTGACTTTTAATTTTTGTTTGAAATGAATGAAATAAAATAAAAATCGTTTCGCTAATCATTGTTGTTTGGGCCTGAAAAAAATAATCCATAATCCAACGCCGCGGATCGTTTTCAACCCGAACTGAATTTGCGTTTTATTTTACCGAATACTGAAAAAGGCATGGTACTAGGGAAATCACCACAAGAAGCTTGGTTTATCCGGAAATGATTAATGAAGACTCCCAAGCGAGAGGTTCAAAGCTATAACAGCTGGAACCGCCGAAAAAAGGGGCGCGGTAGCAATACTGTTTGATAGAAAACAGCTGGTAATTGTGATGGAAGCGACATATAGAGTCATGTGCAAAATACATACATATGTTTATAAACCCAGTGATGAATCTTTATATTCGTTTGTTTTTTTTTCGTTCAATTAAGGTAGTGATGGGCAAGAGCTCGTAGCAGAGGGGCTAAGCGAAGTTATGGAGCATAGGGGAACAAAATTTGAACCGGGGGGTAAGAAACAGGCGTGTACGTATATGTTTCTTTTGAATATGTGTTTGTAAATAAGAGAGCTTGGCAGAGTTTTACTCTAGGTTGCCAGATATGGAGACCACCCATTTTAAGGGATTTTCGGAAACATTTAGGGATTGATTTTTTTATATGGATATTTTTTTGAAATTTGTTAAAGCGTGTATATAACAATTTAAATTAATTTTGCTTTCAAACTTGTAAACTTTAGTTTGAACTTCGGAATGAAAAAAATATATATTTTGTTGGGCAATTATAGACCTAATTGGAAGGTTATAAGCATGCAAAATGTATAGGAAATGTGGCAGTTATAATTGATAGTACGACATAAAATCAATATTTGACAAATTAGTTGGAGAAAATTATGGAGGGTAAAGCTTTCTTCCTGAAGAAAAAAATATGAAAAGTGTTGTAGATACATTTCGTCATTGCATTTGGTATATTGGGATTTTATTTGTTTAGTATAAACATATTTCAAATGAATTCATTTTTTAGAAAATGAAAATCCAGATATTTCGTATTATAGGGGGGAGATTTTGTGGGAATATCATACAAAATGGAGTATTATTTCTAAAAAATGGGCATTCCTTTTGTATCTCAGCCTACACGCCATTGGCTATTTCTTTTGAAGTTTAAAAAATATATATTTTTTTGAGCAAGAAAAATTTAGGACGCTCAAGTTCTGGAATAACGAGACATTAGATACCCGCCTGTGGAATTTAATAACCAGGAAGGACTACATAAATACATATATGGAGAAATGTCTAGCTGAGTTATTCACAGTGTACACAGATATTTACTATGTATGTATGTATGTATATGTATTTGTTGCGCATTATACTGAATAATATTGGAGGTAGCAATTGTTAATTTTTCTAACTTTTTATTTCGATTTGAACAAAAAATTAAACCATAACAAAAAAACAATATGACAGCGAAAGATTTAATTGCATATAACTTCATAAATTTATCTATCCAATAAGTGGAAAAAGAAATTGCATGCTAAATGGAGCTGTAAAATTGAAGGCTATATGAGAAATCATTTAAAATATTTAAATCGATTCAAATATTTATACCATCCTCATATATTGGTCAATATACTGGGCCCCTAATACATTTATATATGTATGTACATATGTATACATGAATAACTTAGCTAGATATTTCTCCATCTATCATCGCTTGAATAATGAAACAACATGTATAGAGGCGCCATACATTATATGTTTTTTCATTATTCAAACGAATATATGTTTTAGTTTTTCCTTGCAATGGAATCCAACAGGTGGGTATTTAAAGACTATATCGCACCCTAAATCATAAAGTGACACAACTCAAAATTCAAAAATTTTAAGGAGAGCCAAAAAAACTTTTTTCTTTGTAAGCAATCGCACGGCAAAAGGCCACGTAAAATGGTCATTTTTTGGTCAAAGGAGACACTTATTGAAATGTTTTCTCTTCTCAATCACTACAAATATGTTCTGTGCACCCATTTATGCAAAAAACTCGATTTAAAAAATTTGAGTTGTGTCACTTTATGTTTGCTTGACGCTCAAAAGAAATTTTTATAGTCAAACTTCAAAAACCAAATAAGGCCACCAAAAAAATATTTCGAGGGAGCCCTTGATTTTTTTCGAATATTTATGTTCTCCATATTTATATCTACATATGTTTTATATTTACTAAAATAATAATCAGTGCTTAGAAGGCGAAAAAGACTAACAATATCCAATATATATCTATTAATATATACATATGTGGGCAATTCCGTAGAAAGGTGTGACTAAAAATTTAATTTTCAAACTCAAGGAGTATTTCCCCAGACATATTTGAGAAATTCGGTATATGGATATATTTTTATGACTAGATGATCACTTGTCGGTAGTATATAGCTCCCATACACAGATTGTTCAGATTATAGATTTTGGGGTATAACTTTTCCATTTGAAAAGCTAGGGACAAGAAACTTTGCAGTATTGGTACCCATACTGACCCAAATAATGTGACTAAAATTGTCGACATCGGACCACTATAACATATAGCTGCCCTACGACCGATTTTTCAGATATAGCCTTTTTGGCGTATAGCTTCGCCATTTAATCTACTAGAATGTTTCTAAATAATCTTTATCCAGATAGCCTTCCGAATTAACAATGGAAATTAGTAAATATTTGACAATTTAAATTTTCTTTTTTCCGCGATTTTGCGCGTTCTTCTTAACTATTATTCTAATACCACATTCAATTTTCATTAGTATCTCTATATTAATAGGCTAATATTTTTTCCATACAAACAATTGCCAGGCTTTTTAGCACATTTAACATACTCATATCCACATAAAACTGATATGGATGTGTTCGTATGAGTCAGGAGCAGTGCATAGGCATATAATTTTTTCTATAAATTATTTAATTTGTTTATAATTAATAAATAATATTTTTAGCTAAGAGAAATAGATATCGTAAACGTGTTTACAAATATCGTAAACAAAGTTGAAGGGTCGATTTAATTTAAAAGCGCTCTCTCTATTTTATATGCATTGGCCCAGTTTACCGTGAGATCAAAATCAAGGCGGCCAAATATCTCCTATTGCTTTTCCATTAAAGCTAAAAATGAGAGAGAGGGCGGGAGAGCACTGAGTAATTTTAATTTTGACCAAGGCATATCTAACAGGTAGGCTCGGCGGCGAATTGAAAAACTTCTTTTTTTATTTACAAAGGTAGAGTGTAATGTCAAAATCAAAGCGAATTCACACCATGGCCAATAGGAATGGACGAGCCCCAAGCGAATTCAGATTTTAACCACGGCGAAATATCATTTTGACATTGTTGCTTACTCCGCGAAAAAGAATAATTTTTGTACCAATACAAAGTTGAAAAAATAAATTGCATGGTAGAATTTCGAGCACCGGCGATACTAGTTAAAAATTAATGTGGAAGTCCCTAATTTTCTGAGGGGAATGGAACCCCCAGAAAACCCCCCGAATACGTACCTCTATAGTAGTACATATTTGTATCGTGGATATAAGAATGAGCACAGTGTGACAAAGTCAATAAAATATTGTTAATATAAAATAAACATTTTTTATTTCAAAATGAAAATATTTTGTTAACTTACATTTGGAATTAACTGATTTTAATACATACATTTTATATTAATATTAAAGAAATCCAAAGAATAATGAAAAAACATGACAGGAAATAAACATTAAAAATGTCATTTTCGTTACCTTTTTTTCGTTAGCTCCTCTTTATTAGGAGATATTTTCTTCGCTACAGCCAGTCGCATAATATCTCCTACATTGGTATCAGAAAGTAGATTTCTCAGCTTAATTTTTTATTAAAATTTACTAATATTATTTTATTTCAATTAATACAATATTTTGTAAAACATCAAGTGACCGCTGTGGTACAGTGGGTAGAGTGTTGCCTGCTATACCAGAGGTATCGGGTTCAAACCCCAGTGCGGACAAACCCCAAACAAATTTTTCTAAGTGATTAAAACGCAGTTATTGGGTTTTTAGAAATATCGGTCACCTCTCTGCAGTGGGCGACATATCCTCCGAGTGTATTTCTGCCATGAAAAAGTTTCTCACAAAAAATGCATTCGCCGTTAGGAGCCGGCGTAAAACTGTAGGTCCATCCTATTGGTAGGAAAAACAAAAGTTAAGGAGCACACCTCGAATTGGGAGAGAAGCTCGGCCATAAGCTGATGAGTCTTAGAGGGATCTAAGGTGAAACATCTGTAGTTGCATCTATGCTTAAAATTTTTTTCTAGTTTCTAAAAAATAAAAAACAAACGAATTTTGGTTTTAAGCCGTAACGCTAATCAGCTGATCGATTTTTTGTTACAGTTTTTCACCGTCATAAAGAATGTAAAATTAATACAAAATATGATAATTTGGCAACCTATAAAACCGAAAGAGTGACTCTCTGTTATGACCATCTTTATTGGGATATTGTCATAGTTCAGTTGTTTAAGTATTGTTAATTTAAGCTTAAACCTCGTCAGAGTTATAATAGCGCCAGTGTATTATTATTATTATTATTAAGTGTTTTAATTTTTATAATGTTGATATTTTATTTTCTCCTCCAACTTCTTATTTTAAAGTGATATGAAATTAAATTAAAATATAAGCTAATACAATTCTGGACTACAAAATTTGTTTGATATTGCCCACAGTGCACTCCATTTTGACGAAACTGAGAGTTTTTAAAATTTAAATAGTAAAATGGGGTGGTTTTTTGAAATGTAAAAACTTTTGAGTAAGAGTTGCCACAGCTACTGATTGCAGAGATCAATTTTGGGTATTTTTAGTTTTACTATTGTTGATTATATATGTACAAAATATACTAAATTTGATCTCCTGGCAGTGCACTGTGGTATATGCGAATTAAAGTACATATATGTATGTATGTTCATTGATAAGTACATATTGCTATGCACAATAAAAATGCTCAAAATAAATCGTCGTACCATACGAAAACTAGTATACGATTTTTTGTGGCTGACGAATACAAGAACTTTAAATTTTTGGATGACGAAAAGTCGCAACTTTGACTTTTGGCTGACGAAATGCAGAAATTTCGCTCAAACCACAACAATTTTAATGTATAAACAGTATATAACACTGCTCTACAGCCAAAAAATACTCTGAACGCAACCATCCTTTCTATATGTAAAATCGGTCGCTGATTCCGAAAATCGGGTTCATTTTTAATTTTATGGGAAGGTTTTTGAGATATCGGCAATTTACCGTTATTTGGCCAATGTGTCCACTTAATCCTGTATATCTCTTTAACACAGTGAGTTATATTCCTTGGGGTGACACCAAACGAAATAAAATTAAATTTCCTTTTCACGGCTCCCATAACATTTTTCTCTAACTCTTATAGTTTCTGAAATATTGACGATTAAATTTTAATTTTTTCGATTTTTTACGATTTTTTGAAGAAAAAATTGACTTTGTCAGGCAATATCTTTAAAACCAATATTTTTACCTTCGGTTTTACTCCTTTTCATGAAGCTCCATTCTATTATCAAAAAAATAAGCTATCAACGATGAAAATCCATTGTAAAATGGAAAAGTTATAGGCGATCAAGTAAATACAGCCAGGTCGCGCAATGCCTCTGCACGCGTACATTCTATGCATATTGTACCAATACCTACACATCTGCAGTAGCAGCACATTGGCAGCGCGGTAGATACAAGCCCATTTACGGGTATAATAATATAATATAATACAATGGCGCTATTATAACTCTGACGAGTTTTATGGCCGAGCTTCTCTCCCAATTCGAGGTGTGCTCCTTTTTGTTTTTCCTAATAATTGGGTGGACCTACAGTTTTATGCCGGCTCCGAACGGCGAATGCATTTTTTGTGAGAAGCTTTTTCATGGCAGAAATACTCTCGGAGGGTATGCCGCCCACTGCCGAGAGGTGACCGCTGCTCTTAAAAAACCCAATAATTGGATTTTTACTAATTAGAAAAATTTGTTTGGCTCGGACCGTGGTTTGAACCCGAGACCTCTGGCATAGCAGGCGAGCACTCTACCCACTGCACCACAGCGGCCACTCACGGGTATAACATGCATAAAATATACCCGTGTAGAGGCATTGTGCGACTTGGCTGTATTTACTTGATCGCCTATAACTTTTCCATTTTACCATGGATTTTCTTCGTTGATAGCTTATTTTTTTGCTAATGGAATGGAGCTTCACGTAAAAGATTAAAACCGAAGGTGAAGACATTGGTTTTAAAGATATTGTCTGACAAAGTCAATTTTTTCTTCAAAAAATCGTAAAAAATCGAAAAAATTAAAATTTAATCGTCAATATTTCAGAAACTATAAGAGTTAGAGAAAAATGTTATAGGAGCCGCGAAAAAGAAATTTAATTTTCTTTCGTATGGTGTCACCCCAACTCACTGTGTTAAAGAGCTATACTGGATTAAGTGTACCCATTGGCCAAATAACGGTAAATTGCCGATATCTCAAAAACCTTCCCATAGAATTAAAAATGAACCCGATTTTCGGAATCAGCGACCGATTTTACATATAGATAGGATAGTCACGTCCAAAGTACAGACAAAAAATTTCATTTTGTGATCCAGTGTAATTATTGCTACTTTTCGTCAGCCAAAAATTTAAAGTCCTACTTTTCATCCGCCAAAGTTAAATGTGCTACTTTCCGTACAGAATTTTTTTATTGCCAGCTTACGTCAGAAATTTTAAATGTACTAGTTTTCGTATGGTACGACCAAATATCAGAATATTCTTAATATATAAAAAATAGTAATTAACATGTTTCACAGCTGAATTGGTTTTGTGTAAAATTAATAAATAAAACAAATAAATAAATGAGGAGAGCAGAAGAAAATAAAAATCATTTCAAGGCCAAATCTTTGAATATATTCAAGGCCCCGAGACATAAATTTGCCATTAAAACATGTATAGTATTAGTAAATTTTTGGATCATTTTACTGCTTTATAGAATTTATTTTCTTAAATATTATATAAGTAATTTAAGCGTCAATTTATTTTTAAATAAATTTAAACAAAATCCACCGAAAAAATTCTTAAATTGAAACTGAAAGTTGGCATCCCTGGTCATAATTCGTGAGATACAGAAAATTAACCCATTAAAGTTTTATTATTTATATCTAAAATAAAGTTTAGTGTGAATTAGTTCAACGAAGCAAAAAACGAAGAAGGGGTCCCGAACATTTACGTGGGTGCGGTTTGTAGGTCACGAAGGACGTTCGGTTTGGTTTTTTCCTACATTCAAAAGTCTTTTCAAATCAAGAGATTCCCATCACAACTTAAGGTTTTACTGATTCTAGGTTCACAACCATTGTATTTATTTCTAGAATTTTAAACAGCCTATTGACTTTAACCATAACATTCTTATGTGAGGTTCTCGACATGTTTCTATAATATGTACAGCGAGTTGGAAAGATCAATACCATGATAAAAAATGAATTCATTAGTAAAAAATCTAATCGAAAATGGATGATTTCTGTGAATTTATCTACACTTATGTCTTTAAAGCTTTTGTGATAAATAGTAGGGAGCGAAGCGAATATTAGACCACATAGGGTTAATTGAAAATTTTGTGAGTAACAAAAAAAATTCATTTGACAATTAATGAATAATTTTTCTCCCATTATGCTCACTAATACAGACACAACTCGCTCAAATTTTCATCCCCCTCCTTTGTTTTGAAATCCCCTCTCACCCAGGAAAGTCTCAGCTGGCAGAATTTTTGAGGGCAAATGGGCAACTTTTGCCCATCCCAAAATTAAGGCATGTCTACAGCACACTCCATATGCGTATGACCAGGAACCAAAAACTAGTGATAAATTTTCCCAATGTTAGTATCACCTTGCATGAAGATTTAAAACATAGTACTAATAAAAGAGTTTTGGTTTTGGCCAGGACAGCAATCGCTATAAAAAACGACATGTTTAATATTGAATGGTAAACTATTTAAGTGTTTGAATAAGCACGATGCTATTCCATTGCCATCACGATTTGCAAGGGTCTCATGCCACATATAACACGTAGGTTGTCCGGAAACACAGTCATGTACAGTTAAATAAAAAGTGTATAAAGCGTTTACAAAAATATTCAGAAGATCACAAAAAGGTGTAGGAAGGCATAGGCTAATCAGCACTATCTGACCCCGTGTCCGACTGACTATCGTTAAAAAATGAGTCCTTAATTGAGTTGTCGCTACTATAATCCATATTTAGAAAGTCTTCTTCATCCATGTTACCAGGATCCATACCTTGTAAAAGGATACACGATTAAAGTTTAATAACAATAATAACTAGCCGAAGGCCTGAGTTGCCAGTGCTATATAAAAAAATATCTGTTAGTTTCTAGCTTTTAAGCTAAACTATCAATATTAATAAATAAATAAAAAATAAAAATACACTGGCGATATTAAAACTTTGCCGAGCTTCTCTCCCAATTCGAGGTGTTCTTCTTAACTATTGTTTTTCCTACAATTTGTGTGGACCTACAGTTTTATGCGAGCTCCGAACGGCGAATGGGTTTTTTTTTTTTTTTGTGAGAAGCTTTTTCATGGCAGAAATACCCTCGGAGGGTATGCCACCCACTACCGAGAGGTGACCGCTATTTATAAAAACCCAATAATTGGGTTTTAATCAATTAGAAAAATTTTTTGTGGTGTTTGTCCGGACTGGGTTAGAACCCGAGACCTCTGGTATAGCAGGCGAGCACTCTACGCACTGCACCTCAGCGGCCACATTAAAGTTTAATTGATGAAAAAAGGTGTTTTATGTTTGCAGTATATAATAATTAATTGAATTTCTATAATATAGTATATCCTTGAAAAATCTCTTATCTCAGTTTATCATATCCACTTGCTTCCAACAAAAAAACCTAACTGAAGATAATAATGCATGAAATGAGAAAAGTATTCTAACAAAAAAACCTAACTCGAGATAAATTGTGTAAAAATAAAAAAAAAAATCACTTAAAATAACCTATTTCCACTTAGGCTATGAAAAGAAAATTGACAAAAAAAAATTATAATTCCTAACTCAAGTTATGTTTTTTTAATAGACTGAAAACGCAAATAAATACGTCCATGAAGTACCCACATAACTCTAGTTAGGATGTTTTAATAAAACGATTTTTCATACAATACTAGACTTAAGAAATTTGCTAGAGATAAGTTGTTTTAACTGGTGCAAAATGTTTCTATCTGAGTTAGGATAATTTTTATGTCTTAATAACTTTTTAATTATTACTCCGATTTAAATGGGGATAAGACAGATCGGTGGGGTATCCTCCAAAGATTAACACTATAACAATAACTCAATTTCGCGTTATCTCGAGTTAGGCTACTTTAATTTGCGGGCACAGATTTGATTACTCCTCCGGATTGCAGTTTCGAAAACATTTTGTTTGATTTTATTTTTACTTTTTTCTGATAATTTTTTTTTAATATTTTTTTTGGTTTTGATTTTAAACCAAAAATATTTTGTTGGTAATATAATTGAAAAAGAGAAAGTTTTTTATACTTTTTAGGATTTGTTTTTAAACCATAAATGATTAAACTTCTTTAGAGAGGATTTTAATACTTTTCAAGACTTCATTTTGAAACTATTTTGGAATAAATAAAATTGTAAAACTTCTCATAGTTTAAAAATAAGACTTTTTGGCATTAAAATTCAAATTTAATTCCGAGAATGATTAAATTAAGTACCAAATGGTATTAGAAATAAACTATAATTTTTTACTGTGTACCTATCGTTTTATTGAAAAAAGTCTATATATGTAAATATATTTAATTTTAATGTAATTTTTTAGTTTTAAAGTAATTTTTTGAGAACATGTGTATTTAAGTACATATGTACATATTTCATCTTATACATATACTCAATGTATTATTGTATAACAACTTTATTGTCAGCTTTAATTTTTTTGCTTAATGTAATAAAATCTAAGAAAAAATCTGAAATGTTTTTTTGGGCTTGAAAATGACATTATCCCAATTGGGATTATGTCACTACGCCTAGGGTGACATAAGCCCAAGTAAAAAAGGGGGAGTGACATAATCCCAAATAAAAAATTTGGGATTATGCCCCTTGGGATTATGTCAGGGTACCATAATACCCACATACATGTATGTATGAAATGTTCATACACATGGGTACTAATACAGATTTTGCCTATAGGAAAATGGAATGAATTGGTCTTTTGGTTATTTTTTAAAGAACTACATATGTCGTCGCTCCCAACGAAGACTAGCAGGGTTCAGTTAGCGTGGAAGACTAGCACGGTTCATTGTTCGCGTGGAAGACTAACACACTTCGTTGTTCGCGTGGAAGACTAGCACACTTCGTTGTTCGCGTGGAAGACTAGCATGCTTCAGTTCTCTGCGTGGAAGACTAGCATACTTCGTTGTTTCACCCAAACAAGTGAAGCATGTTAGTCTTCCACGCAGAGAACTGAAGCATGCTAGTCTTCCACGCGAACAACGAAGTATGCTAGTTTTCCACGCAGAGAACTGAAGAATTCTAGTTTTCCACGCAGTGTTGCCAGAATATTTTGGAGCTTATAGCTAGATTAAAAGAAAAAAATAGCTAAAATAGCTAAGCAATTTTTTTCAAAGCTAAAATTAATAGCCAAAAATATTTTTCTTCAAAAATAGCTAAATAACTATTTACATACTTAAAACGATACTAATTTTCTAGCTCCAATAAATTTTTGATGAGTGGATCTTTTAAAAATTCCACTACCATTAATTCATATAGTGGTAGTCGAAATTTTGTCCACTAAATCAAAATACTGGTAGTGAAAATTTATTGGATCAACATTTTTTTCCACTAAACAAAAAAAAATATCAGAATTGACATAAAAGTAAAATAGGCACTCTACCAGAGCGGATCATACTTACAAACATAAACATATACATACGTTCCACTAGCATGAATAACGTGAAAGTTTTATTACAATTTTAAAAAATTGTTCATCTAGTGTAGTAATTTTTTCGTAAACTTAATTTCCACTACTACTAAATTCTCTTTATAAAAAAATATTTAATTACCATTTATTTTATTGGTAGTAGTGGAGATGCTTTTTAATGATTTTGTGGAAAAAATTTCCACTACCACTCTTTTCGATTTAGTGAAGAAAAATATGGTCAATCAATTTGCTTAAATATTCTAGTTAACTGCCATCTAGTTTTTGACTGCGGGGTATGTACCAATAAGCGTTAAAATAAATAAGTGGGCATGCCGGACTACCAGTTTTTGTTTTATAGATAATCTTAACCCGACGTGTCTATATGGGCAAGATGTGAAGCAATTCATTTGGCAATTTGAAGCGATCAGAGAACACATGGCTTCATTGTAGCAATTGATGGAAAAGGGTATATTGCAAGGCAATAAGATTCCATTTCGGCTGTTTGACGGCTATTTTGCATTATATTGTAATGCTCACAGTGGCATCGCATAAATCCAACAATTTTTTTTAATGAATCGTGTGAAATTTTTAAAATGAAATTGACACATATTGCAATGCCCGGTAAAGAAATATTGCCTTGTAAATTGACTCCATATTGCTTTGAAAATTGCTTCACATCTTACCCGTATATGTTTCGACTAAGTACATTCTATACAGTTTTGATAAACAAAAAATCATAATATTTTGTGCAAAAAGTGAGGAAATTACAGAAAAAATATTATAGCTAAAATAGCTAAACCGACTAAAAAATAAGCTAAAGAAAATAGCTAATAGCTAAACGCGAATTTCTATAGCTAAACGTCGAAAGTAATAGCTAAATCTAGCTACAAAATAGCTAAAGTGGCAACACTGCTTCCACGCGAACAACGAAGTCTGCTAGTCTTCCACGCAAGCAACGAAGTGGTTTGTCTTCCACGCGAACAACGAACCGTGCTAGTCTTCGTTGGGAGCGACGATGTATTCTTTTCATAACTATTGTTATTTAACATTACGCTAATTGATTTTTTTGTGAAATAAATTGATTTAAACCATTTGAAAATATTTTAAATTTTGACTTTATAAAGTATGTGTATCGAAGTATTATCATTCCTCATTGCTATTTTGGGAGGAGAAAGGGAGCTTATATCTATTACTACCCATCCTAGAACACCCTAAATAACAGAGTGACACAAATCAAAATTCAAAAATTTTCAGGAGAGCCAAAAACTTTTTCTTTTTTATAGGCAATGATATGAGAAAAGACCACGTATAATAATTATATTTTAGTTAAAAGACTCTGATGGAAAGGATTTTTTGACAGTCGATAGAGATGTATTCTTTGTACCGATTTATGAAAGAACCCCGAATTCGAAAAATTTTGAGTTGTGTCACTTTATGATTTAGGGTGCGATATGTAGTACAATGTTAAAAGCGAATACAAAAATTCGTAAGCTTATACACAGAAGTACTCCCGGATTGATAAAACGATGATCCCCAGTCCCACTGGGATACTACATAGACATAGCAACATTATCTTAGCAACATAACAAGATAATTTTAAATTTATTTATTTCATACTTATGTATGTATGTATGTATGAATGTTACGACGATTCATTGAAAATGGCAAAGAAAGTAACACCCGAGGATATATTTTACGACAATTTGACATTGGGATTAATGGGAACCCTTGGTGAGTTTTTAAAGTTTTTATTCTGAAATTATTTTAAAATGTTTCCGAATGAAGTCAAACTACCACGCGTCTGCAATGTTACCTGCGAACATCGCAAACCATGTGAAAAGGCTCAAGTTGTTAATTGGGAACAACGGCATACTGTTTACTTGCCAGAGGATATGAAGAAGTTTTATTTATCCACAGATGGATTTCTTCTCCAATGGAGCTATCAATACGCACGTAAGTTGATATTGGGTTTATGTTCATACATAGATATGCACTTACATATGTACATTATAGTTGCCGATGTTCGCCGCGTTGGCTATATTCATATACCACACCTGCAACAAATAACTTTACTACGCGAGGATTTCGAATCCTCAAGCGGTTCGAGAACAGAAATGCATGCAAAAATCCGCACAGCAGGACAAGAAACGCTTATTGAGAGTCAAGGTGAAATTCCAGACTCAACAATCGCTGTGGAGCCTGGTGCGGTTGGTGGTGCAGCAGGTAGCGTTTCAAATAACGTACCTGATAAAGATCGCTGGGGTAATCAATTACCCGTCATAAATGCCAAGAGTAAAATTTTCGAAATAAATACCGTTAATGACGTGGCCAAGGTTTGTATAATTTACGACGCAAGCGGTACCAATAATCCCAAACTTTATTTGTATGAAATGAGCTCAATGAAATGGACATTTCTATCGGATACATTTAGTGAATATTTGCGCATGGCTATTGCTCATTTGGGTCTACCTTACTGGGAACTTTGTTTTTCGAATATTGGATTGCCATCATGGACTGAGGTAAATAAACGTATGTACGTATGAATATATGTATAGTCATATGCCCTGTAAAAAATGCGATGAATCCAGGACGTGTCCGGGATCAATCGCAAGGGCGCATGCGACTAATACAATTTTACATCCCTTTATATGGAGTGAATTGATCGCATTTGTTCGAGCATGTCCTATGAAGAGACTAATTATTCAACTTGTATACCCGAACGGGTACCAATGTAGACTAATCACTAACATACCGAACGGGTACAAATGTAGATTAATCGCTTTCATCCCCAACGGGTACAAATGTAGATCAATCGCTTTCATCCCCAACGGGTACAAATGTAGATCAATCGCTTCCAGCACGAACGGGTACAAATATAGCTTTTTCCAAGTTGTTCGCCAAGGCAATTTTTAATAACAATCTTTAAAAAATTGTAAATGTTCATGCATATATAAATAAAGATTATATAATGTTTTACTTTTGAAAAAAAATCTCAATAAATAAATAAAAAAAATTGTAAGTTTTGAGTATGCATTATATGAGCGTAATGTAAAGGATTTTTTCATAGAATATTTTAGGCAACATTTTGTTAAAATTATTATTCATCATTGTTATTAAAAGAAAGGGTGTTAAATTCGTTTTACCGGTTGTTCTACAATTTTTTAAATACATTGCATATTTTTGTAAAATTTCTACATTTAAGGAATCTAGATTTGTACCCGTTCGGGATGAAAGCGATTAATCTATATTTATACCCGTTAGGGAACAATTGGTCTACAATTAGTCTACATTTATACCCGTTCGGGAACAATGGGTCTACAATTAGTCTACATTTATACCCGTACGGGAACAATCGGGGACTAATTGTTCTCTAAAGAGATCAATCCGGGACAAATATCTTTCGGTATTAATCGCACATTTTTTTACAGGGTGCTTACATATTATATATGTATGTATGTACATACATTTACAAACTCCCTGCAAAAAATATTCGAGAAATCCCGAAGAGATTTGTGCCGGATTGATCTCTTTCGAGAACAGTCGGTCCACAATTAGCCCCCGATTATTCCCGAACGGGAATACTGTAGAGCAGCCATGGGCGATTGAGCCCATATGGGTATTTACCCGTACGGGTCGCGTCGGCTCATTGCATGGGGATGGTGAAATAGGTAAATGTACCAGCTGGTGGGGAGAAGGACGAACTCAAACTGAGCAAATGGTTGCCACACTTGGTAATTAATTCCAAAATAGGTATTTTTTTGCGGTTGGTAATTTGGTAACTTTCAAATGATTTTAGTATTTTTCTTTTTCAATATGATAAAATTATTCTAAGGTATACTTAATTTGTTAATGTTAAAAATGTTTTTTTTTTTTTAATTTCTACTAAAGCTATGACCAAAGAAAAATCAAACGAACTACAAACAAAATTCATTCATAGATGTGATTTACGTTTCAGATAATTTTTTTTTGTAAACCAAAGCAGGTGTACTTCTTTTAAGTTTCTTTTATCATTCGAATTATGAAGGCGATAATTTATTAGTCTGTTTGTAATTTTTTGGTTATTTTGTTGGGAATTATTATCAACATTTTTTTAGGATAGTGGTAACCAATATCAACCAATATTGAGCGCGCTAATGCATATACATTAAGGTGGGGCGAATTTTTTTTTTTTTGGAAATTCAATTTGTTCCAAAGCCAGAACGGCACCTTCCTAGCCCAGAAATAAGCCTGTAAAATTTTATTGACCTACTCGCATGTATTTTCCCTTAAATTTGGTATACATTTTATATATGAAAAGTAAGGTGGGTAAAAGGGGGTTGACCCCCGCTGGGGGGTGTTATGGAACGCACTGTAAAATGTATATGAAATTAAAGGGAATGAAAATACCTATCGAATGGTATAAAAATATTCGAAATCGGTTCAGTAGTTTTTAAGTAATTGCAATTTAAAAAAATATAATATAATATAATACAATGGCGCTATTATAACTCTGACGAGTTTTATGGCCGAGCTTCTCTCCCAATTCGAGGTGTGCTCCTTTTTGTTTTTCCTACTAATTAAAGAAAGCATAATATAAACTTTGGCCTTTAATAACTTTTGTTGTTGTTGTTTCCAAAAAAAAATTCACTTTAATACTCAGCTTAGCCATGTTTATCAATCCTCATACTTGGTTTTTTGCTTTTATAATTTTCAAAATTTCATATTTGTACCAGATCGTGCTATTAACTTTGCGGGGCTGGGGGCAGTTCAAAATGTCATCCTATGACCATAAAATTTTGTGGGGTTCATTAAGGCAACTTTTCATTGATACGTTCAAAAAAAAAAAAAACAAAAAAAAAAGCTCCATATGTTTTCACTCCACCTTAATGTACATGCCAAAAGCACAAAGCACACTTGCTTCAATAACGACACAACACAATTTTCTGAATCGATACTTAGTAGAGAGAATCAGTGTTATTTATTTGTTATGAAATTTTATGGTCATAGATGAAAATTAAGGGCTTTATTTAAAAAATATTGTTGCTTTAGTATAGTAGCTTACTTCCATATATAGCGAAGTAGACATAAATTGGGTTTTTTAAATTATGACACTAATGAAGTAAATGGCATCGGAGTTCGAAAACAAGAGAGCGAGAAAGACACTGAAAATTAGCGATTGTACTATCAATATATCGATTCGTGGTAATGTTGTCCACACTATCGATATTTTATATCGCTACTGATGCTACGATATTATTTTATTGTTATTATAATATGCACTGTTCTTTTTACTTCTATAATTTTTTGTTCTTTTAATTAAACTAGGAGTTCCCGCTACTGTCGAAAATCGACAGTTTTCTGGTAGTTCCATAATGCAAAAATATTTTTAACTTTATGATATTTTTTATAAAAATTTATCTTTATATGATTCAAAACCCATTTGTAGTTCAAGCACGTATTTTCCAATCGATTTTAATGAAAATCAAAATGGATCTATTCTCAGGAATTCCCTTTCTAATGATGGTCTAACTTTTAAAATCGGCTCAATGGAATCGCCGAAAGGTCGCGGACAAAATTCATGTTAGCGTATTAATATATAGATTTGAATTCAACTGCCTATAAGAACCACGTCGACGTTTTATAAAATTTTTATCAAAATAAATGAATAATAAAAGGATAGTATCGATAATATCGATGGTTTCTCGTTAAACTATCGAATATATCGAATAGCCGTCTATCGACAGTTTTGCAGCTCTATGTACACTTGTACAGCATTGCCGCTGGGGCCACTAAAAATAAATGAATAATAAAAGGATAGTATCGATAATATCGATGGTTTCTCGTTAAACTATCGAATATATCGAATAGCCGTCTATCGACAGTTTTGCAGCTCTATGTACACTTGTACAGCATTGCCGCTGGGGCCACTAAAGTGGCAATTTGAACCTTTTTTAAGAGCCAGGCCACCGGAACCCAACTTTTTGAAAATATGCAATATTTGAACCTTTTTAAAAATTTGGGCCACTTTTGGTCCTTTTTTACTTTCAAACCTATAATGTAATAAACATTTTTTAATTTTTTTCTTAAATATAAAAAAGCTTTTTTACGTTTGTTTTTACATGGCCGTTTTCTGCTACTGTTGCTGGTATGTAGATTGTAATAAAAGGAAAATTGAGAATTAAGCGAAACAAAGCTGACGGCGGTGGTAGCTCAATGGGATGCCATTGGATTACCAATCGAAACGACTTAAGTCCGATCCCCGCCGGAAGAAGTCTGATGAGGGGATGTGGTGGTCTCCGAAATGGATCCATAACCTCTACCAAAAAATTTTTTTAAATTTTTCTTAATTAAAAACTGGCCAATAGCTCATATAAAATTCACATAAAAAAGCCTCTTTGTTACCTTTTCACTTTTCATTAGCAATTCTCCGCTGCGAAGGAAAACCCCGAAAAAGTTATTTGGGAGTAAAAATTTTTAGAATGCAAGAAAATTGTTTTAACAAACCGAAATAGAAGAGTTTTCGCACAACGTGGGGGAATGAAAAACAACTTAAATGAGAACTAGTTGTGAATTTGTTGCAAATATGTTAACGCTGCCAGCAGTGCATCAGCAGAAAGATTATTTTCAAAACTTTCACTATTTAAGACCAAGGGTACAAACCGCTTGCAAATTGCTTTAAGCATTAAATAAACCACAAAAATATATAAAAATGTGTTTCTAGCTAAAAAAAATTTGGGAAACACTTTTTTTTACTTTTTTCGGCCACTTTTCGAAATTTTTTAGCGGCAACACTGCACATTTTATTATTGGTGAATTCCTCTCTCTATATAAAACATTGTGGTTTTAATTTTTAGTGTTTCCGTACGCGCTGTGCGATGAACATCACTTAAGGCGGAGTGTACATCAACTTCGATATCGCCTTAGCTCCCCTTTCCCCGGAAATTATGCAATGCCCACGAAAGCCCATGATCGCCCCTCTGCTGCGTTTATGTGCCTTGCGGCGCCCATCCCTACTGTAGAGTAATTGTCGAATTTTAACTACTAGACCAAGGGTTCTCAACGTTATCGTATTGAAAGGGGAAACACAAATTGCACTACTCAAAATTTTTTGAATCCACGAATCACATCTTTAAAGCCCGTCTCCACATAACTTTGATTCGCCAGCGAAACATCTAGGGAAACATCTCGCTAAATAACCCGTCTCCACGTGGCTGATCATTATTTATGGCGTTTTCTTTTCTCGAAATAATGTTGCCTTGTTTGATTTTCTTAGCTATTTTGTAAGTTTATCTGGTCCTTTCACCAAATACTGACCTGTAACTAAGTAAGAGGGCACCCTTATCTACAAATTCAGCCATTTTATAGAAAGTCGGCATACGTAATTCGATAATTCGGATATAGGAGTGCAACATTTTCTCGTAGAAAAGGAAACGCCATTAGTTTAACATTTCTCTTCCTTGTTCTTCTTAAATGTTTGTATGTTTGCTTATTTTTGCGTTTTTGTTTTGGTCTGTGTGAGATTTCGATAGATTTTCGATACAAAATTAGAGAAGCCATCGATATCATCGCGTTTGGCAAGAGGATTTAGAACGAAACAAGTGTTTCATTCTTCACTCGCTCTCAGAAATTTGTATGGAAATTAGCGAGCTTCGGCACTGGTTTCTGTGTCGAACCAAGATTGAGAGAGCGAATGCAGAAAAAAGAGCGAAACACGTTATGTGGAGACACGGTATTAGGGATTGCTAAATTTAATACCATGTCTCCACATAACGTGTTTCGCTCTTTTTTTCCGCATTCGCTCTCTCAATCTTGGTTCGGCACGGAAACCAGTGCTGGAATTCTGTAACTTATTTTGCGACCGATAATCGCAAAATCTACCGACACAAAAATTTCCCACTGTGGGCCTATTCTGTAACCAATTTGCGACAATTTTCGGATCGGTATCGTAAATTTGCGATCATTTTTGCGATTATGCTATTCTGTACGATTTTTCGGTTGAATTCTATAGTATAATTTGACAGATGTTTACGATAATCATCGCAGAGGTATCGAGGGAAATTTTTGTGTCGGTAGACTTTGCGATTATCGGTCGCAAAATAAGTTGCAGAATTCCAGCACAGTGCCGAAGCTCGCTAATTTCCATACAAATTCCTGAGAGCGAGTGAAGAATGAAACACTTGTTTCGTTCTCAATCCTCTTGCCAAATGCATTTTTGCCGAAAAAATTATTTCTTATTCAAAATGTCAGGAACTTATCAAACAACCCTAGTAGCAATTTATAATTTTTCGAGATTTTCATTAAAAATAGCCTTATACTGATTTCACACAGGCGGTTAATGGAGTAATTATCCACATTTTCTTCATTAAGTTGATAATGAAGCTCGATTTTCCATACAGAAGTTCAATTATTAATGGATCCATTACTAATTAATCGAATTTTTAATCGAATAAAAATCCAATAAAACTCTGGGAGGTAAGTTCGTTTTTATTAATTTTGAAGTTTTCAGTGTCAACCGTCAATTCGTTTTGGCATGAATTTATTATCCCAACAAACATTCTCAGAGCACTCATAATTTGGAGTCGGATATGAATCACGTACATGTGTGAAATGTGTATGAGCTTAGGAAAAATTTGTTTATAATTTTTTTTCTTGTAATTCGAAAAATGGGAAGTAGGTATAAAAGTATCACTAAAGTTCATCCGGAGGAAAATACAAATAGACAACACTATAAAGCAAGCAATGAAGGTCCCACAATGGTTGTGTTCAGAATCCCAACGGTTGCGCAACAGTTGTTTTTATCTTCTGAACGCAAAGTTGAGTATTTCTGATTAACACGTGAGTTTGGACACTTTTTTATACTCAGCTGTACTAGTACACAGAGTATTATAATTTTGATTTCATAACGGTGGATTGTAACATAATGAAATAATCGAGATAGATATGGACTTATATATATCAAAATGATCAGGGTGAAAAGAGAAATCGATTGAGCCATGTCCGTCCGTCCGTCCGTCCGTACGCACGATAACTCGCGTAAAAATTGAGATATTTTGATGAAATTTGAAATGCAAGTTGGTATCGAGACTGGGATGGTTGGTATTGAAAATGGGCGAAATCGGACCATGACCACGCCCACTTTTCCTATATAGAAAAAATCGGATATTTGGTATCTCAGCCACTAATATAGCTAGAGTGATAAAATTTTACCCACGTATTGAGCTCAGGCCCTTATGAAGAAATTTGATGAAGTTCTGGAAAATGGGCGGTGCCACGCCCACTTATTAAGGGTCAAACATTGAAAGTTTTATATGTCATAACTCAGAAACCGTTGAAGATATATCGATGAAATTTGGTATGCGTAATATGCTTACTTAGGCAAATGTTTTGACGAAAAATTATCAAAATCGGTTGACGGCCACGCCCACTTTTATATATGGGAACTATAAAGGGGCCTAATAAAAACATTTTAAGCGATATCTCTGTCAAATATAAAGATCTATCACTGAAATTTTGTGGCAGGAGTCCAACTACGGACATAAAACAAAAAATACAAAAATTTTTGAAAATGGGCGGTGCCACGCCCACTTATTAAGGGTCAAACATTGAAAGTTTTATATGTCATAACTCAGAAACCGTTAAAGATATATCGATGAAATTTGGTACGCGTAATATATTTACTTAGCCAAATGTGTGGACGAAAAATTACCAAAATCTGTTGACGACCACGCCCACTTTTATATATGGGTATTATAAAGTGACCTAATGAAATCATTTTTAGCGATATCTCTGTGAAATATAAAGATAATTCATTGAAATTTTGTGATATGAGTTCTACAATAGACCGGAAACAAAAAATAAAAAAAGTTTATAAAATGGGCGTGGCACCGCCTCTTTTTATGCAAAGAAATCTACGAGCCTATTACTCGACAAATAACTGAGATATTATGACGAAACTTGGTTTATTCACTTTTATAACTTGTGTTAATAGACACGCAAAAATGTATTGAAATCGGTTTATGACCACGCCTACTTTTTAACAAAGATATTTCTGGAACACCCTTTTGGAATTTGTAACGTGAAGTCTTTGTAACTAAAAGTCATAGAGGGATGCAATTTTGCACTAACAATAATATTTATATGCTTATTTGGATGATTGATACAAATTTTGAAAATGGGCGTGGCTGCGCCCTGTATATGCAGCACTCGTTTCATATAAAATACACCCTATATCGAACAAACGCAAACAAACAATGAAAGCATACAGCTGAGTATCTAATGTTCGATTCCACTCGAACTTAGGCTTCCTTACTTGTTTCATCATAAATTTTTTATGCTCACTTCGGACAAAATGTTGTGCTTACGATTTTGACATATGTACAAATATTTAAATACCTATATTTATGAATTTTTTAATGTGATAAAAATGTTTCAAAGCAGCGAAATTATTGCCGATTATGTTGTGGATAGGTAATTACACTGCTCTACAGCCAAAAAATACTCTGAACGCGACCATCCTTTCTATATGTAAAATCGGTCGCTGATTCCGAAAATCGGGTTTATTTTTAATTCTATGGGAAGGTTTTTGAGATATCGGCAATTTACCGTTATTTGGCCAATGGGTCCACTTAATCCTATATATCTCTTTAACACAGTGAGTCATTTTCCTTGAGGTGACACCAAACGAAAGAAAATTAAATTTCCTTTTCACGGCTCCTATAACATTTTTCTCTAGCTCTTACAGTTTCTGAAATATTGACGATTCAATTTGAATTTTTTCGATTTTTTACGATTTTTTGAAGAAAAAATTGACTTTGTCAGGCAATATCTTTAAAACCAATGTTTTCACCTTCAGTTTTACTCCTTTGCGTCAATCTCCATTCTATTACCAAAAAAATAAGCTAACAACGATGAAAATCCATTGTAAAATGGAAAAGTTATATGCGATCAAGTAAATACAGTCAGGTCGCGCAATGCCTCTGCACGCGTACATTATATGCATATGTATTGTACTAATACCTACACATCTGCAGTAGCAGCACATTGGCAGCGCGTAGATACAAGCGCATTTACGGGTATAACATGCATAGAATATACCCGTGCAGAGGCATTGCGCGACTTGGCTGTATTTACTTGATCGCCTATAACTTTTCCATTTTACCATGGATTTTCTTCGTTGATAGCTTACCTTTTTCCAAATAGAATGGAGCTTCACGTAAAAGAGTAAAACCGAAGGTGAAGACATTGGTTTTAAAGATATTGCCTGACAAAATCAATTTTTTCTTAAAAAAATCGTAAAAAATCGAAAAAATTCAAATTTAATCGTCAATATTTCAGAAACTATACGCGTTAGAGAAAAATGTTATAGGAACAGTGAAAAGGAAATTTAATTTTCTTTCGTTTGGTGTGACCCTAAGGAATATATCTCACTTTGTTAAAGAGATATACTGGATTAAGTGGACCCATTGGCCAAATAACGGTAAATTGCCTATATCTCAAAAACCTTCCCATAGAATTCAAAATGAACCTGATTTTCTGAATCAGCGACCGATTTTACATATAGATAGGATAGTCACGTCCAAAGTACAGACAAAAAATTTCATTTTGTGATCCAGTGTTATCAGCGTTGGCATTCTAGCTTTTTTCAAGCTAGATTTAGCTTTTTTTCTTGTCTTTTAGCTGCAAAAATTCTGATTTAGCTTTGGCTTTTTTTTTTAGCTTTTTTATTTGCTAAAACTCCCCAAAAAATGAGCGCTGCTCATTGCTCATATAGTTACCATGGTATAAGTATACCCATGATACAACCAAACAAGGTAGTTCCATTTCACTTTGACGTTGTCATTTTTGATTATAATATGGATTATTGACGTCTTACTTTAAGTCAAAAATTTAGGATAGCGTTGCCCAATCAAAAGTTTTTGGCTGAGGGTATATTTGAACAAAATATTGGGTATTTTAAATGAATTGGTGTTTTTTACATACATATGTTAATCAATAAAACAAATCAGCGGATTTAATGAGTATGTTTTAACATTTTAAATATAATAGGTCCGTTTATTATTAGCTTGTTATGAATAGTTAGCCAAGTTTCGGCTGGAAAATCGTTTCTTGAGTCAAACAAATAGCAGAAGAGAGCCATAGACAGCTCCAAATTTCAGCTAGTAAAATTTTCCCTAGCTGAAATTATTTGCTGCCAAACTAAGAAACAGCTGTTGAAAAAATAAACAAACGAATGCTTTTAATTTTTTTAGAAAAAATAACCACTAACAGTCAAAAATAGCATTCAAATTATTAATCGCTAATTTTTACTATTTTTCCGTTTCTTGATTTCCTGTTCGTTTCGCTCTTTATGAGCGCAATTCTATCCGTTTTGCTTACTTGACAGCTAGCTGCTAGTTTAATAAGAAACAAACCTATTGAAAAAAGCTTTTCAAAAAAGATAAAATAATGAGTTATTCATAAAAAAATAAAAGAGATTTATACAATTATTACAGTCGAAAACTTATCAAAATGTCCTTTATACAATAGCCCTGTTTTTATTTCAGCGCATATACATCTGCGCTTAAATTTTGTATGGATTTCTAAGCGCACATCTCTATCCTGTAACGAAACTAAATTAATTTTTTTCCTTGTAACAGAAACAGAAACAAAACTCCTTTGTAACAAAAGTCGTAACAAAACTCCGAAACGTTACAGGTTTTGTTACAAGGAACAAAATTAATTTAGTTTCGTTACAGGTTTTGTTTCTGCTGGAACCGCTTCGGAGTTTTGTGACGACTTTTGTTACAAAGGAGTTTTGTTTCTGTTTCAGTTTCGTTACTTAGCTGTGTAACCGAAACCGAAACGCGTTACAAGTCCCCGATTAAAACACAGCGATAATACCAGCTATTTTGTAGCACGGCGAGCCAAATTGAGACTACAAAAATATGTTATTTTATATATTTAACTTCCGTTTATAGTATGTACTATATTCCACAAACTTGCCGCAACTTATTTTAAGAATAAATCTTTTTTATAAAATTATTTGTGATCTGATATTATGAAGAATATAACACGTAAATGTACGTATTTTTATTTACATCTATCAATATTCAAATTGAAAAAATTCGTTCTGTTACAATCGATACCATGGTTACCATGGAAATAAAAAATAACTTAGATGGAGGATTTTTAGCATTGAGTATGGCAGCACGAAATGTCATAATCCATATAATTGTCAGGTGGCTAATATGGCGACAAAAATTTGACGTTTACACTACCTTCTTTCTTGTATCATGAGTATACCAGGTAAAACAAACGTCAAGTTTTCGTCGCCATATTAACCACCTGACAATTAAGCAGATTATGACATTTCGTGCTGCCATACTCAATGATAAAAATCCTCCAGTAATGGCATTTTTCACTGCTTTGTTTTAAAAATAAATTGTAACCATGGTATTCATAGTAACGAATTTTTTCAATTTGAATTGAAAGAAATTTTTTCAATTTGAAAAAATTACACATCCTGCAGTAAATTTGTTTCACTGCTGAATGATCATTGATGATTCTTCTGAGTACAATTTTTATTATTATTATTTATTTTTTTTTTTTGAAAAAAGCAAACCATTTGTTATATGAAAAATTCAGCAGTCTTTATTTGAAAGTACTCACTGATGCCTCCTCAGTCATAGATGAATTTCATCAGTAATTCATAAAAGATTCATTTCGGATTTTTACTTCGCGGAATATCAGTTTGGCCGTACTACAAAGTAGCCGCTTTCCGGTATTCTCGGTGAGTTTTTAATTTAGTTTAGTAGTTACGATCACTTTTAATTTAGGCTTTGTGAGAGGTTTTGGAGATTGATCTATTATAACTCCATATCGTCGCATAAAGTGCAATACCGCGTATCCGCTACCACTCAAATTTTACAGGAGACAGTAAAAACTGAATTCAAAACGGTTCGGAATTTTGCAAACCCACATCCAAACAAAGGTAGATTTTTGGATTATATTCTTAATCTAATTATCATTTGGGCGAAAAACAGTTAAATGTGCAGTTATTGGCTTACTTATGTATTTATAAGCGGTTTTGCGTCTTTTATTTTGTTCAATAGTGACGTATAGGCGGTTTTGCAGGCGTACGTAAAAACTTTTCTTCAATAAAGCAAAGTTATAATCCATTTCGTGTTTATGAAAGTATAATCAACATAAGTACATTACAGTACAGTTATAAAGCAATAACACCTATTATTCGCAGTATTGGTTCGAAAAATTTCCTTAAAAAAAGCGGTTTTGAAACTGTGTCATTATTTGGAATTGAGTTGTGTGAATCTCAAAATTGTTGCATAAATGGATGGTGACGGACGCCAGGAATGTATTTTTGATGAAATCTCATTTTTGGCAAAAATGTCACGCGGTTTTGCACTTTAAACGGCGATATGTATGTACACCACCATACCAAGTGAGCATTTCAGTCTATATATGTATGTATGTATGTACATATGTCCAATCCAATTACAAAAAAATATGTACCCTAGATTTTAACAATATGAGTTGCTTATTTCCGCGGTGCAATAATACCAAATATGGCTGCAAAGACGGTGATATAAAATTTTTCCAATTTCCGACGATACCCTTTATTCGCGGAGAGTGGATGAAGATTTGTGGAGTGAGCGAAGAGGAGCTACCGTAAGTTCCATAAATCTGCTCACTAGTGCCCTTTCTCTTTCTGTCCTTTGATTCCTGAAATACCCAAACTTTCAAACAAAAATCTACGCATTCAAAAAATAAAAGTCTGGCATCGCTATACTGCAAAACTGACATAAATTAAACTTCAAAAATCTGCTTTTTAATCAAAAAGGCAGCGTCAAAATGACAATGCACATACCTGTATTTTTTATACCATGATAGTTACCATTATTTGAATGTAAAACATTTTTTTTAACATTTCGTTATTTTTATTGACTTTGAAGTACAAATTTACATATATGTAATAATATAATACAATGGCGCTATTATAACTCTGACGAGTTTTATGGCCGAGCTTCTCTCCCAATTTGAGTTGTGCTCCTTTTTGTTTTTCCTACTAATTGGGTGGACCTACAGTTTTATGCCGGCTCCGAACGGCGAATGCATTTTTTGTGAGAAGCTTTTTCATGGCAGAAATACTCTCGGAGGGTATGCCGTCCACTACCGAGAGGTGACCGCTGCTCTTTAAAACCAAATAATTGGATTTTTACTAATTAGAAAAATTTTTGTTTGGTGGTTTGCTCGGACCGTGATTTGAAAATGAGACCTCTGGCATAGCAGGCGAGCACTCTACCCACTGCACCACAGCGGCCACAATATTACATATATGTAGTATATGAAAATAAATAACTTATGCAGGCTCCACTAAACACGTCGGTTCTTCAGATAAGCTGACTTCTTGTTCTTCTTCGACAGCTATCCAATTTGTTTACTTCTGCATATTCTATACATGCATTCGCGTTTAAAATTCGTCAAATTCTTCATTCTCTGAGTTTATCCATCATTCGCACGTGAGCTGAATGTCAAATTATTTCGTCTTCCTTACAGTTTTGACATCTCGGTCATTCAGCTCACGGCGTGTATATGTATATGTATCTTGAACCGACCTGTTAAATTGACCTTGAATTTATGTGTGTTTTGAAAACACATTAGGCGAGTTCCCCTGGCTGTGATCCATATCCGCATAACAATTTTGCATGCAAATGGAACAACAATTTTGTTACCCTGGTGTTTATCTGGATCCATTTCGGGTCCGTATAGATTGTAATTGATTTTTTTGATCCATATAAACATCAGGATAAAAAAATTGTTGTTGCAGCTGCTTGCAAATTTTTTGTACGGATTACTGCCCCGGGAAATCACCTATTAATAAAGCATTGAAATACGCAGTAGGACTTGGTATCATCGTTTTGTTAATCCGGGAGTACTTGTCAATAGATACTCCATTAATCCCTATACTTCGTGTATAAGCATACAATTTTGTATACTCGCTTTTAACATTGTATGTCCTAGGAAGGGAAGTAATAAACACAAACAAAATAAAACAAAACTGAAAAAATTTTGATATTGCTCGGAAAGGATATCAAACAGAGTACTTTTCTGCTCTCGCTTGGGGAGATCTCGCTCCAAGTTCTACTGGGTAATTTCGTAATTTTTTTACCTTCTTTTTTAGCATACATAACTTACATATCAGGACCGTTCGGCGGCAGCAAATTGCTGCAAATTGCAGAAAAAACTGCAAAATCGCGTTTTTTGAGGCAAAAAATCAGTCAAAATTTGCAGAAGAGAGCACAATTTTGACAGTTCATTGACGGAGAAAGCTGCAAAGTTTCACTGACAAAATTTGTCGTTGCAAAGTTCAGTAGACTGAAAAAACAAATGATTTGCGATCATATGGTTGCAATTTAAAAAAAAGTCGAAAGTGATTTCAAGTCAAAAAACTAAGAAAATCGGGAATATATGTGATTCAATAGAAAATGAAGTGAGAAAATTATATTATTTTAATTTATAAAGTTTATTTAAATGATTTAATTTGTTAATAAGGTACCAGCTAAAAGGAAACGTGTTAATGACAGCGCAGTGGGATCATCGTCTGCACTCTCGGGATTCTGCGTTGTTGAATCGCAAATAGGAGGTAGTATACTACTTAAATGGGAAAATTGTCCATTAATGACGCACGCCCCGAAAAACTGACTTTTTCATAGATGTCATAACAGAAATAAAAACTTGCCGAAAACTTATAGTTTATGAGATATTTGTTGGTAAAGTTGTAAAATCCACCAAACAAAACACCAAAACTGCGCACTATTACCGAGGAAATACCTTTTTGCGTTGACGGCCTTGGGCCGCACTTTAAAAAGATAACCCTCAGCCGGCAGAATTCCTTTTCTGGATTTATTCCCGGACCAATCCACAGTGCCTTTGTGTAGAACATAGAACACTGCACATTTAGCTTTCCCTTCGATTCCATTTCGTAATATTTTAATTTTGTTATGCACTTGTGAATAAAGACAAACAGCTGATTTGCTGCAAATTTTGACAAAGTTCTGTTCGTTGAAATGCCAGTAAATTAGCATAAGTTTCTCTCTTTCGGAGAGCAAGATATATTTTTCTTTGATTGCAAATTGCTGCAATTTGCAGCCGCCGAACGGACCTATCGACGCTTACAAACAATACTGCACTAAGTCTGAAAACGGTGTTTTGCAGGAGAAGCTCTCAAACTTTAAACTCGATATGCAACTTCAGTTGTATGCTAAGTCAGTGATGTGATACGTAGGGAAAATTCCCTACATATAGGGATTTTAGTCGGAAAAAAGTGACCGTAGGGAAAGAAGGACAGATTTTTATAAAATAGCTAAATGTAGGGATTTTTTGGCAAAGTCAAATCAAAATTTCAATTCAACTTTTTTCACTTCAACACTGACTGTCGATCTGAATAATGAAAATGCTGCCAAGACTTGTTAAATCGCGAACCCTTCAATGACGTAATTGGAGAGGGAATACCATATAGTGAACTATCTAATAACACGATATTTTTAATCAGGGCATCGGAGCAAAAGATTTTTTTTTCTGGCTACGCTCTTAGCTCCGAATTTTTTTCCCCTTAAGGCCTCTCCGCAGCTCTCAAGAAAACGCTCAAGAAAAAATTTGCATTATTTCTTGAGCGTTGAAATGGTAGTAGGAAAGTAATTATATTTTCAAACGAAATGTCACATTTGAGTTTATTTACCTCTTCTGTCAAATTTTCTTGAGGATTTAACTCAAAAAAATTTTTTTTGGGAAAACGCAAACTTTTATAATTTCAAACAGTTTCCTTCTACGGCTAACTACAAAATCACTTTTATTTCCGCCATTTTTATCATTTTGAGTATTTTATAAGACTAGACTCAAAGGCATGACCCAGTTATTGAAATATATTGCAAAACCCCAGAAATCGAAAATTTCGAGTTAAATCCCTATTGCATAAAACGTGCGATATATACATATGTTACATACAACGCATTAATACATATATTTTTTTTTATTATAATAATTGTTCAAAACAGTAAATCATCAGTATTTTATTGTAATTTTTTTTTTGATTTCTTTGAGAGCCAGTGTGTATGCAGTATGCAGTAGAACAGCCGATTTTCATTATTTAGTAAAAGAAAAGACGTTCATCTACTGCCGTGCGGGTTTTTCATTGTTCTAGCATGGAAATAACTAAAAAAAGTGTAGGGAATTACGTAGGGAAAATTTGAAACAAGCGTAGGGAAAAGTAGGGATTTTTTTCTTGCTCTGTAGGGAATTTCCAAAAAAGTATTTACCATCACTGTGCTAAGTATATTTTCACTTATAACTTCTGTTTGGATTGAACGATCAATGCGAAAACTCGACAATATCAAAGTTAGGGTACGCTTTATATAAAACCGTAAGAAAAAATAAAAACTTGCTAAGTTGTTTTTCATGGCAAGTTCTCAAAGTTTTTATTCTGTAAAAATCACGAGTTGTATTATATGTACACTTTTGCTTATAACTTTCGATTGGATTGTCCGAAAAACGGGAAAATGTACCAAGTCGACTTAGTACAGTATTGTTTGGAAGCGTCGATATGGGTGAATCCAGAACGGCGGACGTGACGTTCTTACGTCTTCAAAGCTCAATAAAGTATGAATAGCGTTGTATATTTTTCCTCTTATTTACATTTTTGGAGAGCATCTGAGTAGCATTACAATCGGGGCAAATAACAAGTACTGTTGATTTGAAATTTCTGAGATGTTATCATTTAGAGGGCGATGACTAACGGGACAAATATCGAAGCAGGTGCGAGCAATTTTTACGTGCTATTGCGTACTATTAGAAAAGTGCAAAACTCCGAGAATTTTGGTCCAATATTTCAAAAGTAAGGAATAGCGATCAAAGTAGAATAATGTGGTATAAACTTGTAGCGGGACATGACGGACGGGACATAATTTGTCAACCGGGGTTATTGTTTCTGCTAATTTTTTCTTAGATTCTTGAAAATGATGACAATACAGAAATTTTCAATTGTTGGGGGTAAGTGGAAAAGAAATTCAACAACTATTTACAGCGAAAGTTGAGTGTATAGCTATTTCACGAAAAACCATTTTCGATCATCAGCACTCTTTTCAGAAGTGGATGCTCCTTACGGGGATTGAACCCGAGATACATTCCATCTTCAGCCGTAATGACCCAACGCTTTTACACGCTCGACCATTGAGACTCTGTGCAAGCTATTGATTTTTTCCCACTTTTGCCTGTCAGGCATTTGGCCTGATTGTCAGGCATTACATACTTTGTCAGGCAATCAGGCGCCTAACGAATTTTGTCAGGCATTTTGAAAAGTTTTTTTTGTGTACACTGATATTTTGTATAAATTTTATTTCGTTTTAGCCGTATGAAGATTAGATATGTAATCTTGTCGAGTGTAAACACGGCGTAAATTTAACACGTTGGCTGCCAGTGTATCACCGGTGATCACAACCATAAACCACTCACAGGTGCCAGGAACAAAATTACTTTTGCTTTTTTGTATTATAACGGGATTTTTTACCCAGAGTAAAAGCCATGCTGGCGACGCATCTGAGCATGCTTTTAAGCTGTGATGACCCCGCGAACATCTGCTTTTTTATTTTTAAAATGTTGTTTAAATTTTAAGCGCCTAGGCGTGTATCACCGGTGATACACTGGCACCTGGGGGTGGTTTTTCGTCGTGATCACCGGTGATACACTGGCAGCCAACGTGTTAAGTCTTGTGCGATTATCGATAACTTCTTTCTATCTCTTATTCCGTGTCATAAAAGCACATTCAGACTACATTTTAAATTACGTTGATTAGCCGAAATTACTTTCCGAAATTACGTGCGTTCACACACGCTTTTGAGTAATTTATTTTAGCCGTGTTTCATTTAACGCCGATCTTGTGCCATATAAAAAATTTTACATCCGAATGCAATAACTACGATGTTAGGACAATAAAACCAGATAAATTTCTGGTGCAATATATAACCGCGTTTGTTCGAATTGTCACAATTATTTTTCATTTATACTTGTGATTTTGGTGCTATTTACTTCAACACAATTTAGATAAGTCATCAACAGAAGAATCTAACAGAATTAATAAGCATAAAAAGACAAATTCATAGCCTATATTTGACAAAAAAATATCAATGAATTGTGAATTGTTTTTTAAATGTGATAAATTTACATATAGTATAAACTTCTAATTTTTAGACTGCTAAATATAATTGAATGAATTTTATGGTTTTCTAACTTTTGGCTGTTTTCATTTCGCTTTAGGCAGGCATTGGGGTGAAAAAATTATGGCAAGCCTACATATAGGTATTCAACTCAAGCGTGCTGAATTTTTGTTGTAGGCAGTTTGCAATGAACATTTGTTGTTGGTATTTTTTTTTTTACCAAACAACAGTAACAATTTTACTTGAAAGAGTTTTTTAGTGCTTAGCACGAAAATTTTATTTAATTCAATTTTTAATTGTTGGGGGTAAATGGAAAAGAAATTCAACAACTATTTACCCCCAACAATTAAAAATTGAATTAAATAAAAATTTCGTGCTAAGCTCTAAAAAACTCTTTCAAACCGAAATTTTCATTTATATTTCGTCGTACCATACAAAACAAGTTCGATTTTTGGCTGACGAAAACTATCAATTTCGTTTAAACAACAACAATTTTAATGTAAAAACAGTATATAATTACTGCTAGTTTTCGTCGGCCAAAAATTGAAAGTTCTACTTTTCGTCAGCCAAAAGTCGAACTTGCTATTTTTCGTCAGCCAAAAGTCAAATATGCTACTTTTCGTACAGAATTTTGTAATTGCCAGCTTTCGTCAGAAATTTTAAATGTGCTAGTTTTCGTATGGTACGACGATTTCACATGTGAGCTTACTAAATAAAATGTTAATGTTAAAACGATTTTCCGTTTTTCCACTATACAAAGCATCATCCTTGATGTCTTTGATTTTCACAATTCAATTTAATTTGTATGGTTTTTTGCAAAGTAAAAGTTTCGTAAAAATGGCGTTTAAAACGTTATTCGCGGCTCCCCCTCATACATATGTACATATGTTCAAATACCTACTAACATAACTCTTTTCGATCTTAGTAGCAATTGTTTATGCTCTTGGCACCGCATCTGCTAGAGGATCATCAGCCACGGCGGGATCGTAAGATATATGCTGTACCCGAGCACCCATACAATATAATTGATCCATCTATTTTTCGGATTAAACCAAAAAGCTCTACTAAAAATGCATCAATAAAGAAATATGCTACATGAATATTTGCACAAAATTAGTGAATAAAGAAGATGAATAACTGTTACAAAATAAAGAAAAATATAATTTTAAATTTACAAAAAAAAAATTCAAAGTGCACAAGCAAATTTTTGTAAATGCATTGTATTCGTATTTATACGAGAGCGTTGTAAAAAACACACTTTATTTTTTAAGTAAAATAAATAACACACAAAACTAAAATTTGTTTACTAAAATACATCTGAATTTAGACTTTTAAAAATTAATAAAAGTCAATATTTTGATTTTCCAAATCAGCAAGCATTTTATCTCGAATTTGTGGTCGTGGATCGTCCTTTATTTCAGTCGGCACTGCGCCTGCCTGGCCTAGCATAAATTCTAGCTCATCGAGAGTCAGCTTTTCACCACGTAACTCCAACGGCCCAATATATTGTTTTTTCAATTGGCCTTGATGATAAACGAACACAGTAGGTAAATTCTTTTCCGGGAAATTCGGTATGCAAGTGGTGGCGATGGACCGTAAAAATTTGGTTTGGGGATATCGTGCGGCCAGTTGTTGCATGTGATGATGAATGAGTGCGCAGAACGGAACGCCGTTAGCGTAAAGATGCAGCACCACCCAAATATCGTCACCAGCTTTTGTTACTTCGTCAACATAATCTTGGCCAGATATTTCGCGTACCGTACCGAATTTCGCTTTTTCCGCGACTGCTCGCATTTCCGCTATGCGTCGCTGCCGATATTGTTCCAGTACTTCTTCACCTTCGGAATCTTCCAACTCGTCCAGTTCATCCAGTGTCATATCACCGATTTGTTTGCACTGACCATTTTCTCCGACTTTCAAATCTGTCTTTCTATTTATAGCATCGTCTACTAAAGTTTGAATTTGATCTTCGGTTATTTCAGCCTCCTTTTGCTTCGGTGGTAGAATGCCTTTAGCACGGAGCACATCATTCCATTCGGTATCTTCGTTGGGATCCTATGCATTTTTCAATATAATTTTATTACTATTTTCACACTCCAGCGGTTATGTGCATATTCATATGTATGTGACACTCAGAACTAATCCGTCGCCATATATGGTCATGAATACTCAACAAAAGATAAAATAATGTTATTACTCACCTGCATTTTTTATTTTTATTCTTCAAGCTTCAACTTAATTATGTAAATGCTTTTTTTTTTTAATTATTAACCCGTTGTAAAATTTTCGGGATAACGAAAAAAATTAATTTTGGCTAATTAATAGCTTTGTTCGCGTACTTTCTCCAACAGCATTTACTCAGCAGCCTCCAACAGCCAGGTGTTGGAGAAAAATGTCACCTATCCTCTCACAAGAGAAAAATATCGTAAGAGGTAAACGAGCACAAAAGGTCCGTTCGGCGGCTGCAAATTGCCGCAATTTGCAATCAAAGAAAAATATGTCTTGCTCTCCGAAAGAGAGAAACTTATACAAATTTACTGGCATTTCAGCGAACAGAACTTTGTCAAAATTTGCAGCAAATCAGCTGTTTGCCTTTATTCACAAGTGCATAACAAAATTAAAATTTTACGAAATGGAATCCAAGGGAAAGCTAAATATGCAGTGTCCTATGTTCTACACAAAAGCACTGTGGATTGGTCCAGGAATAAATCCAGAAAAGGAATTCTGCCGGCTGAGGGTTATCTTTTTAAAGTGCGGCCCAAGGCCGTCAACGGAAATAGTACGCAGTTTTGGTGTTTGGTTTGGTGGATTTTACGGGAAAATTTTCCAACAGTCTACCACGCGCTGAAAAAAGGACTTGTCGGGCGTTGTAGAGGAGGTCCTGCTTATTCAAAATCCAAAAGTCCCGTCGACCGGAGATATTTCAGTTGTAAAATTTACAAAACAAAACCCCAAAACTGTGCAGTATTACCGTATGAAGACACTTCTAAAAAAACGCACTATGTATA
The DNA here is from genome assembly GCA_960531455.1 of Urophora cardui. Lineage (NCBI taxonomy): Eukaryota > Metazoa > Arthropoda > Insecta > Diptera > Tephritidae > Urophora > Urophora cardui. The sequence goes on along the minus strand of OY482673.1, from coordinate 148,078,804 downwards.
TTTGTGTGCAGAACACCTTTTTGCGTTGGCGGCCTTCGGCCGCGCTTCAAAAGAATAACCCTCAGCCGGCAGAATTATCTTTCTGGGGTAACATCTATGGACCCATCACACTACCAATAAACTACCAACAAATATCTCGTGAACTATAAGCCTCCGGCAGGTTTTGATTTTAGTTTTGAGATCTGTGAGAGGCCCTCTACCTCCCTGAAAAAGTCATTTTTCTCGGACCGTGGTTCCTTAATCTAAGGCCTACCCTCTTGGTAGACAGATGGAAATCTGAGCCGATTTTACAACTTTACCAACAAATATCTCATAAACTATAGGTTTCCGGCAAGTTTTTATTTCTGTTATGACATCTGTGAAAAAGTTATTTTTTCGGGGCGTGCGTGATTAATGGACAGTTTTCCCATTTAAGTAGTATACAATCTCCTATTTGCGATTCAACAACGCAGAATCCCGAGAGTGCAGACGATGATCCCACTGCGCTGTCATTAACAAGTTTCCTTTTAGCTGGTACCTTATTAACAAATTAAATCATTTAAATAAACTTTATAAATTAAAATAATATAATTTTCTCACTTCATTTTCTATTGAATCACATATATTCCCGATTTTCATAGTTTTTTGACTTGAAATCAATTTCGACTTTTTTTTTTAAATTGTAACCATATGATCGCAAATCATATGTTTTTTCTGTCTACTGAACTTTGCAATGACAAATTTCGTCAGTAAAACTTTGCAGCTTTCTTCTTCTTTGAACTGTCAAAATTGCGCTCTCTTCTGCAAATTTTGACTGAGTTTATGCCTCAAAAAACGCGAATTTGCAGTTTTTTCTGCAATTTGCACCAATTTGCTGCCGGCGAACGGTCCTAAAATTTGCAGAGTTCAACAGCTTTGGCAAACAGCTGATTTTTATTTATATTCACAAGCCCCAAATTCAAAGGATAAAAAGGATTAAAATTAAAATGATAATAAAATTGGTGGAAATTATTGCTGTTAATTATGTATATATGTACATATAACATAAAAATAATAAAATAAAACATAGTTTTTTTTCTTATTTAATTTCTTTTGATTCGTTTTGGGTTTCGTTTTGGTCAGTCTTTTGTCACCTCGCGATAACCTCCTCAATCTAAAAATCGTTCGCATAGGCTCGCAAAAAGGTTTTTTGAAGTTCGGAAATGCATCCGGAACTCTCTTTTACAATAAATCGGCACTGTTTGTTCTATATAAATGCTAATGGAGTTACAATTCTGCCTGAAAACAGTGGAGATATATGCACATATGTATGTATGTATCTGCAATACAATTAACTTCATGTTGTAGCCACCAAGACACTCCCCGAAGGTTTTGGGGAGTGTAGGGGATGTGACAGTCCTTTGCCGGATAAATCCGGTACGCTCGGGTACTAGTCCCTTCTGACACTAGCCCGACTGTCGTGCGAACGATTTTTTCTGGCCATAATCAACCTTCTAGGCCGGTGGATTTTAGTCGCGTCTTACGACAGGCATTCCTTACAACGGGTATATTCTAGACCCCCTAACCCGCTGGGGTTCGCTGTTACTATCTAATAAATAGGATTTCATTGTAATAATTATCACACTAACAATTGCTTTCTTTGTACCCATGTCCATACTGTTTTCCACCGCAGTATGTCTTCGCGTCTGCTGCCCCGCAGAAGAGATTTCAATTTAATGCACCCGGCCCTGGCCATGCTTTAAAAAAATAACCCTCTATGGACCGATCCACAGTACTTTTGAGTAGAACAAACTTTTGCGTTGGCGGCATTTGGCCGCGCTTTAAAAAAAATAGCCCCAGCCAGCAAAATTTCCTTTCTCGAATTATATCTGCGGAGCGATCGGGAGTGTTATAATTAGTAAAATTAACATCCATAGAAGATTTCCCGAAAGTTCCAGTCGTTTGAAAATAAATACGGCGGGCGCATTATACTGAAGCCGACCCATTGCATAACTACTCTCGGAGGGTGTGCCACCCACTGCCTAGAGTGGCTGCTATTTTTAAAATCCGGATAATTGGGTTTTAGTTAGAATTTGTTGTCTATCCAGGCTCAGTGAAACTTTCAGGAAATATTCTGTAGATGATAATTCATTTTATCTTAACACTTTCAACTATTATTAAATTATAATATTAAAGTTCTCCAGAAATAGAATTCTCCCGGCTGAGGGTTATTTTTGTAAAGCGCGGCTGAAGGCAAAAGGTGTTCTATACAAAACAACTGTGGATTGCTCCATGGATATTAATCCAGAAAGGGAATTCTGCCGTCTGAGGGTAATTTTATTGAAGCGCGGCCAAAAGCTGCCAACGCAGAAAGATGTTCTACACATACCTACATTAATTTAACAAGGAATGTCTCCTGAACTATAAGCGTCCGGAGGGTAGTACTTTGTTTTTTGTGATCTGTGAGACCACCCCTACCCTCTGGAAAATTAATTGTTATCGGATCGTGGATCATTATATACAAATTTTCCCTCTATCCAGGCTGGGGATCCAACCCATGACCTCTGGTATGGCAGACTAGCCACTGTCCGCCACACCACAGTGGCCACAACACTCCCCACTGCACCACAGCGGCCCCGTTAATATATTCCCGCAAAGGAGATTACAATTTACTAAGGTACATAATATGCATATAAATACTTCGCAAAAAGTATGTAACTTATTTTGCATATTTAATTTATCCATATTTGTTGCCAATTTAGTGTATTTTTCCAATTTTATAATTGATGTGTATATTTTGCAAATCTTGTTACTTGCAAAAATTCAAGTCAGCTGTTGTTTGATCAGCTGTTTTCCTGTTGGAAAATTGCTGTTGGCAAAAATGTGTCCAACAGAATTCAACAGCTTCTCACAAAATGAAATGTCAGTTTTCTCTCTCAGTTGGTTCTCTTCTGTTGGAGATTTGGCGTAAAAAAACGGCGACAAAGTGTTTGTTTTTAAAAGTTTTCGAAAAACATCAAAAAATATCCGTAAACGAACAAAACTAATGTAACCAATTTATTAACCATAACAAAACTTTAAGGCGGTGTGAGTAGGTCTGTTTCCGTACTAATTATCGAAAATAAACGAACGTATCTTCTGCTCTTACCCGTCGTCTTCACATGCGGGAAACTCTAGTATGCTGAGCTCGGCACGCGAGATCCATCATGTAAAGACCGCAAATTTAATGCCAGCTTTGCTGTCTTCACATGCCGAGCTCAGAATACTAGTATTTCCCGCATGTGAAGACGGGCCGTCATTTACGAACTCTCATTTTTCTGTCAATTCGCTTGCAAGAGGGTACGGATACAGAAAATAATTCGCAATTCTGAACAGTTGGTAATAATTAGAAATTCTGTAGTACGGAAACCGACATAACATATGACAGCTGTCATTTTGCAACTGCCATCAAGTTATAGTTGCCACCCTTATTTAGTTCTAATAAAAAGCGAATTCCCGTGGCAGTGATCCAGATCCGGATAAAAATTTTGTATGCAAATGCAACAATTTTGTGATCCTGATATTTATCTGGATCAATTTCGGACCCGTATAGATTGCAATTTATTTTTGATCCAGATAAACATCAGGATCACAAAATTTTTGTTGCAATTGCATACAAATTTTTTTATCCGGATCTGGATCACTGTCACGGGAACTCAGCTAAAATGATTGAATTTTCTATGTTAGTGCAACGCTGGTAAAAGGCAGCGTTTGTGGCCTGGAGAAATAACACTGGTCGACAAAATTTCAACAAATTTTTGTTACAGAAATAAAATTCTACTTTTCTAAAGGATTTCGGTGCGCTGAATCTGAATATGAAGTCAGATTTTTAGTAATACGTACAGTTTTTGAGATATTCATGTCCAAAGAGGCGAAAAACGCGTTTTTTGGCTATATTTACTCCTCAATATCTTTTAAATTACCAACTTATTTTAAAAATTGATTAAAGCTGTTGAAAGCTCGGCCATTTCTCTTGAAGACAACGTTTTAATTTTTCGGATATCTAATTTAGGTATGTAGAAATATAGCTGATTCCACATAAAACTTTTTTCGCTTTGCGATACGCCGCTTTCTATGTCAAACAACGCAAAACTGAAAAACTATGCCACAATGAACGCTGCAACATCACTCAAAAAATATTTGTTTTCTGAAAAATCTTTCATTCTCCGTTTTATTTACAAAAAAGTAAATAGGAAAATAAAAATCTATTAAATTATTTTTCAATTGTGTGAAATTTAAATTTGTTTATTTACATTTGAATTAAAGTGAAACTGAAAAAAATTTCAACGCCCCCAAAAGTTGAAATTTGGTCAACTTTGTGCTTTACGTAACTTCGGCGTTGCGTTACTTTTTGTTATGTGAGAAACCTCATATAGATACATGTATTTTAATCTCAGCTGTCACGCAGAAAGTGTCACGTAGCGCAACACAAAGTTCTATGTGGAATCAGCTTATGTTTTTGTACAATAAGGTATTTGTCGTCGAAAACAACGGCAGCATTTGTAGTATGTTTTAGGCGCAATCAAATTTTGTAGTTGCTCAGCAGAACCATTTTTTTTACGAAGCCACTTACATACGTCCATAATATAATAAACTGCCTAAAAGCGTGCTTTTTAATTATTTTTGTATGGAGAAAATATTGCAAATCTAATGAGGCTTAATATGCAAGATTGCAAGTTTTTAGAAAGGTATCTTCAAGAGAAGTGTCCGCGCCTTCAATAGCTTTAATCAGTTTTTAAAATAAGTAAGTAATTTAAAAGATATTGAGGAGTGAATATAGCCAAAAACCGCGTTTTTCGCCTCTTTAGACATGAATGGTTACGTTCAGAAGGCGCAACCGTGGCGCAACTGTTGTGTTATCTTCTGAACGCAACGTTGAGTATTTCTGATCAACACACCATGTTGTGAGTTTAGAGACTTTTTTCCATCATAAATTTTTTACGCTCACTTTAGACAACATGTTGAGCTTATGATTTTGACATTTGTACAAAAATGTAAATAGTATTTATGAATTTTTGAATGTTGAAAAAAAAATGTTTCAAAGACAGGAAGTTATTGGCGATTACGTTGGGGATAATTATAATAATAATTTGTGTATTTAATGTATCAGCTCGTTCAGAGGGCGCAAATTGTATGACTTTCCGATTAGTGATATCTACACAACAGTTGTGCTCAACCGTTGCGCCTTCTGAACGTACACAATATCTCAAAAACTGTACGTATTACCGAAAATCTGACTTCAAATTCGGATTCAGCGCACCGAAATCCTTTAGAAAAGTAGAATTTTATTTCTGTAACAAAAATTTGTCGACCAGTGAAATGGAATATGTATGTATACATTTTTTCTTTAGACTGAGAAAAATACATAAAATGCTGCTCAAATAATACACATTGTTTATTTGACCGTTAGTTAATAAATTTTATCAGAAACACATTCAATGAAATAACCCAGATAAGCGATACGCATAAACATTACTTGAATTGCTTTAATTACACGGGCTTAGAAATTTATACTGCAAAAAGAAGAAAATATCTAGTCTAATTCAAACATTTAGTACTAATACAAATGGATTAAAATTTAAACTCCAATACTATTTGGTGACGTTAATTTTGTGGAAGGAAAGCTTTTAAAGATGCATGCGTCTTTGCACAGATTATTTTTATAAATTGAATTGACAGTCGTTCAAAATTAACTGAGATTACTACAATTTAATATTAACATTTCTTTTAAAACTTTTCATGTAGGTTTTTTTCGAACATAAAGCCGAATAAAAATATAAAAAGTATGGTGGTCTGTTCAGAAACGCAACATGATGCACAAGTAGTAGCGTAGTAAGAGAAAACGCGTTCATAAATGCAGCAAACATGTTTGCTAAATTTACAACAAATCTATAAATTGTAGCAATTTTTAGGATTGCAGTGTTGTGAGTGTTGCAAATCCTGCATGCCATGATGGGTTTCTGAACAAACCCTGTGTTATACATATATTTTCTGCAAGAATTAGCTTTACATGGCGCTATTAAGCTGTCTAACTCGTTGTTGGGAACTTGTTGCATGGTTGTATTATTGAGGTTTTACGCGCAGGCACTGTTTCCGGGGTAGGTATTGCTTCGCCAGTAGCTACTTTATTGGCAAATACTTGTTTAACACCGCCACCTTTTTGTTTTGCCATTTGATAATCGCCAGAATCAAAGAATTTTTGCTAGATATATAAAAATAGATATGTTCACTTCATGTTTACAATTTAAAAATCTACGAATATACATACGCCCTTTTGTAGACGTTTTTGTAGAAAAGCAGAATGACCACCCGGCCCACGCAATCCTGTTGGATATTTTGATTTTAATTTCTCTTCTTCGATCTTCTCCAACTCGCGGGCATTAGTCTTAATTAAAATGAAAGTAAATTAGAATAATTTTTGTAGCGTTTATTAGTATCTATAGAAATACCTCTTCTTGCATTTCGGCCTCTTCTTGTGGCGTTGTCACTTGTGGATCGGTACCTTCTACCGAACTCATAATTGTCAATTTATAGGGACTCGAGCTGCTAAATAAAATTTTTTTTAAAATTTGTACATTATATATGTACGTCGTATTGCTTCAACTATAGTCTATAGAACACCAAAATCCCATATATGTATCTACATCAGTGATGGGCACACTAACACATTGCAACAATCACCGAAAATTAGTCCGTGTTGGTGCGCCTACTGTAGGCCAAAGTGAAAAATGACTAACAATAATCAGTCTGCGTGCAGATGTTGAGCGAGCAGGGTCATGTTGAGCACGCTTTGTGAAATTATGAAACAACCCACCGAAAAATCTAAGCCTTATTTAAGAATTTAAACAGCAGATTTAAAGGCTTACGAAATAAGGCCTGAAAATTATAAGGGTAGCAAATTTGTATGGCGTAAGGCTGATTTTCCTGTGTTGATGTCATCAGGCCATTGTTGTTGTTGTGTTAGCAGTACTAAGCCCCGCCCAGGAAACACACATTTTTCACAAACTATCGTCAATTTCATCTAACGGGAGGCCCAGGAATGTTGCAGCTTCAGTGGGATGTGTCCAAAGGGACATTGGTGTTAGATGAGTTGGATTAGTTGGGCATGTGAAGAGGTGTTTGGTGTCGTGTGGTGACTCTCCACATGCTGGGCATACATTCGGTATGCTGGTATCAATTCGGGACCTGTAAGAGTTTAGTCTACTGCAGTATCCGGAGCGGAGTTGTGCGAGTGCAACTCGTGTCTCTCGCGGTAGTTCTTTTTCTTCTTCTGCTACTGGTGGGGGTTGGTCTCTAATCAAAAGGTATGCCGGACGGACGGACACGTAGCTGTTGACTGTGTCTTTATGGATGTTGTTGAGGGCTTGCCTATAGGATGTCTGGTTGAGCGGTTGTGGGATGTATTTTTCCACCTCTTTGCGGTGATCAAGAAGGTGATTCCTGATGTGACGAGGAGGTGGTTCAGGCTCAATAAGATGACTATTTGGATGACCTCTGCGATAGCATCCCAGTAGAAATTGCTTGTCAAGCATGTTGTTGTGAGTTTTGACTGGGAGCATTTGGGTCTCAAGGTGAAGGTGGTGTTGTTGAGTCATCTGGAGACATCCTGTGGCAGTCCTAAGTGCGGTGTTTTGGCACGCCTGTAGCTTTGTCCATTGGGTGGTGCAAGTCCCCGGCGACCATATTGGCGACGCATAGTTGAGGACCGGCCGGCCGATTGCTTTGTATGTCGCTATTAAAGTTTCTTTATCTTTGCCCCATGTGCTGCCGGCTAGCGATTTGAGAATCTTGTTGCGACTTTGTACTCATCAGGCCATTAGGAGTACTCTCTATCTCTGAGAGTACACCTTATTCCAAAGGCTTATCCGCCATGCGAAACAAGGCCTAGATAAGTATTTGAGAGGAGCAGAGTGAGTGCATAACAGAAGCAGAGCTGCCAGCGTACTCCTACTTTAGACCTGTTTTGTCAACAATAAGCAAAACATTTTTGCCAGGAACGTACGTATACAAATAGTTTTGTTTGTTGTGTGGCATCTACAAATAAAAGAAAAGAATTTCATGCGACGATCACCTAGCTACCACTGGCTTTCAGGACAGTCAAAGGCAACTTAATTATTTTTACTAAGCGACGATCGCCTGGTCCCATCGTAAGCGCTCGTTTTACGCTCTTTATTTTTCTGTAGTAGTGACAATCGGTGTGTATACGTGTGAATCGCAAACAGCTGGTCTACCCGCGGCCAAGAGGCCGCCCAAGACTGATCTACATAGAATGTATATATTGTATATATTGGGAAATGAGATTGCTGACGGCCTTGCCAGAGAGGCAGCGGCGGCAAAACCAATAGGACCTGAGCCTTTCCTAAGTATACGACCACATATGATACGGGGAGAGCTCAGGATTGAGGAAATCACAATGAGGGAGCAACACTGCCGGCAATCTGCTGGAATGCGCCAGGCAAAACTGTTGCTGGGAGGGTACAATAAAAGACGATTCAAGGAGATTATAGACCTCCCCAAGAGCAAACTGAGAATCCTGACCAGTCTCTTAACTGGTCACTGCAGACTCAAAAGCCATATGCACAGAATAGGCATCTACTCGAGTAGCCTGTGCCGGTTCTGTGATATGGAAGATGAGGACGCTGAGCAAATTCTCCTCGCATGCACGGCCATATCTAGAAGGAGACAGAGGACACTTGGGCAATATCAGCTTGAGAGTATCCAAATACCAGCCCTAAAGTCAAACGCAATACTCAAATTTGTATGTGAGATTGGCCTAGAGGAGGTATTATAATGAGTGGGAGGGCACAATAGACCCATAGGCCGCGGTGCGTTTCATCCTCCGAATAACTATCTATCTATCTACATATATATGTATATATGTACTTTAAATATTTTCTTTTTCTGCGTGCATAAAACATCCGTTACTTTACTGTTTTTAGCTTTCATTGTTTTCACAAACATTTTAGTATAGACCGTACATACAAAGGTTTGTTGTTCATCCATATGTAATGCTTTTAACTCTCCATTTCAAACAATCACGTGCAATTCCCCATTTTTATTTAAATATATTTCTTCTAAATGATTGTAATTTCTCAAAGTCGATTCGTGTAAGGACAACCACTTTTTGGTCATTACACAATTTGCCCGTGTATTCAAATACGACGTTGACATGGGCAAGCAGACCGGCAGATGTATGTACCTTTTCTTTATTTATCAGAGAAACATACCTGGTATAATAATGTAAATTTACTAGTTTGTTCCTTGTATTTCGAAAAATCTCAGATTTTCCTGATTTTCGTTGTTGCACTCCGCTAATTGCTGGCTGCAAATGTAAAGAAAAATTCAACATAAATAGACCAAAAGAAAATAATTGACCTTAGCTTTACAGCTCCAAGATTCACCTCTCTAAATTATTTATAATTTTCCTTTTAACGTTTATTTGCGAATATATATGTATTTGCGCGACTTAAAAATTATTGGCAAACAAAATATGCATTTTCACAAACGTCTGAAAAACTACAATTGGCGTTGACTTTCTCTCCGCTCAGAGTTGCACTGTGACATATAGGGCCCTTACAAGATCAAATCATTTGATCAAATCGCGTGTCTGTGTAATTTGACGGTTTGCCATTCACACATCAAATCGGCATCAAATTTCATGCTACCTTTCTATTAATTTACAAAGGAAATTGTTAAAATATAAGCGATTTGAAGCGCGATAAATGGCCGTAGCATGTACAATTAACAATATTTGAGTTTTTAAAACACCATAATTATCACTTTTTTGTCCCAATCCAAATTTAATTGTCTTTTTAATTTAATTTTGCGCGCTTGCCTACTCACACGTTTGTTTACATTTGAAATTTGATCAAATGGTTGCAACACACGTCAAATGCTAATTTGGCACTGAAATTTGATCAAACAGCACCTTACACGCATCCACAACGCACGTCAAATAGCCATCCAATTTGATGGAAAACAAAAATTTTTGATTTCGGTCAAATCGTCATCAAACACGTACGTGTGAAAAACACATAGACAATTTTACTACACAGATACACGATTTGATCAAATATTTGATCGTGTAAGGGCCCTAATAGGTGTAGAGATGATTGGCGCTACCAGATAAGTTGTATATTTTTGTTCCAATATTATGCAGCCCACTAACCATGCAATTTATCGTACGACCTGGCCTCGTTGTACAACAAATCGTCAGGTTAGTGGGCTTGTTGTACAAGTTTGACTGCAAGTTGGATGAAGATCAAACGATTTTGATATTTTGTCGCGTTGCACAACAAATTGGAAGGTTAGTGGATATGTTTGACAAACTTCATAATTTTTTTCTCGCTGAAGTGAAAGCATCGCGCTCATCGCGTTGGAAATAAGAAATAAAAGTGGCAAAATTTAATAAATTGCTACAAAAATATTGCCACATGTGCAATATTAAGTGCGAAATTTGTTAACAGTTAACTTATATATTTTTATAACATAAAAATTAGCATTTTTTAATTATTACATGTACAATCCGTATGCATTGGCTTGTTGTTTACTCTTCAAAGCGTTGGTAAAAATGATGTTTGATGGTAAATCCACGTAGAAGTTGGAACGTTGGTGGCGAAGCATGCATTTTTGACGACACTTTGTAGGGTAAACAACAAGCCAATGTATACGGATTGTGCATTACTTGCCGCTAATATCTTTTCTTCTTGCCGTGGGAAAGAACTAAACACTTTGCACTTCTAATAACGTCGTACCATACGAAAACTAGCATACAATTTTTTGTTGCTGACGAAAAGTAACAAGTTCGACTTTTGGCTGACGAAAACTATCAATTTCGTTTAAACAACAACAATTTTAATGTAAAAACAGTATATAATTGCTGTCACTTTTCGTCGGGCAAAAGTCAGATGTGCTACTCTTCGTCAGCCAAAAGTCAAAAGTGCTACTTTTCGTAAGGAATTTTTTTATTTCTAGCTTTCGTCAGAAATTGTAAATGTGCTAGTTTTCGTACGGTACGACGATATGTTATATCTTTTCAACTAGTAGTATTCTACATAAATTAAAAATGTATGATGTATTGTTGAACGATTTTCCGCCATCCTTTGTCAAGTTTGGTATGCAGACAAGGTTTATCCAACTTAAAGTTATTTTACTTCTGTTTCATGTATTTCTTGCTATTGTTGTTTTCTTCAAATATGAATGTAATAAAAATGTTTAAAAGCCGCGAAATTATTGGCGATTACGTTGGGGATAATTATAATAATAATTTGTTTATTTTATGTATAAGCTCGTTCAGAAGGCGCAAATTTTATAACTTTCCGCTTAGTGATATCTACACAACAGTTGTGCTCTGCCGTTGCGACTTCTGAACGTAACCATTGATAGCTTTTGATAGTTTTAAAGAAAGAATTCATAATGTTACGTATTTGTCGATAGCTCGATTATTTCTATAGGGTTCGTATCGCTGAATTGTTAAATAAAAGTCTTTATTTACTTCTTAATTCACACCGCTTTATTTCACGACTAAAAAGTCTACACTTGTTTTACTTGACTTGATGTTAACACTTCTACGGTTAAGTTACGACTGACTCCGGAGCGCCTGCTCGCCGCCTTATATAGTCTGTCAAACGCAATCTGGAAAATTCTGGCAACACTGGAAATTATCTGGTATCTTCTTCTAGTTCTGGCAGTTTCCTTAGAGATCTGTCATTTAGTGATGTGAGTGGAACCGATTATATTCGCCACACTGCCCTCCACCTAAGTCTGATCGTCCCGATCTGACACATTACTCGTTCCAAATGCTGCTAGCCTTTCCAGATGAACCACTTTCATTTTATTCCTCGGTCTTCCAATTGTTTGTATGCGATACACAACATCATTGAGCCGTTTAATCACTTTGTAGGGCCCTTCCCAAGTACACTGCAATTTCGGGGACAAACCTTTCTTTCGCTGCGGGTTGTATAGCAAAACTAGATCTCCCTCAAGAAAACCTTCTGAGTTCATCGCCTTGTCGTATCTGGCCTTCATCTTGTCACTCATGATCTTTGTTCGCTGTCTCACAAGTTCATGTATTTCTCTCATTTCCTCTTCCAGAACGTTGTTAGATTGTCTGGCATTTATTCCCGCATCAGCACTTATCCCAAATTTCAAGTCAGCTGGCAGTCGAAGATCACTACCAAAGATTACTTTTGCAGGAGTCTGACCTGTTGTATCGTGTACTGCCGATCGATATGCCATCAGGAACAGAGGAATATGAGTATCCCAATCTCTCTGGAACTTGTGCACCACTTTTCGTAAATGTTCCTCTAATGTTCTGTTAAATCTTTCTACCATGCCGTCTGATTGTGGATGCAACGCAGTTGTTCGGGTTTTCCTAATACCCAGTGTCTTGCACATCTCCTGGAACACAACTGATTCGAAGTTCCTTCCTTGGTCAGAATGTAGCTCTTCTATGTGCACCATATCTCGCCACCCAATTGTTGGTGAATACTTCGGCTATAGTTTCTGCTTCTTGATTTGGAATCGGGTACACCTCCGGCCATTTGCTAAAGTAATCCATGACCACCAGTACATATTTGTTTCCAAGTTTGCTAGTAGGAAATGGCCCAGCTATATCCATGGCAATTCTCTCAAATGGTGCACCTGAATTGTATTGTTTCATCAGCCCATGACTCCTGGATTTGGGACCCTTAGCCTTTATGCACACATCGCAGTTCGCAATCCACTCAACAACTGTCTGACGGCAGCCGACCCAATAAAACCTCTTCTTGATTTTCTCTACCGTCTTTGTTACTCCAAGATGACCTCCACTTGGACCATTGTGTAATTCATTTAGCACATCCGGTATTCTTTTCCTTGGAACAACTATCAATGTTTTAGAACTTTGACCATCTTCACTCTCCCAAACACGATGTAGGCAACCATTTACCAATTGCAAACTATTCCACTGTGCCCAATATGATTTGGCAACAGGACTCTCTGCTGACATCTCTTCTTTTGATGGTCGTTCATTTTGTTCCAAACCGATCATTACACGTGCCAGATCTGGATCTTCTAGCTGACACTTCCTTAATTGTTCCGCATTCCATTCGTCTGTAGATGTTATTGTCATTAGCCGAACATCTATGATGTCTTCCTTCTCCTCAGCTCTGGAGGAATTCTTTCGTTCGAGGTTACATGGTTTTCGCAATACGGCATCAGTATTTCCTTGTATGGTTCCTTTCTGGCGATCTATTAATTTGGACATTTGCTCATGCCCGTCAACCTTGCGCTTTCGCTTGTCCACAGTGCTGAAATTACTGGAGCCCTTGCTACAATGACGTGCTATGTGCCCTGTTTTCCTGCACCTGAAGCATTTCACAGCTCTATTCCTCTTTTTCTGCAATTCATTCAACACCTCCAATATCTTAGTTAGCAAGTCTTGCGCATCCACTTCCACCCGATGAGCTTTGTAAGTGGGCTTACTCAACAAAGATGCTATTTCCTGCATCAAGGCATATGAGACCGTTTCGGCAAAAGTTCCTTTTGGATTTGCATAGGTAGCCCGCTTCGTTTCAATATCTCGTATTCCATTGATGAAGCTTTGAATTTTCATTCTTTCGATGAATTCTTGAGGTGCTCCTGCGTTTGCCAAATGAGCTAGCCTATCAATCTCAGAAGAAAATTCTTGTAACGTCTCATTTGGTTTCTGGAAGCGATTCTGCAACTCCATTTGATATATCTGCTTCCTGTGCTCGCTACCATAACGTCTTTCAATGGCACCCATAATTGCGTCATAGCTGTTCCTTTCGCCCTCGCTAACAGTCTGTAATATTTCTGCTGCAGGTCCTTTCAATGCTACAAATAAGGCAGCTACTTTGTCCTCAGGATTCCAATTATTTACAACTGCCGTTTTCTCAAATTGTAGCTTGAATACTTGAAATGGACCACTTCCATCAAACGACGGAGGTTTTATCTTCTGTGTAGCAGTTGAAGCGATTGGACGACTTATGTGGATCTCCTGAAGACGGGCTTCCAACTTTTTTACATTATCCTCAATTTTATCTTGTCTTTCCTCAACCTGCGTAATTTTTGCATCCTGTGATTTTAATTGTGAGCATATGCGTTTTTCTTGCGCTCCCAACTGAGTTGCAATACTGGACACCTCTTCTAAAAGTAATGATTGCTGTGATTCCATTTTTGCCGACATCTGTGCCTGTTGATCTTCCATTTTTGCCGATATCTGTGCCTGTTGTTCTTCCATTTTTTTCGACATCTGTGCCTGTTGATCTTCCATTTTTGCCGATATTTGTGTCAGTACAGCCAATATCGAGTTCATGTCTACGTTTGCTACTGACTGTGAAGCCTCTTCCTTCTGAGTTTCTTCTTTGTGGACCTCTTCCACATCATCGTTGAAATCAAACTCATCTACATTAATGTTATATGCTTCCATAGCTACTCTTAGCCTTGCCTGTAGTTCAATTTTATTGCCGCCTGTACTCAGGTTTCTCTTTTCTAACTCCTTTTTAAGCTCTTGGATTTTCAGTTCGTTTAACTTTGCCATTATCCTTATTTCGTTATCCTTGTTTCGTTATCCTTGCTTCGTTATCCTTGATCCTGGAATTTATTTAACAATTCCAATTCTGACACCAATTGTTACGTATTTGTCGATAGCTCGATTATTTCTATAGGGTTCGTATCGCTGAATTGTTAAATAAAAGTCTTTATTTACTTCTTAATTCACACCGCTTTATTTCACGACTAAAAAGTCTACACTTGTTTTACTTGACTTGATGTTAACACTTCTACGGTTAAGTTACGACTGACTCCGGAGCGCCTGCTCGCCGCCTTATATAGTCTGTCAAACGCAATCTGGAAAATTCTGGCAACACTGGAAATTATCGGGTATCTTCTTCTAGTTCTGGCAGTTTCCTTAGAGATCTGTCATTTAGTGATGTGAGTGGAACCGATTATATTCGCCACAATAATATTCCATAGTCTTCATAAAAATAAAATATCGATACCATCGATATTTCCATCGACAGTTCCATGGATACTTTCCCACCACTAGTGGGTGGTATGTTGTCTGAAAATTGCTGAAAATTCTGAGTTTGCTTATATGAAAATCTGCAATTAAATTACATCAATCCTTGCAGATTGCAATCTTTGAACTGGAAAACAAAACGAAAATGAGTTCAAAAGATAGAGAGATCTCCAAGTCTAAGTTGAAGCTCTTCATGAAGACCAAGGGAGTTTCTGGTAAGGATGCAATTTCGATAAAAAAATACGAACAAAAATTTTGGAAAATGTGATAGATTTTGAATTCCAAATGTTGGAATTTTAGGGATAGCAAGCGACTGTTCATTGCGGCCGGAAATCGAACGTGAGCTACGACCGGAACAAACGACAGCACAGCGCTGTAAGACCCTTTCCGAACTGCAGCTGAAAAATATGAAATTAGACGAGGCTTCCATAACAAAACTATGTAATCTAACAAAAGATTTAATTATACCAAATAAACCAGCAGAATGTCGACAGACCACCCTCACATTCTACAAAAAACTCATTCACAGCCAATATAAAAATTTGAATTTGTTTCGCGAACATTTCTTCCTTGTCATACAAAATCATGAGGTGCCCGAAGATCTCAAACATCGCTTGGAACTATTGGATACCCTAACTGATAATGGAAAGGATATACAAAATTTCGAAGAAAAGGTACGAGTGATAAAAAGAAATGCACATATGTATGTATATATGTATGTACATATATCGTCGTACCATACGACCCCTAGCACTTTCAAAATTTCTTACGAATAAATTCTTTGTAAGAAATTATGAAAGTGCTAATTTTCGTATAGTCGCAGCCAACATTTATTATCGTGGAAGTAATGAAAAAGTTACTTCAAGAAGAGAAGATATCGCTTTCTCAACCTATTCCTATCTTCGTTCGAGAAAAAGTGTTCCCCGTAAACGTTAGGTCAGTAATGAGTCATAAATCACACTTCAGGAAGTATCTTCCAAGTGCCGTTTAGAGGACGACGCTTCCGGAGTAACTTATTATTGTCGTCTGAACGACACCAAAGCGTCAATAAAGCGTCAAAGTATCTTCTTCATACACACCAAGAAGTAAGATATGCTACAGCAATGAAATTTGTTTTTGTAATAACGCCTAGAAGTGCCTCATTATTTTAGATAGAAGAGAAAACGCTCTTCCAAATATTGGCAGGGGTACGACGATATGTACTTTTAGTCACTTGACCTTGTGTGGAGTGCCATGCGCTATTGTATTGCTAACGAAAAAGTCCCGACTAATATTTTGCATTTCAGATTGGCAAATTCATGCTACAATGGCTACCATCCATTACCGAGGCTCGCTTGCTGCGGCCTTATTTGGATATTCTAGGCAATATAATTAAATTCAATGCATCGCTTTTGGATAAAGACATTGTTGTTGGCATCGTACAGTACGTATTGAACTCATTATATGAAAATATTGTATACATTTGGAAACCTTGAATTCGTTTCCTTTTTTTTTCAAGAAATGCCTGCCACTTGAGTTGTACCGTCGAGGAGGATGATATTGGATTACAGTCATTAACGATTCTTGAAATGGTAATGTGCTATACGATATTCCCAAGCGAGCCATTGGCGCAATGTGTTGTCACGCTATGCCGTACTGTCAATCATTCGCCTTATTGTCCGGCGTCATGGAAGGTAGATTTAAAAAAAATACAATCTTCACAGTTATTGAGCTTTCAAAGCCTCGTTTTTTATTTTATTCTATCTTATTTATTTATGTATTTTTTTATCTCCAATAAACACAAAAGCGAAGATGATGTGGCGAATTCGGGATGAATTCGCGGAGGTGAATGCTATATTTCGGACTCGTGTCGAATTCGAGATGGACTCGAGAAAAATCAATTCTTGCATAGCACTTATTAATTTTGCTAAATATTTTTTTACACGAAGAAATTCCCTGTTGGACTTTAATTTACCATTGTAAACTCTACTCAAGAAACTCAAAAGCTTGGATGATACCGTGGCAAATTCGAGGCGGATTCGCAGAAGATTTTCTAGAATGTATTCGCAAAATAGCTTGAATCTCGAATCGCCAACGATCCGAGAATATAAAAATGCGCGAATCGCTAATGCGAGGTGACTGGCCTGGGAATTCGGATTCGCCGATCTATAGTCGTGAACTATCGCCGCGATAATATAATCAGAGAAGCGAACTCGTCGCGCATTCGAGGCGAATCCGTTGTGTTTATTGGGTCTACATACATACATACATACACATTATGTATATACCATAAATAAGGCGGACTAAGCCACAAAATTAACAATTCTCAACTAATGACATTATTAGCAAGTATATAACATAATGTTGTATGCCAGAATGGTCTAAGTCACCTTTATTCTATGTATATTTACTAGATAGCCATTTAAAATCACTCAGACAAAATTTAGCAAATTTAAAATGGCAAAACAAAAAAAAAAAAAAAAATTGGACCTCAGGGAGCAAAACGGTTTGGGGTTTTACTCTATGTGTGGGAATTATTCCGCCTTCACAGTGTAATTAATAAACGAAATTTTTGACCTGAGCTGTAACGTCATATAGCCCAAGGTGGTTTTTATTCTTGCTTCTGGTAAATTTTTCTTGCCCTTTTAGATTATGAAAAATCTACTGGGAACACAATTGGGTTACCACTCTATGAAAATGATGTGCAACATCCTCAATGATCGCAGCCTTTATGCAGATCAACAATTATTGCGTGGTGCCGTCTTTCATCTCAATATGAATATCTTTGGATCGAATGTAGTTTTTCAAGTGTCACCAATGTTTTATGCATCTACAGTACTAACTAGTTTTTTGCACGTAAGTAAATGCAAACAATAGAAAATTTAAATTTCTAGAAAATTGTATTTAATTTATTTTGTTTATTTAATTTTTTTGTTTAATTTATTTATTTTGTAAAGGCATTAGATAGCCGGCAAGTAATTGTGACTTTCGAAGTCATTTTAAGCATACGGCGTGTCATCAACTATTACAAGTCCGAATTGCCGGAGATCGTTTGGGATTGTATTTGTGATACAATGAATGCTATCGTAGATAATATTAAATATTATGGTGGGTATGAAAACGAAAAAAAAAAAACAAGAAAATCTTGTACTTTAATGATCGACGAACATTTATTATAGAACGCATCAACATAAATAAGGATCGGTTACAAAATTTACAAATTAATTTTCATGAAAACATCGATTGCATGGAAAAACTTTTATACGATGAGAAAACGCCAATACTCGCTAATATTAATCGCATATACGATCTCATTGAACGCGTCGCCGAAAGTCGCTCAGAAACATCCGTTCTCAAACTCATCGAATATCGTTCGGGAAAAGTAACCGCTACACAGCCCCAGTGGCTGCAAGTGCTTAATGATTTTGTTTGTCGTTTCTATAAAATGCCCAATACAAATATCCGGTTGAAAGCTATACAGTCTTTAGTTCGTATAATGGATTTGAATCGTTTTAGCTATGAAGAGGAAATACTTGAACGTGTCGTCATTCCGCATTTTTCGCAAATTGCCAATGAGCCCGATCTGGAAATACGTGTTGCTGTTGCGAATGCATTGATCGGTTTTGCCCGACATTGTGACACCAAACGATGCGGTGAATTGTTGGATATATTAGAAAAGTTGATTGGTCGTCCATTCGAACAAGCGCAGGGCACTGGTGAATGGAATATAAAATGCGAATCGGATGTCTTGGATGTGGCAGCAGCAGTTCACGGGCTAATTGAGGTGTTTGTTATAAAACTTCACCGATTACCATCGTCGCATGCTATTAAAATTTTCAATATACTGATTGGTCACTTGGAGCAGCATTATGAGCGACCGAAAGTGTTCGAGCACGCACGCGTTGTACGTTTAAAGGTATAAAAAAAATAGATTTGGTCTAGCATTTTTGATCTAAATAAATTTTTCATTATTTGTTGAAGATCTTCAAGTGGATTTTGCGTGCACGTGCTAATGCTTCGTATCACATCGGCTATCCGGACCCCGAAAATGGTGATACGATTAAATTTAGTGCATATTTAGCCATCGATTCCAGTTTTCCAACTCAAGGGCATGTACATACAAGGCATGATAATATAGCTGGTTCACATTTTACATCGATATCGATACGCAGAGCATGTAAAATTATTGTTAAATGTTTGGATATAGAACGAGGTAGGTTGCAAACGCATACAAATACCAGAGTAAGGGATAAATGCTTCCAGTTTACACATTTTCTTTTTATTTTATGTAAGATTATGAAGTTTTACAATCGGTTATCAAAGAGCTACCCAAAGTGTTATGCAATAAGGCCCTCATTCAAGGAACGGATATAGAGACCTTGGCAGTTTCCCTATTTCGTATCTTTCAAGACATAAATAAAACACTCCACCTTAGCTACACCCCCACCAGCGATGAGGTGAATGCCTTGCTCTTGCCGGCAATCGCTTCATTGGTTATTTATCATCAAAATATATCATCACATCAGATTAATACGCTAATATTGGCGCTTTGTTCTGCCTTTTTTTCGGGCACAGCGAATGTTTGCATCAATACTTTAACAACTATGATTCTAGAAATGCCTGATACACTCACCCGCACATTACCAGATATATTGTTGCAGATGAGTAAAATGTCCGACACAACAATGGTTGCTATACCCGTGCTGGAATTTTTATCAAGTGAGGCCTTTACGATATTCGGTTTGAGTAAAATTTTAATCAGCTTTTTTATTTCTTTATACTTCTTTTATTTATGTTTGGTAGTCCTGAGTCGAATGCCGAATCAATATTTTACCAATTTTATACCACGTCAGTATATGTATGTGTTTGCCATTTCTCTGCCATATACAAAACCGAATCGTTATGACCATTATACTGTATCGTTGGCACACCATGTAATTGCTGGCTGGTTTCTAAAGTGTAAATTGGAGATGCGCAAAAACTTTGTCACATACATAATATCGGTACGTTGGAAAGATATAATTGTTATTGGTAATAGCTAAAATTTTTACAATGAATTCTCCTTTTGTGTCTACTTTTTTCCACTTTAGTCTATTCAATCAAATGCTAGCATGTTATACGATGATATTGATAAATTTAAGCATAGCATTCAGCGCCAAGATCTCAATAGTTTAAATGAGGACTCATCAAATCGGAAGCGCAGCACGAGCTTAACGGAACGCGGTAGTCGCAATACGAATGTGCGCAACGGATCCGATATGCGACCACCAATCAATGATAGTTTGAAAAGCTTTCATGCTGAATTAGCAGAGACTTGTATTGATTTCCTGGCACGACATACATTTTCACCATGCTCGGCGTTGCCCAAACGGTGAGCGAACTACTGCAATGCTTTAATCAGATAAATAAATCAATATAAACTTATTTGATATTTAAATTTAATTTCAGTTTGCCAGCAGTAGATTATTTGTTAAAAGATGGCTTCTCACAAACCTGGGTGGTTGGTCATAATTTGGTAACAATAACAACTTCTGGCTGCCCAACAGCACCCATACGCAACGGGCTTTGTGACCGCTGCTCTCAAATGGGAAAGCTGACTAATGCGACCTTGGTTGCAAGTAAAAGCGATTCGAGTAGTACGGCACCTTTGTCACCGGAAACAACCAACACGCAATCTTCAGGAGTTTCCTCAACTACCACTGATCGCCGTTATACAAAGGCGAGCTTGCAATACAGTAGTGGTAATGAGTCGGCTGGTAGCACTGATCTCACCTCCTCTTCTTCATCAACTTCGGCGACCGTGAGCTCTAATATTGCTGTTACAACTCAACGTCAAATATCCAATAGTTCGACTGCTTCACTAGAAGCTCTATCCCGACGGGGATCGAATCCTGATCCCACAGAGGGAACTGCAGGTGGCGTTAGTGGCAGTGCCACTTCTCTATTGGGTGGTCACTCCCTATCGACGACAAGCATAAGTGCATCCCCAACTCAGATGCAGCCGGTTCAGCAGCAAACATGTATACGATCTTGTACTGGTTGGGCGGAAATTTTAATACGTCGTCCTACCGGTAATATATCTTGGATTACCCGAATACAGAATCCCATCGCTAGCGACTGTTTCGGACAAGATTTGCCGTTTTGCAATATTGTTTCACTATTTCTGCCTACAGCGCATGGCGGTGTTTTTGGGCCTGACCTTGTGCAGTCAGTTTTAATGCAGAGACCGCCAGTGGAAGCTGCAGTGTCAGCGGATGTTGCCCAATCAGCGACTAATCCTGCTGCTGTAGGAGGTACTGCGAAATCCGCAGTAGGAGTATCTACCACGGATAACGATGATACGGTGCAATCTGCTTTGAACGCAACAATTGTCCGTCAAGGACAAAAGCCGATTATAATCAGTAAGTTACGGCCCCTGCAGCGTCAGGAGGAGATTTCTTTGTCGGCGACTCTTCCAACATCTGCAGCAAATTTAAGCACGGCTGCCATTGATATCCCGAAACCACTGACCAGTAAGCGCTCCGGTGGCAAAGAAGCCTTAGCCGATAGCGTTAGCGATGGCGAAGCTGACGACGAAGCGATGCAATTTGCTGAAGGACAGAAACGTGCGCGTAATCCGGTACGCCGAGTCAATTCAAGTCCGGAGATGAGCTCGAGTTGGCGGCAAACTTTTCTGATGGCAAAACCAGCGCCATTGTCGGCGGAAATGGCAAAAAATAAAGACAGCAAATACTCTGCAAGTCTTCAGGAACTTGAAGAGGCGCACAAACAACAGCAACAACAACCACCACAGCAGCAGCAACTACAAAAGAAAAAGAGCGTACAATACACAAAAGATTTGCGTGTGAGCTGCGAGGCGATCCCAGAAGAAATAGCCGGTTCTACCCCGCCGCAGGTCCAAACTGGCAATGCTTCAGCAAATGTTTCAGCAGAAATGTCAATGAAAAAGGCCGTGGCTAGCGATGCAAACATGAGCAGCACAGGAGCAGACGTACAGAATTCATTAACAAGTGGCACTGCCACCATAGCACTGCCCCCAAAACAGCACTCAGCAGATGACGTAAGTATAAGTGCTAGCGTGCCCGTCGCTTCCGTGCAGGAGTCTGCATCGGGCTCCTCATTGAAATTGACTGTTGCAACCGATAAGCCGGCAGGCAAGCCGCCCCACTCACCAGCTGCTGGACCCTCGCCGCAGTCGCCACGCTTGGACAAACATTCAAGCGGCGGCACACAAAAAACCGCCACTTTTACCAATCTACCGGCGCCGGTACAACAGGGACTGGCAAAGTCCAGCAGCAGCGGCGGTGGTAACACAAACTTGGGCGGCGGCTCATCATACCTCGGCGGCAATGGCTGTGATTACGGTGGCAATGGTGGCAATGGGGACATAATGAGAGGGCGTTCAAAGACCATTTCGGTTGTCCGCGAAGTGAATGGGCGCTCTCGCCCACCGTCATCCAACTTCCGCAGCTTCAACAACAATTCAAAACCCTCGGTGAATGCTAAGCTCTGCATGAATCCCAGTTTCGTGTTTATGCAGCTCTATCACACCGGCCAACTGCAAATTACAGATGTGCCCATCAAAGTGCCACCGGAGGAAACAAATGTACTGACGGTGCTGGACTTAGCGCCGCCATTCGAAACGCATAAAATCGGTGTACTTTATGTGGGACAAAGTCAATGCAATAATGTTGTAGAAATTTTGCGTAATTCTCATGGCAGCGTCCGATACGTAGAATTCCTCAGCAACATTGGCACCCTCGTCAGTTTGAAGGAAGCCGAACAAAACAATTTGTTTGTCAATTTGGACAGAGGAGGAGCGGATGGAAAATTCACATATGTTTGGAAGGATGATATTGTGCAGGTGGGTATATTAATATACGTACCCTGCAAAAAATGCGATTAATCCGGGACGTGTCCGGGATCAATCGCAAGGGAGCATGCGACTAATACAATTTTACATCCCTTTATATGGAGTGAATTGATCGCATTTGTTCGAGCATGTCCTATGAAGAGACTAATTGTTCAACTTGTATACCCGAACGGGTACCAATGTAGATTAATCACTAACATACCGAACGGGTACAAATGTAGATCAATCGCTTTCATCCCGAACGGGTACGAATGTAGATTAATCGCTTTCATCCCCAACGGGTACAAATGTAGATTTTTCCTTAAAAAATTGTAAATGTTCATGCATATTTAAATAAAGATTATATAATGTTTTACTTTTGTAAAAAAATCTCAATAAATAAATTTAAAAAATTGTAAGTTTTGAGTATGCATTATATGAGCGTAATGTAAAGGATTTTTTCATAGGATATTTTAGGCAACATTTTGTTAAAATTGTTATTAAAAAAGGGTGTTCAATTCGTTTTACCGGTTGTTCTACAATTTTTTAAATACATTGCATATTTTTGTAAAATGTCTACATTTAAGGAATCTAGATTTGTACCCGTTCGGAATGAAAGCGATTAATCTACATTTATACCCGTTAGGGAACAATTGGTCTACAATTAGTATACATTTATACCCGTTCGGGAACAATGGGTCTACAATTAGTCTACATTTATACCCGTACGGGAACAATCGGGGACTAATTGTGGACCGATTGTTCTCGAAAGTGATCAATCGAGGACAAATCTCTTTCGGGATTGATCGCACATTTTTTTACAGGGTACATACACAAGTACATTCACATTCACATTTACATATTCTTATTCCTTTCGTGTTTGCAGGTAACTTTTCATGTGGCCACTCTTATGCCGACCAATTTGCAAAAAGATCCAAATTGTAACGAAAAGAAAAAACACATCGGCAATGATTTTGTTAAGATCGTTTACAATGAGAGTGGCGAAGAGTATAATCTAAATACGATTTCGGTATGTGAAAATAAGAGCATAATAATGCAACATATTAATAATAATTTAATGAATTTATGCTTTTTAAAATTTGACAGGGACACTTTAACTATGCATGCGTTATTGTGGAACCATTAGAATTGAATAGTAATCGTATTTATGTAAAAGCACGTCCTGAAATATCAAAATTTGTCTGTCATCCGGAACCTAAAATCGTATCGGATCACAGTGCGCCTTTATTAGCGCGACAGTTGGCGTTGCATGCAAACGTAAATAATTCTAATAATCATTTATTTCAAAGTACATTTCGCTAATATAAAATTTTATTTTGGTATTTTTGTTTAGCTCGCCTCGCAAGTTTACCAAAGCTTACAGAAGAAGAATCCTTATGCTTCTAATTGGTTAGAACGTTTACGAATTATTAAGCGTTTGCGTACTAAGGTGAGGCAAATATATAAATATTATATAAATAAACACATGCATAGTATATGTATGTATGTTTCAGCTAATTGAGCAACAGAATAGCCAACATCAGAGTGGGGGATCTTCGGGCACAGACACTGACGTTCAATCAAATGATCCCTTGAAGAAACAAAATACTAATCGAGATTTTACTAAGTATGCTTAAAAATGATTATGATCGACAACAACAACAACAATAACCATATTTTAGTCATGGTGTATGATAAACATGTATTTAATCTTTTTAATTAAGTAAACGTTGTTTTCCTCATGCGAAAGGTTGCTACGAGTGGGTGAAATAAATAAAAATCGACATAAATTATAAAATCACTTGTGCATGTGTGTGTATGTGTTTTGCTTTTACCACCCCAACAGCCAGCTTGATATTCATATACGCAGGCATCCTCAGAACAGCAATGGTACATTTTCGGATTAGGTCAGAACATGACCTAACATCCGCTTTGTACTTACCGGAGTCGAAATGATACCTGATTAGGACCTCAATTAGCATTATGAGGTCGAAGTTCTTATTTATTTATTTATACCACCACCTCCTTTCCCTATTGATTTTGTTTGATTTTAGTATTTGCGATTTTATTCTAAAATTTTATTTTAATTTTTTTCAAGCGTTCCATTTCAATAAATCTAAATGTGCATACATATGTATTATGAGATACAACAGTTTTTATATTAATATTTGTCTTGTTCTAAATACGCACTGCCATTTGGGGTAGTTCCACTTTTCATTTTATATTAAATACTAAACATGTAAGGAAGCCTAAATTCGAGTGGAGTCGAATATTAGATACTCGGCTGTATGCTTTCTTTGTTTATTTGCGTTTGATGGAAACACTGTGTATTTTATATAAAAGGGGCGCCACGCCAATTTTCAAAATTTGTATCCATCATCAGACCAAGCGTATAAAATTTAATCCCTTTAAAACTTTTAGTTACAAAGATGCCGCGTTAAAAATCTGCGCCCATTTCCAAAATTAAAATTTATTTAGTTTTATCTCTGTACCGGGACTAATTGCACAAATTTTCAAAGAATTACCTTTACTTTTGACAAAGGCATCGCATAAAATGTGTTTATTGAACCCTTTATAATGCCCATATGTATGTATGTGGTCAATTGATTTGGACAATTTTTCTTCCAAGCGTTTGTCCTAGCAGGCAAACCACGCATACCAAATTTCGTCGACACATCTGTAACGATTTCTGAGATATGAATTATAAAACTTTGAAAATTTTTCGTTTAAAAGTGGCGTGGTACCGCCCATTTCCGAAAATTTCAATTTATTTCCTTATAACGGCACAAGGTCATTGTATCTCTGTCCCCATTTGTATACCCAATTTCATCAAAATATTTAAATTTTTGCACAAATTATAGTGTTTACAGACGGACGGACATGATTGATTTGACATATGCATATATGTATGTAAGTCTATATCTATATCGATTATTTCACGGTGTTACAATGCACCGTTGCATGATTAAAATTATAATACTCTGTGTACTACGTACAGCTGAATATTAAAACTATGATAATGTCTACATATAGCAGTACCATTTATACTAATTTTTTTATTTCGTTATTTTGATTACAAATATGTACATATGTACATACATATGTATACAGTTATAATCGTATATTCATGTAACTCAATATAACATAATACATTGGCGCTGTATGGTGAATGCATTTTTGGAGCCAGAAAGGTTTTTTTTTAAATCGGCCAATCGGGTTTTGGCATCACAGGCGAGTACCTACTCTATCCGAAGGCCATACCGGCTGTTGTCCTAATAACATGTAAATATATTTATCCACTTTACAAAAATTAACGAAAAGATTAAATGGAAATTTCATCAGAAATAGGATAATAAATGTACTTTTCCGTTTACCTTTTTTGCGCGGGAAATATGTAGTATGAATATAAAATTATCGTAGTAAATTCTGTGGAATATCTCCTTTCTTAAATTTCTGAAACACTGACAATTTTTTTGGGCACCCGCTAAAAACAACTAAGAAAAGGTCATATAAGGTTTCGACTTTAAAGGTTTTACTGATATTTACCTTTAAAAGTTTTGGAGATAGGTACTATCCCTAGCTTTTCTTTTTTATAAAACTAATACAAAGCTCCCAAAAAACCACGAGGACTTCGCCTAAAATTTTGTAGCGTTTATTCACAAGCAAAATAGATATAACACTTGTGATTTTACGAAAAAGTACACGGTAGGGAGGCAAAATTTACATAGCGAAACGGCGAACATGTTAACTGTATTTTTGGCTCTAGATTACGATGGCGTTTTTAGAAAATCCGGAATGACTCCCAATTTTGAGATACATATGTATTTAGGAAATAATTTTAAGTTTTCTCATAGAAAGCAATCGGACGACGGAACGTATGAGTAACTATTATCAGGTAATAGAAATGAAGAAAGAGTAAAAAATTGAGTCCAACTGCTTTTAATTTCGTTCAAAGCGAGGACATTCTTGGCGAGGACAGAAAAGAAATAATTTTAAAATTTTGACAAACAAATCAGTATGTTCTCAGTATCACAAAATAATTTTGTATATATGTACCACTATATTAATCTTTCTATAATTTGTGATAATTTGCAATGATTTTTATTTTAAAGGCGGATTCATCGTTCGAGTTCAGAACTAAAGTTGAATTTGAGTTAACTAATAAAAATAGTTCAGAACTTTTCGGAATTCCTCTCACACTCCGAAAGCACAACAACAACCACATGGCAAAAAAGTTTTGAACTCGAACGATGAATCCGCCATAAAAATCGAAAGCAATAATTACAGCTTGAATTTTATTCTTTCGATCAAAAGGAATTGTTATTATTTAATTTAAATTTTTTTGATCAGAAATAACCGGGATTTTAATATTTTTCATCACAAATAAGTTTACTTATGCTTTGATTTTTTTACTGGGCAGTGGGCGGCATACCCTCCGAGTGTATTTCTGCCATGAAAAAGCTTCTCACAAAAAATGCATTCGCCGTTCGGAGCGGGCATAAAACTGTAGGTCCACCCAATTAGTAGGAAAAACAAAAAGGAGCACACCTCGAATTGGGAGAGAAGCTCGGCAATAAAACTCGTCAGAGTTATAATAGCGCCATTATATTATTATTATTATTACTAATTAGTTTTTTTAGTCTTTTAGCCGTAAAAATTTATTTAGCTTTGGCATTTTTTAGCTTTTTTATTTGCAATAACTCTTCAAAATATAAGAGCCGCCGACGGGTTCCTTCTAATAGCAAAACATGACGCACTGTTTGCCAAGCTGAGTTATCGTTTATTATATTGTATATCTACATATCTTCGTACCATACGAAAACTAGCACTTATAAAATTTCTTACGAAAACTGGCAATTAAAAAATCCTGTACGAAAAGTAGCACCTTCGACTTTTGGCTGACGAAAAGTAGCAATAATTATATACCGTTTATACATTATAATTGTTGTTGTTAAAACGAAATTGCTAGTTTTATTCAGCCAAAAATTTAAAATTGTTGTAAAAACCACGATTTAGCTGTTTTTAGCGGGTGCCCAAACAAATTTTTACGAGTGCCAAGATCCGACAGTCGTTTAAATATGGGCTTTTTCGTTGGTAAGTAAAAAATAAGATCAACAAGAATTGATAGTTCCGTATTTATTTTGTTGCAATTGTGTATGATACATATGTACATATGTATATGTATGTATGTGCATACATATGCCCTGGAAATTAACAATCAATATTGCAAATTATTGATGTTAGTTAAGTTATACATATGTAGGTACATACATATGTACATATTTGTGTATAAAAGTCTATGCTATTAAGTGTACATATATATATATGTATGTATGTATGTATTTATATACATATGTATGTACATATGTGTAAATATATTTATGAACGATTAACGCCAAAGTGTCCCTAGGAAGTGTCATATTAATGCACAGTTTATATTCATTTTATGGTTTTTTTTTGCTTAAACTTTTTTGTGTAAATATTGTACATATGTTTGGATGTATGTATGTATGTGTATACATATGTGTGTACACATAGGGGGTGGTCCCCAAATACATGGAGACCAATTTTATATCATATTTTCTTAACCTCACCCTCTAGGTCGATACTAATATAATCGAAGATGCCAAATATAAATGTTGGACCCGATCGGGGAGGGTTAAGGGGAGACTCAAATTATTATAAGTGACCCCTGTGCGACACCCCTTAACCGACTCCGGACGGCACCAAAATTTATACTTGTTACGGATGGAGGGAGTGAGATCGAATAAAATCGCTAATTTGATAGGTGGGGCCATCTTAGTGTACATACATATGTACATACAACATTTGTACATACGTACATATGTATGCTCTTGCCAAAAATATATGTTTTTATTTTTTCATTTCTACCACTTTTTACTTTCGCAGCATGTTACTTACTGGTTCTAAATCAAAACTTTTGATTGCGCTGTAAATATATTTTTTCTACATTACTAAGTGTTTACGCATATGGCTTTAATATACGAGTACATTGTATGTTATGCACTTTTAATCAACATGCACGTGTACGGGTACCTACCAACTACAAATATTTATTTTGTATGTTTCCTATAAATGTTTCCTCTTTTTTTATCATTTAAAGCACTAGTTATTCTTATTTACAATAAATTCTGCAAATCCACATCATCATACATATGTACATATGTATGTACATAGAATATAAGGGCGAAGAATGTTGTTGAAGCTTTTTGGCTAATATATACTTCTTCATACTTATGGACATATACATATGTACATATCAGTGGCGGATTAACAATCTGGTGGGCCCTGGTGCGAAATTTTTTTGGGGGGCCCTTTTCCATATAAATATTTTGTGATTAGAATACAGTTTGATCGTTATAAATTTAAATTGCGGTTCATGTAACATATTTGATCATTGGACGTTGTTTTGCTCTGTGCATTAAACGCGCTACTCTATAATATTGATGTCATTTTATATTGACATTTTTTGGTTATTGTTATAGTCAGTGTTTAAAAAACTGCAATAACTTTCATTTCGATGCTTACAAACAATACTGTACTAAGTCGACTTAGTACATTTTCCCGTTTTTGACGTTTACAAGTATTACGTGTCTTAATTTAGATGCTGTCTAATTTTGGTATCAATCGGACAATCCAATCAAAAGTTATGACCAAAAGTGTACATATAATACAACTCGAGATTTTTATAGAATAAAAATTTTGAGAGCTTGCCATGAAAAACCACGCAGCAAATTTTTATTTTTTCTTACGGTTTTATATGAAGCGTACCCTAGCTTTGATATTGTCGAGTTTTGGTGTTGATCGTTCAATACAAACAGAAGTTACAAGTGAAAATATACTTAGCATATAACTGAAGTTTCATATCTGAGTTTAAACTTTGAGAGCTTCTCCTGCAAAACACAGTTTTCATACTTAGTACAGTTTTGTTTGGAAGCGTAGATTTCATTTGCTATCACTTAAACTTACTGCTCTGAACAACAAATCAGTTGTAGTGTTTGTAGTGCCTTTTAAAAATTTTGATTTTGACTTGATTTTGATTTCGTCAGCGCAACAAGTCAAAGTAAGTAAGTAAGGTTTGCTTTTGCAAGTTGTATTCAGCAGCAGTCGTGAAATATGAAAATCAACCTTCAGCACACGCAATTACTCATTTTAAAAAGCGACGATAAGTAAAATCAAAAATTATCAAAATTTTCACGACTTTTGCTACTTCGACTCAAGTTTTTTAAACGCTGGTTATAGTCATTTCGTAAACATGGATAAGTCTAGAAAATATAAGAGTGGAGCTGAAAAGCGCAAATTAAAAAAAAAATAAAGACGAACGCGATAAGCAACTGCTTTCTAAAATACCGAAACTAACAAGCCACTTCGCTAATGCGACGACAACTGTAAACGAAGCAAATTGTGACAATCCTGAGTTTTGTGAATCTACTTCTGATACTTTTTCAATTCCATCAACGTCAAAAGAGGTTAATTTCCAACATGTTGACAGCACGATCGAAGGTGTGCAAAATCCAGACGATGTCGAAAGTTCGGTGAATGTATCAAAAATTGATGAAAGTTCCACCAATGTGTTTTCAAATGACCCAGGTTTGTGGCCTATTCAATTCAATCAATCAATCGTTCAAACTTATTGGATTAAGAAGGGTATGCTATCGTTGGTATTTCAATATAAGAGTAAAAAATTAACACAGAATACTCTTATTTAGGTCCCTCGTCGTGTCGCAATATTGATTTGATCGCAAAGAAATCTGGACAAAGAAACTTTTCTGAATATCATTTGCATCGGGTTTTACCAAATGGAACACAGACCGAACGTGATTGGCATTTAGACATTTTATTACGCATTTATTTCTGCATGTTTGTCACTAATGTTACAGATGAAAGATCATTTTCAAAATTGAAATTGATAAAAAATTGTTTGCGTAACACTATGGGAGATGATCGTTTGAACAGTCTATCAGTTCTTTCCATTGAAAATAACTTGTTGGATGAATTAAACTTTGATGAAATTATTGATAAGTTCGTAACACTCAAGTGCAGAAAATTTGTGGTTTAATTTTGTTGGGCAAATAAATAAACATCTATCATATTATCATATGAATATTTTTTTTCATGGGCCCCCTTGAGTCCGGGGCCCTGGGGCAATGGTCCCAAAATTTGTTCGATAATCCGCCACTGGTACATATGTTTTTCCCTTTTTATTTTATGTACTAAAAATATGTAATAATGAAAGTACATAATAATTTATTAATACATACAACATTTTTGTTTTGTGTTTCAAATTTTTTCTCTTAACAATTGCTGTATTACATATTATGTACATATGTACATTAGACCGTCTCGCCTTATATGGACAAAAAAAAAAGTCCACCGTACGCCCCCCCCCCCCCATATGATTTCTCTTTCGAAAACATTTCTGGAAAAATTTTTTATTTTTTTTTTTGGACGCTGCTAGATGTCGCTCAAATTCAGTTTTTCATATCTTCGGTATTTATGGTCCGATCCCTAAGTTTGATACACCAATCTCTTTGGCTTGAGAGGAGGGTTTCCACTTTATAATTGTATTAACCCTATGTGCGCCATTGCGGTCACTTTCATCCAGTACTTAGTTTATACTACCTTAATGTAACTTTTTTTTGCCGGCATGTTAAACGTCGTCAAAAAATATTTATCTTGTGCAAAAGAAGTATTTCGGTCGATTCAGTAGAACCGTAAATAAAACACATTTAACATTCCGAGGAATATAAGTTTTTCGATTCCTGTGGTCTTTTAGGTTCATTTTACAAAGATTTTTTCTGAAGAGACTCCTTCTGAAATTTTATGCCAAATAATTTTTATAATTTTTTCTCCGGCAAAAAAAATTACATTAAGGTGGTATAAACTAAGTACTGGGTGGAAGTGACCCCAATGGCGCATATAGGGTTAATACAATTATAAAGTAGAAACCCTCCTCTCAACCCAAAGAGATTGGTGTATCAATCTTCGCGTTCGGACCATAAACACCGAAGATATGAAAAAAATGAATTTTAGCGACATCTAGCGGCGTCCGAAAAAAATAAAAAAATTTTCCAGAAATGTTTTCGAAATAGAAAACATATGGGGGGGGGGGGGGGCGTACGGCGAACTTTTTTTTTTGCGATACGCTCTAATGTACATATGTGTTGTTTTGGTACTTTAAAAATATATGTATATGTATGTATATATTTCGACTTTGTTCAAATCCATACATATGTATAAATGGATTAATTATTATAAAATACTTCCCTATTCTTTATTACTTTTTAAATTATCCCAGTTTGATTAATTTTATTAAAATTAGGCTGCATTCATTGCAAATAATATTTTAATTTATTTCATTTTTATTTATTTTATTTTACTTTATTTTATTTTATTTTAGTTAATTTTATTTTATTTTATTTTATTTTAGTTTATTTTATTTTATTTTATTTTAGTTTATTTTATTTTATTTTAGTAAATTTTATTTTATTTTATTTTATTTTATTTTATAATTATTATTTTATTTGGCTCTTAACTAGAAGGTGCTGATATTAAACATTCATTTCTTTCTTGTTTTACTTGGAAGTAGATTGTGCTCAAAAAGTTTGTTAAAAGCTTTGCATTGACGTTGCTATTGGATTGTCTACATATGTATGTACATACATATGCTCATATATTCCTTGATCTCTAACAACAAATATATTTAGCAGCTACAAAAACACACGCCTGACCCATCTAACGCTGATTCAATTCGATCATGTTTGCGTTTCAAATATCTTGCCCATGTATATTCAGTTTAATCAACAATTATTAATATGCTTGCCCAAATCAAACATCGGTTTCGTTGCAAGTGGACAACTGTTGTGATTGATGCACTTGTTGTTGTTGACAACTACTACCACTCTCAACACCATCATCGGTTATTTGCATGGGTGATCCGTCCGCCATCGGCATCGTCAAACTTTCGTTAACCAAATGATATTTAGGCTGGGTAAGTTGGCCTCCACTGTAGCGTGTTGGTACTGCGATCACTGCGGTTCTACTGACGGCCGCATTGTTCAGCTGATGCGAATTGCCCACTGCAGGTGGTGTCTGTAGTTGCGGCCAATGAATGCTGTTCTGTGATGTAATATTTCGGGTTTTGACTAGTGGCGGGTTTTTGGTAGAAGTTGAAAATGCCATGCCACGCCTTAAGGGAACTCTGCAAGTAATTCAAGTAAAAAATTTATGTAAATACATATGTACATGTAATACATACATATTTATGTATATATTTAAGTGAAATAATAACTGTTTGCCTTTATTAGCGCTTACCTGGTTGGACTCGGAGGCGGGTATGAAATTCCTCTGTGGCTGGGCGATAGCAACAAATTACCCGAATGACTTGTTGTTGTGCCGGGCACATGTAACGTATTATTACTATAAGTATAATATAAATTACTGCAGGTATTAAATTCCAATTTCCAAAAATCGCGTTTCAACATTGAAAATTTGCAGGGGGAAACGGTGTCAAGCCATGTAATAAAAAAAATTGGCAGAAAAAAGAAAAAAGATGTTCAAAGCAAATAATATAGGAATAAAATAAGGGTATTATTGCAGGAATACGAATGTATGCATGTACAATGTACAAAAATTAAAATGTTGGTAAATAAAATTGGAAAGTGTTATTGTTAATACGGTGTAAATTTTAGTATTTTCTTTTTGAACACAGACTTCTCTGCATTTAACCTACTCGTCTGTGCTTCTGTAGGGGGAGGGCACGGTATAAATGTATGTATGTATATTAGACCATAAAAAAAAGTGTAAAATAAGCCACTAGGACTGTTTGGATTTTAGGACTCGGTCAGAACCGTTCACCGCAAGTCAAGCTTGCATACTAGGGTGGGTCATTTGAAACTTTCTTTTCAGCACGATTTAACGTTTGTTTGTATCTATATGCATGAACATACATGTAACCAAATTGGAATGGAACTCACGTATGGCTAAGATTCAGATTGAGGTTCGGCAAACTTTGGCCCAAATGATTGAGGGGCTGCACTGAAAGTGTATTAGCCGATGTGGCATTCAGTTTGAGTTTTAGCGGAATTAATGCCAGATTTTTACCTGGAAATGAGCAAGCATTAAATTAATTAAAAAAAAAAATGAAGGAGATACATAGCTTGCAATTGCTTACCCATTGAACCCTCATCACTCGACAAGGAATTTGTCTTTTCGAATTCCACCGATATATTACGCGAATCATTCCACTCCACGGAACCGCTATGACTATTATTTGTACTAGAAACATGACTGCACATTGATGAGTTCATCGGTGATTTCTTCACGCTCAGTGAATCGGCTGTTGCCCCACTAATGCCGCCGCCAACCAAACGGGAGCTATCCCAATTGCCAGTGCCTTGCTTCAGCCTTGTGTAGATCATTTTAGCTCGTTTCAATGCGTCATACCAGCTCTTTGCCTCCGAACATTGCAGGGCGAACGCCGTAATGGCCACTTGGAATTCATTGAGGTAGACGCAATTTAAGATATTATTGCTTTGCTGGACGATGAGCCGATCGGTTAGGTATGGTTGTCGAATCACTTTAAGTGAGCCGAAACCTCGTTTTGCTATTGCTTTACAAACAAGCAGCATATCGGTGAGTAGGAAACAATGCACATCAGCTTTGCCGAGATTGTCTTTGTATTTGTGATCGCCCTCCATAAACAGATGGCGCACTTGATGAGAGGGACAACCTCTCATCGGGCCACACAAATCAAACATTTGACTGTATTGCTTTATCATTTTATCCAGGTATTCGTTGTTTGTATCCTAAATAATTTAAATATAATGAAGTAATATACATACATACATACGAGTATGATGTAAATGTGCATACAAAAAATTTTCATTTGTCTAATTCTTACCACAACGTCGTAGGACTCAATGCGCGCCATAACACCCTTCAAGCGTTCGTTTTCCTGGCGTGTCGTCAAATGATTATTCACACTAAATACAAAGCTCTCCACAGAATGTATCTTAAAAATTAAAAGGATTTATCAATCATATCAGATACATAATATGTATTTATGCATTTGTGTATGTACGTAAATAAAAGCAAACACTACCATTGTATCGATCGCTTCGGTATGGTCCACCTCTGACATGTGCTTCTTGATCGCTGCCAAAAGGAGACTGTACTTTGTAAGTCGCTGCATGGGCCGCACTAAAATATCCGCCAATCGGAGTCGATTGCACATTTTCTGCGATTCGCACCAAGCCAAATATGAAGTGAAGAGTGCATTATTCCTATTCAATTCCTTACAATAGAACTGGCAGGTACTCTGCTCCGCGCAGTATTTTTTGTATGGAGCAAATATTGAGGCGAAAGCAACGAAGCCTTGGTGGAAATATGTGATGCGCAAAGGTTCACGTGCGGCCACACTATGCGCCACCATTGGGTAGAGGAACAGTGTCCAGAATTTAAGATTTGCTTCGCAGATATCTCGCACATTCGAAAAGAGGCGATGCTGATCGACATCAATGAGCAGCCGTTCTTCTTGTACCGCCTCTAAGCAGGCGAGAAAGAGCTGAAAATGTACATATATATGTAGATGTGAAATTAGAAAAATAATCCATCAACGGCAATAAAAATAATCAATACGCACATCGGTCACCGTTTGTAGTGCATGTATGTAATATACTTCGGTGGTGACCAGCTCCCAAATGGCAGTCTGTATTCTCATTTCGTTGTCATTCATGCCGTTACTATCGACAATATCTCGCCAAGACTTATGCATATTGTCCAAATACTCTAAGGCGGCATATAAATCCGGATGATCGAAATTTAATGCAGATGTCTTTTGTGGTACACCATTCTTGGTGTAATTGTTCAGCAGCTCACATAGTTGACTTTGTTGGGGATTTTTAATGCCAAACAACCCAGACCAGCGTTGCTTCAATTGTCTTCCAGGTATTGCCGCTTCGGTGGTCTCCTCTGTGGAGGCGGAAGACAATAACCGTGGTGGCCGAGTGCGAGAGCTCTGAAAATGGAGGGATATGGCATTGGAATAATTCAAAGCAAGAATTTACATATGTATGTATTTAAATTTTTAAAATTTTGCGTCTTACGAAAGAAGCGGCTTTTTGTAAAGTCTTTCGGCTGCCATCGCGATCCGTGACAACCAGGTGACGGCCAGCCAAAATCTCCACATCGGTATTTTCATCTAAGGAACTTGCTAATGGCGAGGAGCCTGAAATACATGCACTACGTTAATAACATCGAAAAATGATTTTCCAATAAAAAGCAATAGCAAATAACGTCCATTAACTAAATATTAGGATTTACATAATTATCTACGAATTGATAGAAAAACAATTTGTAATAGAATAGAGTATGACAGGAGTTAAATTATTACTTGTTTAGATGAAATTGACTAGTGGACTAGTGTTAGTATTTGAAACTTACCAGCTTCTAAAAAGCTGTTTGGGGGATTAGTGTCGGTTATGGCGATTTGTGAAAAGCTGAGATTTCGCCGTTTGAGTGCCTGACTCAGCGCGCAGCTGCAAGAGAAAATATAGGTTTTCTAATCAAATCAGCTTATGTTTATAAAGGGAGTTTAACTTACAAAAGGGTAACCCCTTTGATTGCGGGTATAAATTCCTCCTCTTGACCACCGTGATCAGTACAAAAACTCACAGAAAAGTATTCTGAGCTTGTGACCTAAAAGAAATTTGCTTGTTATAAAATAATAAAATAAGTTTGCATTCCCTGCAAAGCTACTTTTATGAAGCTTAATTTAAGATATTCACTTAGGGCCGTTTACTCAACCTCTGATTAATGCTAACCGGAGGACAAAGGTCCGGTTAAGCTATGGACTGCATTATCGACCATATGTTAAATACATGGTTTGACGTAAATCACTTACATACATATGTACGTACATCCATACATACATATGTATGTGTATGAACGAATTAACGTAGTCGTTCATGAAATTTCAATATGCAGAATATATGCCCAAAAATATGCAAAAAAATAAGCAAAATATGTAAGAATGTTGCTTTTTTCTAGTTTAGGGTAATTACTTTCAACTACCACCATCTACCATCAATTATTTCCAATTACGTGGAGTATAAAAAGTGAATTTATCTTGACCATTGAATTGTTTTCTATCCGCTATATAAGTTACATACATCCGACATTAAATATATTTGATATACATATATTATAACTCGCTTTGCTGCGACAAACCTGCCTCCTTCTCTATTTCTATCGCTTAAAAAACATTTCGGGTCCAACCGGATTCACTTTTTGACGTATACATTGGGAACTAGGTCCAGGCCCGACGAGAGGGGGGGGGGGCTGAGGGGGTCAATTGCCCCGGGCCCGGGCTTTAGAGGACCCGGGAATCTCAAAATGATATCCAAGATTTTGCTTACAGAAAATACACAAACAACACCTTTAATCACCTTTCGTAAATAGCAATCATTTTAAATTTCAACAAATTTTATAAATCTCTTAACGTGTCTGCACCCCACTTAAGGAATTGTTGGTTTTTGGCGTCGACTTTGCAGCATAAATTTGAATTCGTTTTCTGTTGCAACAGAAAAATTCGGTATGATGAAAATTCTTATACAGCGATATGGGTATTTCCTGGGCGTTTCGGACGGTATGTTCGCACGATTTTTTGAACTTTTGAGGCAGAAATATCGCGAAATATTGTATCGTTTTATGATAAAAGGAAAGATTTAGGCCACAGCTAATGATTAAAGTATGTTAGCGACAGAAATTTAGTTTGATGCCTCTGTTTTAGTCACTTAAACTGCGTTCCGGACGCTACAAAAACACGTCCATTTTTTTAAGTGCACTCAAAAAAAAAATTTCTCTCGATCAAAGACATAATTTTCCTTATTTTGAACACGCGTCCCAATACAAAATTTTCTTTGTATTGTGTAAATTTTCTCAAAAATGTGGAAAAAACATAAAAAAACATTCAAACAAATTCGTTGCCATGGGGATTTGTATGGGAATTAAAGCTGATTCCACATAAAACTTTTTTCGCTTTGCGTTACGCCGCTTTCTATGTCAAACAACGCAAAACTGAAAAACTATGCCACATTGAACGCTGCAACATCACTCAAAAAATATTTATTTTCTGAAAAATTTCTCATTCTCCATTTTATTTACAAAAAAGTAAATAAGAAAATAAAAATCTATTAAATTATTTTTCAATTGTGTGAAATGTAAATTTGTTTATTTACATTTGAATTAAAGTGAAACTGAAAAAAAATTTCAACGCCCCCAAAAGTTGAGATTTGGGCAACTTTGTGCTTTACGTAACTTCGGCGTTGCGTTACTTTTTGTTATGTGAGAAACCTCATATATATACATGTATTTTAATCTCAGCTGTCACGCAGAAAGTGTCACGTAGCGCAACACAAAGTTCTATGTGGAATCAGCTTTAATTTCTCAAAATTAAAGAAATCAAGTCTTCAAAACAAGGAAAGTTGGGAATGGAATGGCGCTTAAAGAATTTTTCATTATTTTAATGTATGAATTTTTTCAAAACAAGTATATGAAACCATGGTAACGCATGTAACAACAATATTTTATAAACCTTTTAACATGTTTTAAGGAAA
Source organism: Urophora cardui (assembly GCA_960531455.1). Lineage (NCBI taxonomy): Eukaryota > Metazoa > Arthropoda > Insecta > Diptera > Tephritidae > Urophora > Urophora cardui. Next base: position 148,040,316 of record OY482673.1, on the reverse strand, counting down.
ATTAACTCAAAACAAAGAAAGTAGTGTTCAAAATAGGTAAACAATTTCTTTGACCCCTCCATATATATTTTTTCTCTCAGTGTGGCTAAAACAGAGGCATTGTACTAAATTTCTGTCGCTAACATACTTTAATCATTAGCCGTGGCCTAAATCTTTCCCTTTATCATAAAACGATACAATATTTCGCGATATTTTTGCCTCAAAAGTTCAAAAAATCGTGCGAACATACCGTCCGAAACGCCCAGGAAATGCCCATATATGAACGTGTATGTATGTATGTACGATACGCCGAAAACAAACGAAGCTTGCGAAGCTAAAATTTGCTTTGGTGCTTCGTACAGTTGAATTCGATTGCTGTTTCACTAAAGCGTTCGGCAGAATCATTCTTTTGATATACCAAATTCCTATCAACAAATATTTGTATTCCAATTTAAAGAAATTTATTTCATACAAATAAAGCAATATGTATTTAAACAGAATTCATTCAGACCTATGGTCCCATGGACAATATTACTCAGTATGACCCATGGATTCGGAAACTGGATGTGCCTTTTGAACAATACATTTGACCCACCCTAATATGTATATTTCTATGTAAACATATTTACTTGATCTGTATTAATGTATAGATAAATTAAAGTTCGTAACTATATATTCATTGAATTTTGATTTTGAGAATTTATTCATTTAGTATGGGGGCCCGTAGCTATTTTGACCCCGGGCCCGGATTTTCTCTCGGCGGCCCTGACTAGGTCAGATATCCCAATAAAAACAACTCTATATTCAAGCCCTGATTAGCACCTTTCATTTGATACCAATATTGCACTAACACATTCCGGGGCCATTCGGGTCCACAATAGGGATTTTCTGAACATCTCGACTCCAGCACCACCTAGCGGCTTAATTTTTGTTTTTAACAAATTTTTTGATTATATAACAAACATACGTTCCTAAAACGAACAGAATTACATAGATCATAAATACGGATTTTGGTAACATAGCGACTCCAGTGCCATATAGCGGGAGAAATATAGCTTATATCGAGGGGAATTATCTAGAGAAATATTTCCTCACACAAAAAACCCCTGCAATTTTCTATATACAGTGCCGAACTAAAGTATTGGCACAGCAAGATGCTCAACTTTAACACTGTTTTTTTGCCGCATATGAAGAGATTTAAAAAAAATAAAAAACATCCCTGGATAGAATGATAAATTGTTAACCATTTCCATTTTATTTCATTTAATTATCTCTTTTATTGAATTAACGGCAGCGATTCTAAGAAAAAAAGTAATGTTTTGGGCTGAACAAAAGTATTGGCACAGCTAAATATTACTGTCTATTTTGCGCTGATTTATCTGTCTAGCAACTTTTTTTAATATGTCCTGCTAAGAGAACGTGTGACTTACGTACGTTGCTCTTAAAATACGAGCCACGGACGTCGCAGTGTCTTAAATAAGTAGATTTTCCATTAAAGTGACTAGCAAAAAAGCGAAACCGCCGAATCTCGGCGAAAAACTATGTCGCATTAGCATGATTATGGAAAATCATTCTCTGAGATTGGTGATATGATGGACAGAAACCGCCACACTATTCGGAGCATTGTTCAACGTTTCAAGAAGGCTTATCTTTGCAAAGTGTACAAAGAACGGATAGACCTACGGCTTTAAACGACCGTAAACGCAATCAGATAGTAAGAAGAGTGAAAAAAAACCGTAGAATATATTCCACCAAAATTGCAGATGACGTTAAGACAGAATTAAGAAGAGATATGCACGCCATAACGATCCCGGGAGCCGTATATGAAAATAACTACCATTCTCGTATAGCTATCCGAAAGCCCCTTATTCCAAAAATAAGCCTAAATGAATGTTTAGCTCATGTAAAAGAATATTAAGTAAGCCAAGCAACTGCTGAAACAATGTTCTTTACTGGGATTAAAAAAAATTTAGTATTTTCCAACTTGATGACCGGCAAACTGTGTGGGGAAACCATAACAGCTTGCATCTAGTTATACGGGAATGATAGTAATTTTCCTGTAAGGCTCCCCGGATCGTTATGGCGTGCATATCTCTTCCTAATTCTGTCTTAACGTCATCTGCAATGTTGGTGGAATATATTCTACGATTTTTTTTTCACTCTTCTTACTATCTGACTGCGTTTACGGTCGTTTAAAGCCGTATGTCTATCCGTTCTTTGTACACTTTGCAAAGATAAGCCTTCTTGAAACGTTGAACAATGCTCCAAATAGTGTGGCGGTTTCTGTCCATCATTTCACCAATCTCAGAGAATGATTTTCCATAATCATGCTAATGCGACATAATTTTTCTCCGAGATTCGGAGGTTGCGCTTTTTTGCTAGTCACTTTAATGGAAAATCTACTTATTTAAGACACTGCGACGTCCGCGGCTCGTATTTTAAGAGCAACGTACGTAAGTCACACGTTCTCGTAGCATGACATATTAAAAAAAGTTGCTAGAAAGATAAATCAACGCAAAATAGACAGTAATATTTAGCTGTGCCAATACTTTTGTTCAGCCCAAAACATTACTTTTTTTCTTAGAATCGCTGCCGTTAATTCAATAAAAAAGATAATTAAATGAAATAAAATGCAAATGGTTAACAATTTATCATTCCATCCAGGGATGTTTTTTATTTTTTTGAAATCTCTTCATATGCGGCCAAAAAACAGTGTTAAAGTTGAAGCATCTTGCTGTGCCAATACTTTAGTTCGGCACTGTATATATATGTAGATGTATATGATGCAGAAAAAAGCTATTCCTGCGGAAACTATTTACATCAACACAACACCCAACTCACCTCACTGCGTGTGAGCAGTGGTTTTTTACGGTATAGAAATGACGATTTTTTCTTAATTGTCGGCGTTGTTATCACCGAGTTTTCCGCTGTTGTTGTAAGCTTTGCTGCTTTTGTTTTTATCAGCTCATGGGTAGCAAACGCCTTTAGATCTGTTGATGTTTCAAAGAAATCCGATTCGTTTGAAGATGGTTGGTGTTGCTGCTGACTGTCAATTACTGAATTGGTCACCGAGGCGACAGCTGCATTGGTATTCTGAAAATGATGCGATTGCAATGGGCAATAAGTTGTTGAATTTAAGGCCACGCTTCTACATTGGTGCAATGGCCATCAGTACTGAAACAACAAGTTTTTTCCACTACAATCATACACAGTGCATGGGAAGGACGGGGGTAACGCTAATGGTATTATTCTTATCAAAGAAAGTTCTTTTTTCGCTTAGACTTACTAAAATGTAATATCTCTACATACATACATACATGAATAAATAGATATGTAGTTTTCTTGCTATGAAATGATTTCTTTGATTAAATGATAAAAACGACTGTAGTGAGTTGGGTGTGTGAGTGCTTATAAAAAATATTGTAACCCAGTGAAAAAAAGTTAAATCTAACATACAAGTTTCTTTGCTTTGGTTTATCCGTTATAAAGCCATATAAGATCATTGGTGCGTAAGTGGCTCCTTTAACACTTTGAAGTGGTTTTTTGTTAGAATTGAATGAATCCAGTTAAAAATGCAAACACGAGTATTTCGCGAAAATTTTATTTAGAGCCTGTCATTTCCACTTTCGCATATTTTTTTATATATCTACATACATATGTATATACAAATGTAGGTACATTAGGGTGGGCCAATTTGTGTCCTTGCAAATTTGGATTCTGCATTAAATTCTATGAAAAAAGTCTTCTATAGCATGCCTTTTAGATCAATTTCGAGCTTACCCATTCTCAAATTAAGTTGTAATGTAGAATTGTTTTAAGCATAGTAACCCATATTCTTTTAAATTCAATTATGTAGTAGTTTAACTTCCTCTCGTTTCTTTTTCTTTTTGTGTGTTAAGTTAACGACTTTTAATAACGTATATAAAAGTTTGATTTCGCTGTTGTTGTTGTTGTTGTTTTATTTAGGGACCACCCTAATGTAGAATCATACATTATATGTATATAATTGCGAGTCAAAATCAATTTCTAGTCTTGCAATGTCACTTTACAGCTGCCAGAAATTGATTCTGCTGTCTCAACGATTACGCTAGGCAACAAATTAAACAAAAATACCAAGAAGTTAAGTTATGGGTCGGCTGAGCTCGGAACTATTTTTTTGTTTTTATTTTTTGTATGGTTAGGTTTTTGAGATAACGGTAATTTTGTGTTTTTTTTTTGGTTATCACTTCATTCAAAAAAATTTTTTGGCGGATTTTTTTTCAGGTGAAAGAAAAATTATAATTTTGGACGAAAAACGTGATTAGGTGACCCAACTATGTGAACTTTGATCAGCTGTCATTCAGTGAGGTTTGGTTCAATTACTACAAATTGCACATCGTTAGAAGCGCATTTTAATTGTCTTTCCTTTCTTACTTACGCGAAAATATTTTTTGAATGAAGTGATAACCAAAAAAACCCAAAATTACCATTATCTCAAAAACCTAACCATACAAAAAATTAAAAAAAGTAGTTCCGAGTTCAGCAGGCCAATAACAGTGATCCATTCAATTTCAGAAGTTGAAGGGCATAGGTGACTTTCCTGCATACCTAAATAATATGCATTATTATGTATGTACTTATGGATAGAGTAGGGAAAGAACGGAGTCAAAAAAGCAAGTAGCATAAGCAGCGGTCTACAATATTTACTGTCTCACTAAACATGCAACATACTTACCTAAATTTTCACATGCATTATTGATGCACATATATTTATATTTACATATGTATATGCATATGTGTGTACATCAGAGTTGTAAAAAGCTGCAATCAATCGTCCCAGCAATCATTGATTGTTCTACCAGTTTTATTGCAATGAAAATTTATTGCAGTTTTTTTATTGTAAAAATTGCAATTTGAAATAATTTGTGTTCCATAGATTGCAATAATAAACATTTGTAAAAAATTTTTGATTGTAAAATAACTACAATCAGCAATAATTTACCTTCCATTTATTGCAATAAACGTTTATTGAAATCTTAGGGGATCAAGTTCATTGCAATAAAATTTATTGAAATTTTTTGATTGTATAAATTTTCAATACAATAATTTACAAAAATTTCATTGCAATAAACATTTCTCATAAATCATTTTCATTGTAAAAATTACAATAGCAATAATTGTATTGTAATAAATTTTCATCGTAAATCATATTGATTGAAAAATGTTTGATTGCAAGGCTTGCAATAGCAATCATTTTCTTCATAACTTTATACGAATGTATTGGGACTGAGGAAAGGCAAGCGCCTGGGTAATTCGAGTAATACCCGGCATTCATATGACACGGTTTTCCGCGTAATAACCCATTTCCCGGGTACATATGTATGTATGTACGTTAGGGTGTCCTTAAAATTAGATTAGCGATTTTCTGCGATCTCACCCCCTACATCGTTAACAGCATGATCAAAGATACCATAAAACAAGTAAGGAAGCCTAAGTTCGAGTGGAATCGAACATTGGATACTCAGCTGTTGTTTTCATTGTTTGTTTGCGTTTGATAGATTTTATATAAAGCGAGTTTTGCATAAAGTGGTCGTAGCCACGCCCATTTTCAAAATTTTTATCAGTCATCCAACTAAGCATATGAATATTATTCTTTGTGCAAAATTTCATTCCTTTATGACTTCTAGTTACAAAGATGTCACGTTACAAATTCCCAAAGGGTGTTCCAGAAATATCTTTGTTAAAAAGTAGGCGTGGTCATAAACCGATTTCAATAAATTTTTGCGTGTCTATTAACACACAAGTTATAAAAGTGTATAAACCAAGTTTCGTCATAATATCTCAATTATTTGTCGAGTTATAGGCTAAGAAATCTCGTATATTCCTTTGTCTAAAAAGAGGCGGTGCCACGCCCATTTTCCAAAATTTGTATATTTTTTGTTTCCGGTCTATTGTGGAACTCTTGCCACAAAATTTCAATGAATTATCTTTATATTTGACAAAGATATCGCTTAAAATGTTTTTATTAGGCCACTTTATAATACCCATATATAAAAGTGGGCGTGGTCGTCAACCGATTTCGCTAAAATTTTCAACATGTATTACCACAAGTAATAAAAGTGTACACACCAAGTTTCGTCATTATATATCAATTATTTGTCGAGCTATGGGCTCAGAAATCTCGTATATTCCAGCTTCTAAAAAGAGGCGGTGCCACGCCCATTTTCCAAAATTTTTGTGTTTTTCGTTGTATGTCCGCAGGTGGCCTCCTGGCATAAAATTGCAATGATATATCTTTATATTTGACAGAGATATCGCTTAAAATGTTTTTATTAGGTCACTTTATAATACCCATATATAAAAGTGGGCGTGGCCGTCAACCGATTTTAACAATTTTTCGTCCAAACATTTGCCTAAGTAAGTATATGACGCGTACCAAATTTCATCGATATATCTTCAACAGTTTCTGAGTTATGACTCATAAAGCTTTCAATATTTGCTCCTTAATAAGTGGGCGTGGCACCGCCCAATTTCCAAAATTCCATCAAATTTCTTCTTAGGGGCCTGAGCTCAACACGTGGGTAAAATTTCATCACTCTAGCTATATTAGTGGCTGAGATACCAAATTTCCGATTTTTTCTATATAGGAAAAGTGGGCGTGGTCATGGTCCGATTTCGCCCATTTTCAATACCAACCGTCCCAGTGTCGATACCAACTTGCATTTCAAATTTCATCAAAATATCTCAATTTTTGCGCGAGTTAGAGTGTTTACAGACGGGCGGACGGACAGACGGACAGACGGACGGACGGACGGACGGACATGGCTCAATCGATTTCTCTTTTCACACTGATCATTTTGATATATATAAGTCTATATCTATCTCGATTATTTCATTCTGTTACAATCCACCGTTATGTGATTAAAACTATAATACTCTGTGTACTAGTACAGCTGAGTATAAAAATGTTGGTCCCGATCGGAGACGGTTAAGGGGTGTCGCAAACATGTCAAAGTTTAGATAACCATATGGGACCACGGGAGACACCCTTTAACCGCCTCCGATCAGGACCAAAATTTATATTTGGTATCCTTGAGTACAAGACTATCGACTTTGGCCATTAGATAAAAAAATTAATTAAATTCTTTGGTCTTTATATGGTAGTCTGAAATTTGACCCATCTGCGACAACCCTTAACCACCTCCGATCGAGACCAAAATTTGCATTTAGTATTTTTGAGTACAGGACAATCGATTTGTGCATTAGATATGCAAAAAATTAAACTTAAATTTATATGTGGTATCTTGGACTATATTAGCATTGACCTAGGGGGTGAGGTTGAGAAAATATTCTATGTAACCTAATGTACATATTGGCACACGGTACTGGTAATATTCGCAGTCGTCAATTTGTATAAAGTCTGGATGATAAGATGATGAGAAAGAGGATTAAGGTGGGGATGGGGATAAGTATATATGTATATATTTATGTTAAACAATCATACATACATACATATGTATGACAGTAACGAGATATCCGGTAGTAAATGAAAAAGCAAATGGTACAAAAATAAATGTATATTAGATAGGGTCAAAAAAAAAAGTTGTGAAAGTCCGCCCCTAAATTTGAAGCTTATGTTGAGAGGGTTAAGGGACACAAAAAAAATTTTTTTTAATCCCGCGAAATACCGCCGAAATAGTTTTTTTTCCTGTAACTTTGTTATTTATCATCCGATTTTTAAAATTGATACGTTCTTATTTTCGTATTTTGAAGCTCTACACTTCCTTCTCTGAAAAAAATACCCGTAGTTAAATCAACAACTTTCCGCTGTTGAATCTCCGTCTTTGATTCAACAGCAAAAGTATTTGTTTTAACGGCAAAGTTTTTGATTCAACAACTTTCCATAGTTAATTCAAAGACGGTCGTTTTTGATCCAAAAACTCCCTTGCTGTTGAAAAATTTTGAAGTAAATAAAAAATAGAAAATTTTCTTTCCAAACTTAAATTTTCGGGAAAAATTTATACATATGTACATATGTATATGTATGTACATGCAAAATATAATTACAAATAAAGGTAAGTCACAATAATAATATTTATATATTATTATAATATATTAATAGGCGCATTTCTGTCGTACCCAAGTATGAAAAGAATACTCGCTTATTCATCAAATTACCTTCAAAGCAACAACACCAACTGGACTATTTTTAATGAACAGACTATTTTGATGAATAAGCTAGTATTCTTTTCATACTTGGGTACGACAGAAATGCGCCTAATATTATATGTACATATGTACGTTTAAAAATACGTATATGTATTATGTATTTTCAGATTATATATGTTTGATTATCCCGTTTTTCCGATAGCGAGCAATCGAGGTAAAACGAGCAAACGAGGCAAAACTTGTCGGCGATGATTGCGCAGAAACCTACAAATCTGGCGGTCGGAAAACAATGTAAGTTAATATAAAGAATGTGTTATGAAATAATAAAATAAAATCAGTTGTGTTTATGTGTTTGTGTGTGTAAAAAGCCCTACAGACAGTGATAGTCATTTGATATATCATTTGAGGTGCAGGATTGATGGATATTTCTGCCACTACTGCCTACAAGTTTCCATAATCTTTATATTGGCGCTGTGAAAATGTGATGCAAACCTTTGTGGCCGTGTCTCTTTCCACGCATCGTGTTGTTCAAATGATGCATCAAATGACCATCACTGAATGGAAAAAATTTTTGTTTGGTGAAACCGGGCCTTAGTATTAATATTACTATGTATGTAAACATATATGTATTATAACTATAAAAAAAAAAAACTAAATAAAATAATATCTATTATATTAAAAAGAAATTACTATTGTTTACATTTTTTTTGAGGTTAACTTAAATGTGTAAGTATTTGCTTCAATGGTGCCCATTTTTGGACCAAAAACTTTTGCGGTTAATTCAAAAAGCCAAAGTTGTTAGCTTAAATACGAACAGTATTTAAATCAACAGTGCTCGTATTTGGACTAAAAATTTTTGCTGTTAATTCAAAAGCAAAAACTGTTAACTTAAATGTAAAAGTATTTCTTTCAACAGTTTCCGTTGTTAACTTAAATACGAAAAGTATTTGAATCAAAAACGCTCGCATCTTTCAAACAACAACGGAGCGTTGTTGGGCACATTTCAACTGCGGAAAGTTGTTCATTTAACTGCAAAAGTCTTTGTATTTACAACGTTTTTTTTTCAGAGTTCTAATGTCCTTTTGAGCTCTGAAGTCGTTTTCACATAGTTGGGTCAGCTAACTTATTTGAATGTCCATGATAAGTTTTGCCAAATGAAAGTGCTTCAAAATTCATGACAATGTTACCTTGAAACGGTTTTACTAAATTAATAAACAAAGAAGTTACGTCACGACGAATATTTAACGTAGCTATTATTTAACTAATTTTTTTAAGCAATTCAGTATATGTAAAGCTGTAAAAGTCCGACCCTAAATTTGAAGCTTACATTGAGAAGATTAAAGGCAAAATTTCTATTTTTTTCTGATCCCGCGAAATACCGCCGAAATAGTTTTTTTATTGTAACTTTGTTATTTGACTTCAGAGTTCAAAAGGACATTAGAAGAAAATATAGAGCTTCGAAATACGAAAATAATGACGTATCAATTTTAAAAATCGGATGATAAATAACAAAGTTACAAGAAAAAAACAATTTCGGCGGTATTTCACGGGATCAAAAAAAAAATTTGTTTTTGTCCCTTAACCCTCTCAACATAAGCTTCAAATTTAGGGGCGGACTTTTACAACTTTTTTATTTCGTATGGGGACCAACCCAGTCTAATATATATCCTTATCCCCATCCGCACCCTCATCCTCTTTCTCATCATCCTATCATCCAGACTTTATACAAATTGAAGACTGCAAATATTACCAGTACCGTGTGCCCGGCACCATCCAATATGTACACAACTACATACATTTGTATGTACCCGGGACATGGGTTATTACGCGGCTAAGCGTGTGATATAAATGCCCGGTATTACTCGAATTACCCAGGCGCTTGCCTTTCATCAGACCCAATGCATACGTATAAAGTTATGAGGAAAATGATTGCTATTGCAAGCCTTGCAATCAAACATTTTTCAATCAAATTTTATTTACGATGAAAATTTATTACAATACAATTATTGCTATTGTAATTTTTACAATGAAAATGATTTACGTTTGAACTTTATTGCAATGAAAAATTTTGTAAATTATTGTAATGAAATGATTTACGAGAAAAGTGTATTGCAATGAAATTTTCTTAAATTATTGTAATTGTAATTTTTACAATTAAAATGATTTACGGTGAAAGCTGATTGCAATGAAACTTTTGTAAATTATTGCAATTCTAATTTCTGAAATCAAAATGATTCATGGTGAAGGTCGATTGCAATAACATACTTCTAAATTTTTGAAATTTTTATTTTTTATTTTGTTCATATATTTGAGCTTTGGCCACCATGAAAAATTCAAAACAAACTTTTTAAATTTTTCTTTTTCCTTTATTGGTCGATATTTCGGCTCCAATCTGGAGTCATCTTCAGGACTGAAAAACATATGTACATATATAAGTATTACATACATATATATATATATATATATATATAAGCATAAACAAAAATAAACTTACACAATTGTCTATGTTGGATCGACTGATCATATGCGCGAAAAACAAAGTTTAAAAAGGCGAATTCAGAGACATAAGAACATGAAAATATAAACAATTAAAAATACCGCAATTGTAAACAAAAATGCAAGAACAACAATACATAGCAAAACGAAGAGTAGGACATACATATATACATTTATATGTTTGCATAACACTGCAGCTTCCCTTTTTGTTATTGTCCGGAACACATTGGAAACAGGGTGGGCTGAGAAACTGTGCACCAACAAATAACATATATATACATACATACATTACAAATTGTTGTTGCGCTGCAGAAGTAAATTCCGATAAACGTGTGCACAGTTGTCTGTGTCTGTCCTGTCCTTCGTATTCGATTCCGAATAATGAGAAATCTAATTTAGTTTACAAAATTCCGTGCAATGGTGACGGGTCCCACTTATGCGAAAAGGTATATGTTGGGACAACTAAATCAAAATTAAAGACAAGGATTTCCGCTCACAAGTCAAATATTAAATTACGGAACGAATCTTCAGACAATAAGACGGCCTTGTCATACCATTGTAGCAACACTGGACACTATCCAAATTTCGACGGTTCAGCCGTTTTAGCACAAGAGAAGCATTACCACAAGCGCTTTACATTAGAAATGCTACATATAGTGAACACCCCTAATGCTAAAAGGATGAACTTCAAAACAGACACAGACAACTGTGCACACGTTTATCGGAATTTACTTCTGCAGCGCAACAATAATTTGTAATGTATGTATGTATATATATGTTATTTGTTGGTGCACAGTTTCTCAGCCCATCCTGTTTCCAATGTGTTCCGGACAATAACAAAAAGGGAAGCTGCAGTGTTATGCAAACATATAAATGTATATATGTATGTCCTACTCTTCGTTTTGCTATGTATTGTTGTTCTTGCATTTTTGTTTACAATTGCGGTATTTTTAATTGTTTATATTTTCATGTTCTTATGTCTCTGAATTCGTTTTTTAAACTTTGTTTTTCGCGCATATGATCAGTCGATCCAACATAGACAACTGTGTAAGTTTATTTTTGTTTATGCTTATATATATATATATATATATATGTATGTAATACTTATATATGTACATATGTTTTTCAGTCCTGAAGATGACTCCAGATTGGAGCCGAAATATCGACCAATAAAGGAAAAAGAAAAATTTAAAAAGTTTGTTTTGAATTTTTCATGGTGGCCAAAGCTCAAATATATGAACAAAATATTTTATACAAACGGCCAAATAATAAACTCATCTAAATTTTTATTTTTGCAATCAAAAAATTTGCTTGCAATATGAATTCCAACAATGTTGCTTGCAATAATATACACTTTTTATGATTGCAATACAATCTGATTGCAGCTTTTTACAGCTCTGGTGTACATACATATGTATGTACATATGTATATACAATTAAATCGGTGAGGATAAGAACAGGTCAAGTCCTAATGTTTTTACTGTTTTGGGAAAACGGAAAAAATTCTCTGTAAATGCAGTTATTATTTTAGGTACGAGCTTCGTGTGCATATAACAAAAACTTTTATCATAAATTTATACGTGGTTTAAACGAAAAATTAAGTTTGTGGGTTCATGAGTCTTTCACTTATCCACAAATACTCGTAACTAAATTGGACTCGTACTGTTTTTGTTCTCACCGATTCAAAAGTTTTCGTGCACACATATGTACACATGTGTATACTATACACATACACATGATACAAGAAAGAAGGTAGTGTAAACGTCAAATTTTTTCCGCCATATTAGCCACCTGACAATTATATGGATTATGACATTTCGTGCTGCCATACTCAATGCTAAAAATCCTCCGTTTATGTTATTTTTTATTTCCATGGTAACCATGGTATCGATTGTAACAGAATGAATTTTTTCAATTTGAATATTGATATACATATGTAAATAAAAATACGTACATTTACGTGTTATATTCTTCATAATATCAGATCACAAATAATTATATAAAAAACAAGATTTATTCTTAAAATAAGTTGCGGCAAGTTTGTGGAATATAGTACATACTATAAACGAAAGTTAAATATATAAAATAACGTATTTTTGTAGTCTCAATTTGGCTCGCCGTGCAACAAAATAGCTGGTATTATCGGTGAGCTTTAATCAGGGACTTGTAACGCGTTTCGGTTTCGGTTTCTGGAACACAACTATGTAACGAAACTGAAACAGAAACAAAACTCCTTTGTAACAAAAGTCGTAACAAAACTCCGAAACAGTTCCAGCAGAAACAAAACCTGTAACGAAACTAAATTAATTTTGTTCCTTGTAACAGAAACAGAAACAAAACTCCTTTGTAACAAAAGTCATTTGGTTTCGAATTTAGTTTCTATCCTTTAATGTTTCTTGGAACAGAAACGCAAGTTTCGTTTCGTTACGAGCTTTGTTACAAGTCCCTGGCTTTAATACCGGTAGAATTTCGATTTTTTTTAAATATGTATAAATTGATTTGCTCATACTAAATAAAATATCAAATATTATAAAAAAAAGTGAAATTTCTGTGTTTTTAATTGAAAGGCTTGGGAGAAATACAGAAGTAGAGGAATTTTTATTAACAAGTAAATGAAAAGCCATTAACATTTTCATAAAAAATAGTAAATATATTTGTTAATAGACACTCTCACTACACCTCCTGGGAATTGATGAGTTTTCGAATTTAGTAATTGCATAAATCTCTTTTATTTTTTATGAAAAACTCATTATTTTATTATTATTATTTTTTTTTTTGAAAAGCTTTTTTCAATATATTTAACACATTGAGTGCCATGGCATACGTTTTAGTACGTAACAAGTAAATGAAAAGCCATTAACATTTTCATAAAAAATAGTAAATATATTTGTTAATAGAAACTCTCACTACACCTCCTGGGAATTGATAAGAGTTTTCGAATTTAGTAATTGCATAAATCTCTTTTATTTTTTATGAAAAACTCATTATTTTATTATTTTTTTTTTTTGAAAAGCTTTTTTCAATATATTTAACACATTGAGTGCCATGGCATACGTTTTAGTACGACACCTAATACTTCCTGGGTGCCACGCCATACGAAAACGTACGACATACAAAACCCGTTATAAAATCCAAAATAAGCCACAAAAACTTCCGGGAACAGTACAGAAATTAATATCTTCCGGATTCACACCGCTTTATAACAAAAAACATGCTTGGCACCCGGTAAAGGTTTTCGTCAAATCGGCTTGGCACTCAATGTGTTAAAATGTTAAAATATACTCATTAAATCCGCTGATTTGTTTTGTTGATTAACATATGTAAAAAACACCATTTCATTTAAAATACCCAATATTTTGTTCAAATATACCCCCAGCCAAAAACTTTTGATTGGGCAACGCTATCCTAAATTTTTGACTTTGAGTAAGACGTCAATAATCCATATTATAATCAAAAATGACAAAGTCAAAGTGAAATGGAACTACCTTGTTTGTTTGTATCATGCACATACATATCGCTAGCTTAGAGTGCAAACTGTGTAAGTCCATTTTTATGAGAAAGCGTATTTTTATGTAGAACGCTAGAAGAATCAAATACGCACCGCGCTAAACAAGTCTGTGACTCTTGTCATATTTCTACACATTGTTATTCAGGGATACGCAAATTGTGTAAGTCCAAAAAGCGAAGAAAATTGTGTAATGTTATGTTCAGACACAACCTTAATTGAACATTAAGAGCCTTCATTCAATTTTCAAGCCCAATGATTCTCAATTTACCATACAAAAATTGACCAAGTTAATGCTTCATTAGAAATTAATGAGTTGTTAATGAAGAACAATTCTACATGCAACCCTGTTAAAAGGCTTGTTTCATAAGTAAAATGAAATGTCATGAAAAGAGAAATGTGATTAGCGTCAGTGTCAACTAAACAGGTTGGTTCGTCAGATCAGCTGCATTCTTGTTCTTCTTCATCACCTATCAAATTTGTTTTTATTTCTGCTTATTTTATACATGCATTCGTGTTTACGATTGGTAAAAATTGTGAGATGAATGTCAAATTATTTCGTCCTCCTTGCAATTTTGACATTTAGGTAACGAGAGTTTGATATTCAGCTCACGGCGTGTATGTGTGTATGTATCTTGAGCCGACCTGTTAAATGGGCCAAGTAAATTAAATATGTCTGAACACCAAATCTAAAGATGTTCAATCAAGCCCAATTGACTTAATTAATTTTTATGTCTGAACATGATATAAGTCCTCAATATTTACATGTACAGAAATTTTTTTTTTCATTTTGAAATTTTTTTATTTTTTGTTTTTGGTCTCTCCTAAACAGTTTGAAAAAAAGGACTTACACAATTTGCACTCTAAGCTAGCGATATGTCTGTATATTAAAATGTAGAAACTCACCGTATTCACCGTTTTTCCAACCGTTACACCGCGTGCACACGCCACCATCGAGTCCAAACCATCAAGGTGGGTTAAACTTTTTGATTTTAGCTGTAAAGATAATATAAAAAACCGTAAATGCAGACATATGTACATAAATGGAAATTGGAAAAAATTTGTTGGTTTAAATAAAACATGTAATCAATTGTTTGAAATTTAAAAGGAACAAACAAGAAATAGTGCATTTTTTTTTGAGAGAACAATTTTTTTTACCTCAGCTTTACAAAACATTGTATAAAAATGTTTATTAAGAATTACTTTCAGGGTTCCTTTCGTTGATTCGACAATTAGTCGTAAATGAGTTACAACATTTATGGTAAATGTTTTCCGAATATTTAGCTTACTGAAGTAAGTTTATTGTAAACTTATAATAAATGTATTTTGCATATTGGGCCAAGTTATTTGATAACACAAACCAACAATTTTAATTTGTTTCTTTCCAACATATGTATGTACTTACATATATATTCATACATACATATATGTATGTATAATATTTTATAAGTTCTCTGTTTAGACGTAACGCTCAGAAAAAAATATTGTAACAAATGAACGGGACTTGTAATATAGTGAAACAAAGCACAAGGAAATGAAGAATGTTACATAATTTCGCGAAAACTCATAAGAATAGGGAAAAGTCAAAAGCCATACAATCAAAAGCAAATTCAGCAAAAAAAAAAACAAACAGGAATCAACGTAATTTATTAAAAATTCAGTTATCACAAATAACTATCAACTTAAATCCGTTGAAAACAAGCAAAACAAAATCTGACCTTACAAAAACAGCAAAAAAAGTACCTGCAAAGTGAAATGTTGAAACTTAATACGTGGTATGTAGTTACTTAGTACATAATACCATAAAAGGAATGGACGAATAAATGGTCTGACAGCAATTTGAAAGAGAAGATGGAGTAGCTGCCACGCAAATAAAACACGCGAATGAAATCACTTCAAGAAAACTAACAAATGGGAGCAAAAGTTCATTAACATTTGACACGGACGGAAATAAGAAGGGAGTGGGTGGGTAATGAATGATCTTGGAAAAAAACACGGTATGGAAATATGATATAAATTTAGACTTACAACGCATACTGGAAATTCCACCGCCAAAAGAAATACACACGATGTGAACGGTTTGGGTCAATATAAAAATCGAAAAAAGGATCAAAATAAAATAAGAAGAATAGGCGGTTATGAAGTTTAAACTGCGATATGCTCTTAGCTGACTAAGCGTGTTTTCATGTGTACATACCTGCATGTCTTTATATACATACATACTATTTTAATATTTATGGAGCTATGTACATACATACATATGTAATTCAATGACTTAAAATTTCTGGTTGATTTTGTAATTTAAATTTTACAAATCGTGACACTTTCATTGCATATCGGGCTGTTTTCCCGTTGAATGGGTCTAAAATATATGTACTCGTATAAGTTTGAATGCCCTTATGTACGTAATATTGTAATTTATCTAATTTATTTATTTTGCATATATATTTTACGCGACAGGTCTGTGCTGTCATTGCAATGTTTTGAGTGCAACGGAAATGAAAACTATCGAAAATTTTAATTTGTTGAATTTGCATACAATTTGCTTTCGCAATTCATTTATGCAGTTACTAAATTATTAAAAAAAAAAATTCAGTTTTTGAAATAGATAAATTTTGTTTACATATTATAAATGACAAACGAACCTGTGGTGTGCACATACCCCTGTAAAAATCATAGGATTATATGATCCATTTTGTGGTAGGTAGTAGACATATACGCCGCCGCCGCCGCGCCGATTACCATCATAATCGGCCGCCGCCGCCATAATCCGTGAAATCGGCGTAGCGGCGCGGCGGCGTGCGCTGGCGCGCCATACCCGTATGGAGCGAGATGTGTACATATTTTCCTAGTTTTTCTAACTGCTAAAGTTCTTCAAAATTAAAAAAAAAGGAACCAATCGACGTGTTTTGACCTCAGGAACACGAAGCTGAATGCGGAAATGTTTTGTTTTTTGCCAGTTAAAAGTTATTAACAAAAACTTTGGCTGTTCCCTACTTTACTAGCCTCAGTCCTAAAGAATTTAAGCTACTGGAAAATTTCAGTTCGTTGGCTTACATAATTTTTTCTCAGATACGGAACTTTTCTGGGATCTCTTCCATTTAGTCCTACTTCCCGAGGTCTGTTGCTAATTGTTCTACTCAAAACTGCACCATTTCAACCCTCCTTGACATCATTAGATGCCGAAAATGATCCCAAACATGCCTCCAGAATCGAAAACTCATAGTTTGAACGTAAGAAAGTTGCTGTTTTTGAGTAGCCCTCACAGTTGTCGAACCTCAGCCCTATAGGGAATATTAAAGAAGACGATGGGGGATCAAAAATGGAAAAATAAGCAAGAGTTATGGAAAAAAAATTAAAGAAGCTTGGTACTTAATACCAGTTGCAAATTGCGCTGATTTGGTCAACCCTATGCCACGAAGAAGTAAGGAAGTTATAAAAAATAAAGGAGCTTCAACTAAACATTAGTTTAAATCTAGCTGCAGCAGTAATATTGTAGTTTATTTGAAAAAACAATCGAATTTAAAGTTTGTCCCTATTATTATTTCCAACTTAAATTATACATTTCATTATTTTTATTCATAAAAATTAAATTATTATACAAAAACCACCCCAGAGTCATTGAAGCATGTCCTCTCCGTGTAAGCATCAATATATGGTAATTATTATTTGGTCTTAAAATGAAATAAATGGAGAATTGCAAAATTTTGTCCCTATTATTTTTTCCAACACTGTATATACATATATTTATTTTAAAGTGCCTTATATACATATATATAAATATGTATGTAAATATATGTATGCCCGTTTATTATCACACAAAATAAGCAAATGAATTTAAATTTACCCTTACATATGGATTTGTGTATATTCTTTAATATTTATTTTCTTTATTTTATATTTTAGTTTATGTAACAATTGTTTTTGCTGTTAATAAAAAAGTTTCAACAATTTAAGGTGGAAATTAGTTTATTTATTCCATTCAGCCAGCGCTATTAAGGTAACTAAATAAAATTAATATTTGAATAAGGATTGTGATTTGTAGATTTGGAGCAGGCGCGCCGGCGCGAAAAAGCACGCCGGCGTCGCCGCCGCCGCCGAAATGTTTTTGGAATAGCGCCGCCGCCGCCGGAATCACTGTCGGCGTATATGTCTAGTAGGTAGGAGTACTTTCAAAGTGATCATAAACATAGACCCAAGCGAGCGACTCGTTTATCTGCATCGGCTCGTAGTTAGCCGAACATTGCTACGAAAACCGAATGTATGTATATCGTGATAACGACGAAGCAAGTGCGTACATTTGTATGTATGTATGTATGTATGTACATATGCATGCTCGTTTGAACGTGCACAATTTAGTAATAAAGAGACATTGAACGCGACACAACATGTTGGTTATTGCGTTAGAAAAAGTTTATTATTTTATTTTTATTAAAGATAAGCTTACTTATGTATGTATGTAATGCTAATAATCAAATTGAATTGCCAGTCGTTCAAATCTGTTCAGAGATTATTTAATTTTAGTACCTACTCCATGAATTACTCCAATGTAGGTACTCCTTGGATTACTCGGGTGTCATGCGGAAATCGGAGTATGTGATCCCTGCCTAGGACATCGCCATGTTAAATGGACCATATTTTTTATATGAAATGTGGCAGGTTGAGGAGTACTCGGTTGGTCCATAGCGAGTACTCTATACACGCGTGCATGGAGTACTCGGCTTTTTTGCAGGGACATACTTACATATGTATGTATGTGCGCGTAATAGACTACATGTCGTATGAGTGACATTTTAATTAGATTCGTTTTAACCACCGTAGCCAACAGGCAATGAACAAAAGCACACTCAGAAAAAAAATCATCAACACGATTCATGTAAAATTAACACGATCGATCTTTACACATAGAACAGCAACAATTTTTTTCAAATTACACGATGTTTGAAACATGATTTTGGCTTTGTAACTGTCATCTGAAAATTTGGTAAATTCAACAAAATTTTATTGTTGATAAAACATGAAGAAATTTTAAAATATACAAGATGATTCAAATATAAAATTTTATTCCTAAATGTCATTTGGAATTTGGTTTATTTAACATGATGATAATGTCAATATAAACTAAAAAAAATGTTAGAAAAATGACGTCCCAATTTTAGTGTTAATACAACATGAAAACAAATGTGAAAACAACAAGAACCACAATTAACAATAAAATTTGGTTGGTATAACACGAAACAATGTTCAAACATAAACGTCATTTGTAATTTTGGTTTATTCAACACGATCATAGTGTCAATGTAATCTAAAAAAAAGTGTTAAAAAAGAACGTCAAAACTATTTTCAAACATACATAATTTTTTTGATCATTTGAAGTCTGATTTTCGTGCAAAACGCAAATTATAATTTAAAAAAAAAAAAGGAAAATTTTGTGTCGTGGCAGTGATGCGAGTTTAGCATCATTGTCAGTTCGCGATAGTGGGTTTTCGATTTATATTTTCAGTTTGCAGGTGAGTTAAAAGAGGATTACATTTTTGTTTCTAAAAGTATTTAATGTTCAATATTTTATTTTTCCTCTTCATAGGTTGCAATATCACGAGGAGGTTTTTTAGCGAATGGGGGTTTGCGTGCAGCATGCGATTGTTGCATTAGCAGCCAAACATTACTCGGTGCAAGTGATAGTACTATCGCCCATGTATAAACTATCGCCGGTACATTCGTGATCGTATGAGAAGGACGCCTTCAATTTGGTCAGTTGTGCGGGTGATGTACGAATGTGCTTAATTGAAGTGATGAATATATATTTTATGTTTGATATGTTTTTTTATTTAAAAAAAATAAATTGTACAATCAACAAGACTTCTAGTTAATTTAACAATAAATTTAATGTAAAATCAAAAAGATATTATTGTTAATTCAACAGGACCATTTCGTGTTAATTTAACCAGCTTTTATTGTAACATTAACTAGTTAAAATTGTAAAATCAACAGGAAGACTCAATACTTTTTAGTGTTAATTCTACAGTTGTCATCCTGTTAAACTAACACTTGACAGTAGTGTTAAATTTACACGATTACATGATGGCATACATTAAGCATCGTGTTGAAAAAAATTAACCACAAAATTTGTTGATTTTTGGTTGATTTCACACTATATTTTTTCTGGGTGCAGCCATGTATGTACATATGTATGTACATAGATATTTAGACCCGTTTTCACCATCTCTGGTTAATTTAATCGCTGGCTAGTTTGACGTAAATTGCATGGCGAGCTTTCAAATAAATTGCTTAACCGAGCAAAAATGTCAACCGGAGATAGTGAAAAAGGCGCTTAAGAACCGCTGATTAATTTGAATTGGAAAATAAAGAGTTTGCCAACTTTCATGCTATTATAACATTTATTTCGCTATTATTTAGGTACCATAAGTAAACAATAAAAAAATTATAACTAATATGTTCATTACATTCGACAAAAAAAAAAAAACAAAATCTGCTATAATTCGTGCCTAAGAGACTTTCCATGTATTTTAATGGATTTGTTTTATTTCCACATAGCTGTCAGCATGGCCGTAAGAAGGTCCTCCGTGGCTGTAACCATAATCTCCATACAACCCGCTTTCGTGATGATAGCCTTGAGGATGATGGGCATGACCGATCTTTTTCACCACCGCATTGAAGCCATTATGATCATCGGCTGAGTATTCCACCACGCGTGTAGTGCCATCGGCTTCATCCACTGTGTAAGCGCCTACATGAAAGTGATGGAGGAAAAGGTATGAAATTATATAAAATTCACCGATATTAATTAACTCACCCTTGACATGATCGCCATCGCGATGTTCCCATTGGCTTTTATGATCGCCAGTATGTGCATCTTTAACACCATAATCGAAGGCATATTTCGGGTAATGATGAGGCTCATGGTGCTCATAGTGGTGATCGTGGTAATCGTGGTGATCATAACCATGGCCAGGATAAGCTAAATAGTCGACATGACCACCATAAACACCATAATGGGCATCATTGTGCTGCACTACGGAGGCATAACTGGTAGCGTGATCGTGGGGAATATATCCAGCGCCCGTACAGCCAAAGAAGCCAATGGCGATAATAAGAACAACACACGAAGTGATTTGCATGTTTTGTTGAAAAATTGTTTTAATAATTTTAAGTGTTTAGAAAACTCTTGAAGCTGAAGCCGAAGAAGTGAACTGATACCAATCTCTCGTCTACAGTTTCTATTTATACCAACATCACGTTACGATGGTCTCTCTTAACCCGCCGTTACTCGCGCGGGGTGTAAATTGCACCCCAACACTATTAATTACCGTCATAAATTTTTTTCTGATTGTACCAGGGCCGCAAATTTTCTAATAGCTGAGTATATTTACACACTTTATTAGTAGGTTAATGCTGATTAGTTTCAGTTTTACCGTTCAGCTAAACGGAGCATCTAAATTTCAATTGGGGTGTCTGTTGCACCCCGCGAGTAAACGCGTAAAAAAAGTGTTCCATAGTTCATATATGCAATATTTGCAAGTATTGCACTACCTTTGAGTGAGTTACCGTTCTACTTCTTTTTATTAATAAATAACTTATGTTCATTATTATTACCTGCTAAGAAGGCGAAAATCAGTTAATTTTTCACTCAGTTGAGGGTTTTTATAAAATGAAGTCTTATTTCTTAATTTTTTGTACCTTGTTTTATGTCTAAAATTGTTCAATAAAAATCTTTCCTTATTTATTAAAAACATATTAATTCGTATTTTCGTGACTTTATATATAACATGTATTAGTTATCGATCCGTAAGTTTTCACAATTCAAAGAAATAATACATTTTAGCTTGGGGTGTATATGACACCCCGCGAGTAACGACGTCCTAAAATAAGTGCGCGAGTAACGGCGGGTTAATTGAATTTTCATTTTAGAACACACAATGTGCGTTATGTACATATGCACATATCCATATTTTTATGTATGTATACATACATATGTATCTTGGTAATTTGCTTAGAAATCTATACAATTGTCGTGTTGTGTGTGTTACACTTAGCGTGAAAAAATCTAAAGAAAAAATGATTTTCGTATAAACACCTGTTGTTCGGTGCGTTAAGGGCAATCGCTTATTCGTTGCAAGGTCAATTTGTAAATTCCGGAATTAACTAAAATCATAAAACTTCATAACTATTTATCTTTATCTGCTCAACTCAAATACCAAAACACGAGCAAAGGCAATAACAAGCGGCAAGCCCATATTATGACAGCAAAACAATAACAATAACAAGTTATTCATTCACAATGTTTTACTGTTTGCCTTGGTGTTGTTTTTATCTTGCATTTATTGACGGTCTTATTGATTTTGGTTCAAAAATATATTTTAGAAAATAATATTCACGATTACATGCTGTTATTGGTATTATTATTATTTTTTAATGCTTTTGTTATCGAACTTACATTATTATGTGTTTGAATGTGTTTCCGATAGTAGATATGAATACTACCTATTTTAAAAATATGAAAAAGACCGACAATGCGAAATTGAAAAAAATCCTATATCTTACTATGCACTTACTTACTACATTAAATAGGCACATAACAAATGTGTTTGCATGGAAAAATTGAAGTCATTCAATAAACAGATTGAAATTTAGCTACTTACTTAACTGAAATATAAAGTATAAAGCAGGTAATAAATAGTATTTTTTACAATGGAATTCATACATACACATATACATATGCCATACGTTCTAATAAACATGAGCATGTGCTGACCAGTACAATATTATGCTTATATGAAAGCATTTCCGTATGCCAAGATATTCAACTTATTTAATATTTAACTGTATTTCAGAATATTGTTAGCAACAGAATACCAAAACATAAGCATTCAAAACACAAAAAATACTAATTAGCAATTCCCACATTTGGGTGGTATAAATAAAAACTGTAAACAGATGATTGGCATCAGTGCAGAACTTCAGCTTCAGCTTCAACAGTTGTATTAAATAATATTAATAAAATGCAGATAATTTCATTTCTTACTATTATCGCTATCGCCTTCTTTGGCTGCACATGCGCTGGCTATATTCCCCACGATCACGCTACCAGTTATGCCTCCGTAGTGCAGCACAATGATTCCCATTATGGTGTTTATGGTGGTCATGTCGACTATTTAGCTTATCCTGGCCATGGTTATGATCACCACGATTACCACGCTGCCATGGTAGCGGTGGGTGTGGCCGCGGCAGCCACCCAAAACCGCAAAATTTCGAGAAAAAAAAACTCATATTAAGAGCACTGAGACTTTGTGTGTACTTTGTTTTTGATGCAAGGAAACAGAAAAAACTAATCAGCTGACTTTGGGGTGGGGGGAAGTACGTCAGCTGCGCCCCCAACATGTCAAAAATAGGCGAATTCTGAAGTCATATTAAGAGAGCTGAAATTTGAGGAGGTGATAGTAGACGGTACCAGTTTAACAAAAAACAAGTAAGGAAGCCTAAGTTCGAGTGGAATCGAACATTAGATACTCAGCTGTATGCTTTCATTGTTTGTTTGCGTTTGATGGAAACACGGTGTAGGTACTTTATATAAATCGAGTGCTGCATAAAGTGGGCGTAGCCACGCCCATTTTCTAAATTTTTATCAGTCATCCAACTAAGCTTATGAATATTATTCTTTGTGCAAAATTTCATCCCTTTATGAGTTACAAAGATGTCACGTTACAAATTCCCAAAGGGTGTTCCAGAAGTATCTTTGTTAAAAAGTAGGCGTGGTCATAAACCGATTTCAATAAATTTTTGCGTGTCCATTAACACAAGTTATAAAAGTGTATAAACCAAGTTTCGTCATAATATCTCAATTATTTGTCGAGTTATGAGCTCCGAAATCTCGTTGATTCCTTTGTCTGAAAAGAGGCGGTGCCACGCCCATTTTCCGAAATTTTTCTATTTTTTGTTTCCCATCTATTGTAGAACTCATGTCACAAAATTTCAATGAATTATCTTTATATTTGACAAAGATATCGCTTAAAATGTTTTTATTAGGCCACTTTATGATACCCATATATAAAAGTGGGCGTGGTCGTCAACCCATTTCGCTAAATTTTGAACATGTATTACTACAAGTAGTGAAAGTGTATACACCAAGTTTCGTCATAATATATCGATTATTTGTCGAGTTATGGGCTCAGAAATCTCGTATATTCCTGCTTCTAAGAGGAGGCGGTGCCACGCCCATTTTCCAAAATTTTTGTATTTTTTGTTATATGTCCATAGTTGGACACCTTCCATAAAATTTCAATGATATATCTTTATATTTGACAGAGATATCGCTTAAAATGTTTTTATTAGGTCACTTTATAAGACCCATATATAAAAGTGGGCGTGGTCGTCAACCGATTTTGGCAATTTTTCGTCAAAACATTTGCCTAAGTAAGTATATCACGCCTACCAAAATTCATCGATATATCTTCAACGGTTTCTGAGTTATGACTCATAAAACTTTCAATGTTTGCCCCTTAATAAGTGGGCGTGGCACCGCCCATTTTCCAAAATTTCATCATATTTCTTCATAAGGACCTGAGCTCAATACGTGTGTGAAATTTTATCACTCTAGCTCTATTAGTGACTGAGATACAAAATTTCCGATTTTTACTATATAGGGGAGGTGGGCGTGGTCATGGTCCGATTTCGCCCATTTTCAATACCATCCGTTCCTGTCTTGATACCAACTTACATTTCAAATTTCATCAAAATATCTCAATTTTTGCGCGAGTTATCGTGCGTACAGACGGACAGACGGACAGACGGACAGACAGACGGACGGACGGACGGACGGACGGACATGGCTCAATCGATTTCTCTTTTCACCCTGATCATTTTGATATATATAAGTCTATATCTATCTCGATTATTTCATTCTGTTACAATCCACCGTTAGGAAATCAAAACTATAATACTCTGTGTACTAGTACAGCTGAGTATAAAAACGTCAGCTGCATTCACTGCATCTGCTGAGCACTTTTCCGCTGCGAAAACTTCAGCTGGCAATTTTTTTCGTTTAAATCTTACTGATAACTGTTAGTTTACGAAGTTTTAGCTTTCTTAATATCGAATAACTATGTATTTTTATACTCAGCTGTACTAGTACACAGAGTATTATAGTTTTAATCACATAACGGTGGATTGTAACAGAATGAAATAATCGAGATAGATATAGACTTATATATATCAAAATGATCAGTGTGAAAAGAGAAATCGATTGAGCCATGTCCGTCCGTCCGTCCGTCCGTCCGTCCGTCCGTCCGTCTGTCCGTCTGTCCGTCTGTCCGTTCGTCCGTCTGTAAACACTCTAACTCGCGCAAAAATTGAGATATTTTGATGAAATTTGAAATGCAAGTTGGTATCGACACTGGGACGGTTGGTATTGAAAATGGGCGAAATCGGACCATGACCACGCCCACTTTTCCTATATAGAAAAAATCGGAAATTTGGTATCTCAGCCACTAATATAGCTAGAGTGATGAAATTTTACCCACGTGTTGAGCTCAGGCCCCTAAGAAGAAATTTGATGGAATTTTGGAAATTGGGCGGTGCCACGCCCACTTATTAAGGAGCAAATATTGAAAGCTTTATGAGTCATAACTCAGAAACTGTTGAAGATATATCGATGAAATTTGGTACGCGTCATATACTTACTTAGGCAAATGTTTGGACGAAAAATTGTTAAAATCGGTTGACGGCCACGCCCACTTTTATATATGGGTATTATAAAGTGACCTAATAAAAACATTTTAAGCGATATCTCTGTCAAATATAAAGATATATCATTGCAATTTTATGCCAGGAGGCCACCTGCGGACATACAACGAAAAACACAAAAATTTTGGAAAATGGGCGTGGCACCGCCTCTTTTTAGAAGCTGGAATATACGAGATTTCTGAGCCCATAGCTCGACAAATAATTGATATATAATGACGAAACTTGGTGTGTACACTTTTATTACTTGTGGTAATACATGTTGAAAATTTTAGCGAAATCGGTTGACGACCACGCCCACTTTTATATATGGGTATTATAAAGTGGCCTAATAAAAACATTTTAAGCGATATCTTTGTCAAATATAAAGATAATTCATTGAAATTTTGTGGCAAGAGTTCCACAATAGACCGGAAACAAAAAATATACAAATTTTGGAAAATGGGCGTGGCACCGCCTCTTTTTAGACAAAGGAATATACGAGATTTCTTAGCCTATAACTCGACAAATAATTGAGATATTATGACGAAACTTGGTTTATACACTTTTATAACTTGTGTGTTAATAGACACGCAAAAATTTATTGAAATCGGTTTATGACCACGCCTACTTTTTAACAAAGATATTTCTGGAACACCCTTTGGGAATTTGTAACGTGACATCTTTGTAACTAGAAGTCATAAAGGAATGAAATTTTGCACAAAGAATAATATTCATATGCTTAGTTGGATGACTGATAAAAATTTTGAAAATGGGCGTGGCTACGCCCACTTTATGCAAAACTCGCTTTATATAAAATCTATCAAACGCAAACAAACAATGGAAACATACAGCTGAGTATCCAATGTTCGATTCCACTCGAACTTAGGCTTCCTTACTTGTTATTAATCAAATAGTGCGTACCTATATGCGCGCGCGCTACGCCTATATCACGGAAGCGGCTACTTCGCTCTCGTGCTTAATTGTGTTATAGACCACTAAATTATTATTTAATTCAATATTTAAGCATTTATGTAAAAAAATACAATAATGTTATTCCAAATATTCCTTATAATCGCCCTCAAATTCTGGCTCGCTTTCATGGTCGCTGGAGTCCATGTCGATCGTCGGAATCCGAGCCATGCGTTCGTCCTCATCTGTAGGAAAACATAATAAATAATATATTATAATATATAATTATGCATAAAAGTAGCATAACATAATAATAAAACGATGCAGCTATTGTGACGTGGTGTAATACTTTTTCTTCCTTGATTGTAACATCGCCGGCAGAAGGGGGTAGCTGTTCGCCACCGAACCATTTAAATACATAATCAGCAAGAATAAAATAATACTTTTCTAAAGCGAAATTTTACGCTGAATATTATCTCCATTTTTTGTGGCAGACCCAAATTCTGAGATATCAGTTAAAATGTAGAAAAAACCACATAAGTATGCTATACTTTGCTCACATAAGCCTCATCAAAAAAATTTATTAGATGTGAGTAATTACTTTTGAATACTCTTTTGTGATTTTCTGGATTTGTTACACGTATGATTGTCCAAAAATAATCTCCCATCATATCCTCACCCAAAAAAAAAATCGTGTGAAATCAACCAAAAATCAACAAATTTTGTGGTTAATTTTTTTCAACACGATTGTCAATGTATGCCATCCTGTAAACGTGTAAATTTAACACTACTGTCAAGTGTTAGTTTAACACGATTATAACTGTAGAATTAACACTAAAATCTTTAAAAAATTTACATGATCTAATGTTGATTTAACATGATTTTTTAGTTAAATTAACACGAGATGGCCGTGTTAAATTAACAATAACATCTTTTTGACTTTATCTTAAATTTATTGTTAAATTAACCAGATGTTGACTGATTTTATAAATTAAAAAGTATATTTTTATTAAATTAAATAATATTTATGTATATGTATAACATTCGCTAAGCTAGTTATAAAGGTACACTTATTGCTAAGGAAGCGGCATCTCAAGATGCTCTTAGACTGCGAGAGTTGGGAATCCGAAGTTTTCGATATACAGAAAGCCTGCAAGGCTCTACTGGAAACGGAAAGTGCCGGTGTCGGAAACAGGATAGCATTTTACTGCGATAGTAAGGCGGCTCTGAGGGCCGCTTCTCCTTGTTAGTAATGGGTAAAAATTAGAGGCTTGTGGCAAACATTGAATGATCATTGTTTAAAATACCCTATTAGGAGGAAAAAGAAAATATTTTAGGTCAAACACTTTTAGAAAACAAAAATGCAATCCTCTTTTAACTCACATGTAAACCGAAAATATTAGCTCATTAATTCAAAACCGCAAAACTTTATTTTTATTTAAAAAAAATTAAATAAATAAATAATATTCCTCTTGCACGAACAGAAGAACTTCAAAGCTTGGAAAACAAAATTGTCTTTGTTTCAAAATTGTTTTGACATTCTTTTTTTAACACTTTTTGGAGATTGTATTTATACTATCGTCATGTTAAATAAAACAGATTCCGAATGACATTTAGGAATAAAATTTTATATTTGAATCATCTTGTATATTTTAAAATTGCTTCATGTTTTATCAACAATAAAATTTGGTTGAATTTACCAATCTTATCTAAAAAATCGTTACTTTTTCGTCAAAGAAGGAGCAGAGCAGTCTGAGCTTTACGAGAGCTTAGCAGGCGTCCCGCAAGGTAGTGTAATGGGCCCAATATTGTACCTACTTTACACATACCACCTCCCAATAGCAGAAGGAGTCACTATCGGCACTTTTGCCGATGACACTGCTGTACTGGCTTCAGACCTCAACCCTAACGTCGCCTCACTCAAGCTTCAAAGAAGTTTAAATAAAATTACCCATTGGCTGAAAGACTGGCGGATAAAGTCAAATGAATCAAAATCTGTTCAAGTGACGTTTACCACTAGACGTAACACTTGCCCACCCGTAAAACTCAATGGCATTGATATACCGCAAAGTGACGTAACAAAGTACCTGGGTATGCATCTCGACAGAAAACTAATATGGAGAACCCACATATTCACCAAACGAAAAGCTCTTGGTATAAAACTGAGAAATCTTTATTGGCTCATGAATCGAAACTCCCAACTATCAATCGACAACAAACTCCTGCTCTACTCAGCTATCTTAAAACCCATCTGGACCTATGGCATACAGCTATGGGGAACCGCAGCAAACTCAAATATAGAGATTCTCCAAAGATTCCAATCGAAAACCATTAGAATGATTGTAAATGCGCCCTACTACGTCACGAACGACCAACTACATCGTGACCTAAAGATACCTACTATCTCTCAAGAAATCAGAAAGTATGCTGCATCATTAGGCTGACCGTGCGTTCTGTTTTTTGAGGGACCGTTCTGTTTTTCAGACGTCTGTCCCTCGTATTTTTGTTTTTTCGGAAAACCTCAAAATGTTCTGTTTTTTTCCTAGTGTCCCTCATTAGTCCCTCATTTATTTATTTTGGGGCATATTCATAGTCTTGATAAAATCTGATTTTAAGTTAGTTAAAATCAATATTTTATTTTGACTATGAATATTCCCCATTTTGTTTAAAATCTGTTTTATATTAAAAAGGTTGAGGTGGCAGCCCTTTTTCTCATCAGAATTTAAGTAGTTATCGATAATAACTACCATCCTCATTGACTATATGTTTATTGGAATGTAATTTTTGTGGTTGCTGTGTGGCAAATTAATTTGAAGGAAATTGGTAAATCGTATTAAAATTGATTTGTGGACATTTAACTAAGTTACCAAATTCTTTTTTATCGTAGCATTATGCTTGCTTTATTGTAGATACCTATAATTAAACTTACAAATTTGTTTATTTTTGTTAAAACAAAAAGTCTGAAGAGAATGTGAATTACATATGTTTGTAAGCCTATTATTTGATGAATAAATATTTTTTACGATTTCAAGTTTCATAAATATACATATGTTCGTACTTATATCATTTGAAATTTTGTCCCTCATTTTCGATTCATATTTATGGTCAGCCTATGCATCATACAAAATGAGAATATTAGCTCACCCCAACCCACTCGTTCTAGCCCTGACGGCAAGACCAACCAATTTCGTACGCCTCAAAAGAAAATCATTTACAGATCTTTGCTGATGCACTACAATAAATGGATGCACTACTGAGAGCAATCCATACATGCCCACCATGTTTATTAAGTCATTATTAATTACTAATTACTTTTAACGAACCACAAAATTGTTAGATGTATTTTATTTATACACTTGGCAAAATATATTGGATGCTAAAAAAAAAAAAAAAAAAGAATTTACCAAAATTTCTGATGACGTTTATAAATTAAAAGTCATGTTTCACACATCGTGTAATTTGAAAAAAATTGTTGCTGTTCTACGTGTAAAGATCGGTCGTGTTAATTTTACACGAATCGTGTTGATGTTTCTTTTTCTGAGTGCTCCTACCAAGATCTTTGATATCGCCTTTCAAAAACTATTAAGTCCTGATGAAATTTCTCACCATATTCATCACTTTCAGCACCTAAATTTGTAGGGAAATTATCAAGATGTGAATGCAAGCAATTAATTTTAGGCGGCATATTAAATTTGTTTGCTCCATAATTTTGCAATAAAGTAACTTTTTGTTACCTAGATGTCCACAAGCAGTTTGTTTAAAACTAATTTTTTCTCACCTATACAGCTTTTATGATTTTAGGACAATCGAATCTGAAATTTCTTTAAAAAAATTCGATTCTTTTGCTATTGTAACCAAACTACTTGACCAATTTTGAGTATGAAGGCAAAAAATATTTGTTGGAACTGCCTTTACCAGCTCCCTTGGATGTGAATGGCTAATACTTTTTTTTTTGATGAGGCTTATGTGAGCAAAGTCTTGCATACTTATATGGCTTTTTCTACATTTTAACTGATATCTCAGAATCTGGGTCTGCCACAAAAAATGGAGATAATATTCAGCGTAAAATTTCGCTTTAGAAAAGTATTATTTTATTCTTGCTGATTATGTATTTAAATGGTTCGGTGGCGAACAGCTACCCCCTTCTGCCGGCGATGTTACAATCAAGGAAGAAAGAAATTATTACACCACGTCACAATAGTTGCATCGTTTTATTATTATGTTATGCTACTTTTATGCATAATTATATATTATAATATATTATTTATTATGTTTTCCTACAGATGAGGACGAACGCATGGCTCGGATTCCGACGATCGACATGGACTCCAGCGACCACGAAAGCGAGCCAGAATTTGAGGGCGATTATAAGGAATATTTGGAATAACATTATTGTATTTTTTTACATAAATGCTTAAATATTGAATTAAATAATAATTTAGTGGTCTATAACACAATTAAGCACGAGAGCGAAGTAGCCGCTTCCGTGATATAGGCGTAGCGCGCGCGCATATAGGTACGCACTATTTGATTAATAAAAATACATAGTTATTCGATATTAAGAAAGCTAAAACTTCGTAAACTAACAGTTATCAGTAAGATTTAAACGAAAAAAATTGCCAGCTGAAGTTTTCGCAGCGGAAAAGTGCTCAGCAGATGCAGTGAAAGCATGCATCGCGCCCGCGCCCATAACGATGCGCCGTATCTTTAGGTCGCCAGCTGAGCACTTTTCCACCACGGAAACTGCAGCTGACGTTTTTTTTTGTTAAACTGGTACCGTCTACTATCACCTCCTCAAATTTCAGCTCTCTTAATATGACTTCAGAATTCGCCTATTTTTGACATGTTGGGGGGCGCAGCTGACGTACTTCCCCCCACCCCAAAGTCAGCTGAATAGTTTTTTCTGTTTCCTTGCATCAAAAACAAAGTACACACAAAGTCTCAGTGCTCTTAATATGAGTTTTTTTTTCTCGAAATTTTGCGGTTTTGGGTGGCTGCCGCGGCCACACCCACCGCAAATGCGCCAGCTGACGTTCACTTCCTTTACCAGGAGTATTCAAAGAACTATTCTACAAAATCTTAGTGCTCTTAATATTGGTCGTCAAAAATGCCAGCTGGCTCCCGGACTATCATCATTACCCGAAATATGCCTTCGATTATTGTGTTAAAGGTGCACATACTGGCGATCATAAAAGCCAATGGGAACATCGTGATGGCGATCATGTCAAGGGTGAGTTAATTAATATCGGTGAATTTTATATAATTTCATACCTTTTCCTCCATCACTTTCATGTAGGCACGTACACAGTGGATGAAGCCGATGGCACTACACGCGTGGTGGAATACTCAGCCGATGATCATAATGGCTTCAATGCGGTGGTGAAAAAGATCGGTCATGCCCATCATCCTCAAGTCTATCATCACGAAAGCGGGTTGTATGGAGATTATGGATATTGAAAAACACATGTAACCTAATTATAAATGAATAAATACATACATAGGTATATCATGTTCAAAAATCAGTGCTCATATGACCAAAGAATATGCAGAGATACGAGTATAATATTGATTAATAAAATATCTATTTAAAAAGTATTTGTTTGTTGTGTTGTTGTTTTCAGTGCGATGAGTTTAGGATTTTCCAGTATACATATTTATCGAATAAATATTTGCGGGCATCGCTGCAACTTAGGGTATTAT